>JAVJGJ010000030.1:5172706-5197887 GCA_035590215.1 Microhierax caerulescens
AGTAGGAGCCCTGCCCTCCAGCACTATGGACCACTCCCCCCAGTTTGCTGTTGTCCACAAACCTGCTGAGGGTGCACCCTTGTCCCAGCATCCATGTTATTAATAAAGGCATCAGACGGTACTGGTCTCAGTGGTAATCCCTGAGGGATGTGATTGTAACCACTTGTTAATGGACTTGGTACTGCTGGTTGCTGTTCTTCTAGCCTAGCAGTGCAGTTAGTTTCCCACACAACTTACTTCATAATTCTCTCATGGACTTAGGTTAGACTGGCTGATCGGTAGCTGCCTGGATCCTTCTTCTTGCTCTTCTTGAAGCTGGGTGTGATGTTTGCCTTTTTTCCTGTCAGAAGGAACCTCCCCTAATCTCATGGCCTTTCAAAAACTGGCAGTGTGGTATCTTGGTGGCATTGGCCAGCTCCCTTAGGATTCTCAGGTGTATCCCATCTGGTGCCACAGACTTGGTGAAGTGTTTTCAACTTTCTCAAGTGCTTCCAGATTCCATCATCCTCTTTTGGGGTAATTTTTTACTCCAGCAGACTGCTACTAGGCTCAGGGGTCTGGGAGGCTTGAGGGTGGACCTCACTAGGGAAAACTGGGATAAAAAAGCTATTGAGTATGTCAGCCTTTTCCATGTACTTTGTTACCAGGTCCCCTGTCCCACTAGGCAGAAAGAGCACTTCTTCCTTAGTTTTCCTTTTGCCTCTGAGACAGGAATCCATCCTTATTGCCTGTCATCCTGTGTCATTTTTAGCTCCAGTGGGATGTTGGTTTCTCCTAATGCCATCTTTGTGTGTACAGGCTGTGTTTCTGTGTTCCTCTTAGGTGGCCTCTCCTGGCATCTGCCCTCTCTGTGCATCTGCAGTAGAGAATAAAACGGTTTAATTTTAGACTTTCATATCTAGAAATGTGTAAAACTTAGACTTTTTTGAAGTCTTGGTTAATAAATGATTCTAACCTCAGCATGAAAAATCTGAATAAAAGGTGTCAGTTCCTCCTAAGCAAGCATCAAGCATTACCAAGCTCTTGTGATAAGGGTGTAAGCCCTGTCAAAAATTTAGAGTGCAGCTTGTACTGTGGTGCCAAGGAGACAAAACAGTGAGGTAAATGAACCACACCTCCACCACAGCCCCTCCCAATAATAAAATAATTAACTCCAGGTAGCAATTTACAGCTTCAGTATGCCCTTCCCTTTTTTGTGCATTGTAGATGAAAAGGAGATGTTGATAATTTAGCAGCAAGATGGATGGATAAATATTTAACTTAATGCAGTCTGTACATAAGTGTTTTCGATTGGAATTTATTTGATGTTTTTCTGTCAATGCATAAATCCATTTTAGAAATCATTGGAATAAAGAAAAAATTTGGAAATTGAGCCAATTTAAATGAGTAGTGGGGGATCATTTATTTCATGTATTCATTCAACCCTTTAGTTATGTGTGAGTTTTGTGCTTCTCATTTATTTGAGAAAAATGAGGGAGAGAGTCCTTGAGTTACAGTCTGTGCAAACAGTTTGGAACAAAGCTGTCAGTTGATTTAAACCCTCTGCATGTGCTTGACGTGTCCTGTGGTTTCTTAATTGGTGCAACTGTTGTGATTTGTGCTGCGCCTTTGTTGATGAAGCAGCACCAAGACAAAGCTTTGGTTGTAGACTCAGGTATGTTGTTACCGGTCCAGCTTTTCTGTCTGAATAGGTCTCTCGTATCCATTTGGACTAGAAATACAGTTTTTACATGGTTGGGAGTTCTGAGTTCATTTCCAATATAGTAGAAAGGTATTTGAGTAGACTTAACATTCCTGTGCAAAAGAATGCTCAATAACTATGGTAGCTAATGGTACTATTGCAGTCTGCACATTTGCCTTTCAGATGTGATCTTTCATTTTACATTAGGCTACTGGCAACCTCTTAAATAGTGAAGCTTACTACTAATGATGGTAAACTCCCCACCTTTATTGCTTAAATTCTTAGTGTCTTGCATATGATTTCTAAATAGGAAAGAATAGGTCAAAGGGCAGAAGAAAAGAAAAGCGAAAGGTGTTTCTAAGAACCAGTAAGTTGCCATTTAAAACAGGATTTCTGTCAGTGACTGTATCTAAGAGTGAATCTAAGGGTGGATCTTGAAGGCCATTTGCTAAGTGGTTGAGTGTGAATTCTGTGTTGATGTTGGGCTTAGAAGTGAAGTAACTTGCTCAGTGATTCGGTCATATGGTCAGTGGATGAGGAATGAAATGGATGTGAATGTAAGTTGACAGCAAAAGTCTTTTCTCAGTACTTATTATAAAGCTTGTGTAGTAGTAATCCTTTTAATGTAAAAATCAGTTTTGAGTAATCTACCATTCATGACCAATCCCTAGTCTTTTCTTGCAGGCAAAGAAATATGGTTGTCATAATGTCTCTTACATATATGTATTTAATATATTTTGTAAAAGATACATATATATTTGTTTCCTCACCAAAACTTCAGTATGGCAAGTTTTGTGTTGCAAAATTTGATGGCATTAGTTTCCAGAGGACAGTTACTTAGTAGTTATGGCATAGTCTTGAAGTTATACTACTTGTCAGTGATAAGCAATTCTTAAACCTCTGTACTTTTAGGGTGCTGAGCTAAGTTAAGTAGCTGTACTTTCAGTTCAAGTGTAGCTGAACATTCTGGTTAGGTTGTATTTGTTGCATGTACCTTAAGACACACAGCCACCTTTTTTTAGGCAGGAAGCAAACTGCATATGCTGATCTGTTGCGGTTCTCCATGCATTTGATAAGTAATGTTATTTTTCCTATTAGAAAGAAAAAGTGAAAGTTAAGGCTTTGTCAAAGAGTCTTATTCTAAGGATTGACTTCTAGTGTGAACTCATTGTTTAGTTAATTTTTATTATCTTTATTACTATTCAGGGAAATAGATCCCTTTATTGTAAATTGGTTTCTATCTTAACTAGAAGTGCACACCTCCCCCTACCCCCCAATGTTTTATTATAAAAGTAGTTACGTTGAAATAAATTCCTTTTTTATTCAGTACAATTATTCATGTGGTGTCACTGCCTTACAGTGGTGTAATACCGGCATGTCTCCAGATATTTTTGAATTTTGATTATAGATTCTGTAGCAATATGCACTCTCTGAAATTTCTCCAGTGGAAAATCATTTAAAGTAATTCAGGTTAGATATTTTAACTTGATTACTGTACTTTGCAGAGATCTAGAGTCTTGTCATTTACTATTTCAGCATAGTAAGATGGTTCTAATTTGTGCTTCTATTGTATATGCAAATTGTTACTGCATTTCTTCTGAAATTAGATGAAATGATTTTGCTGAGATCGAGATCTGTTCCAAATATGCATTTGTATATTGTGTACACATATTTGTATTTCTAACAAATATTACAATAAGAAAAAGGTATGTTATTTTTTTTCTCAGTGTTGTCTAAGCCTTTGTTCCCCTCCCAAAACTTTAACTTGTGATGAAGGTTCTGCTATGTCTTTTCAGTTTTTCAGGCCTTTGCAAACAAATCAGTGTGAAAATAAAACATAATCAATCTGAATCTAATGCATTGTCTTTGTGTATTTCGATACGGAATACAAGATCCAGAATTTTAATTTAGAAGTAGGTGGAGAAATTCAACAACTGGCTAAACTTTTAAAATAAGCTTGCACAAATAATTTAGTGGTTTTTTTCAATACTTAAAGAAGTACTTAAAGAAGGTACTGGTGTATTTCCCTTTGTTAAGAGTTTGAATGCTGCAAAAGGATATTTTTTTCATAGGACCCTGATTTGGTTTTTTTTTTTTACGTGTTACTGAGAAACAAATATTAGATTGTGATTTAAACTGAGGCGTTTGAAATACCTGTGGCAGAAAAGGTTTTGGTTTTTTTGCCTCCTTCTGTGAACAGTTTGTTTTGTTTTGTTCCACTGGTGTATACTTTCATTATTTCCTGTTATTTTGAAGAGAACTCTCACGAGTAACTTAGTGGTGGCAGTGCTGCATAAGCCATAGCTGTCCCCAGTCCTAGCTGCTTGGTTTTGTCTGTGTTCTCTGCATTATTGTGCTAACTCAGGTGCTTCTGTAGTCAAGTGTTGAAGTGGCTCGAGAAATGCTCTAATCCTCCTTCCTTTCTCTGGGGGTTAGTTGTCAGTCACTTAAGCTGTCCAGTCTCTTTCAGCGAGTGACTGCCCAGATACTTGTGCAATCTTAGCAGAGAAGGTGGGAAGAGTTGCAGCTCTTAAAGGCATTTTTTCTGCTCCTGCATCTGAAGTATATATTACTGAAATATCTGTAGTGTGTAAGTATCGACATTTCCAGCTTGAATTTGAGTGTTTGTGAGCCTTGAAGTGTAAAATAGCAATGGAGTTGAAAGAGAACTTTTTGTGTGTTCCAGCAGTTGCTTTTGGAGTAAAACTTGAATTGGAACTCTGATCAGGTGATGCAGTGAATACTAGCCCTAGGAAATATTAGTCCTTTCAGTTCACAGAGGCAGTTCGTGTTTGCTCATAGAGCTACACTTGTATCACAAAAAATTATTCTCATTCCTGTCCTACTTGATCCTAATTGTTAATAGTAAGTGTTGGCAGTATAAGCTTCCAAGAAATGAGGAGCTGCTAGCTAGAATTCTTCTTGGAGATAACTGTTAAATGATTTTGAGGAAACAAGAATAAGGAATGAAAGTGACGTAAGGGCAAAGTAGAAAAGTCAGTACCTGATTTTTACATTGTTTTGAGTGTTAATTGTTACTGTTTACTACTATAGGGATATATAAAAGCTGTGAGAAGATAGAGGAAAGAATTGATCAAACTGTCCAGGGGAATACTTTGTTGAGCCGCAAAAGAGTAATGTGAAGTTGAAAGTTCCCCATAGTTGTTCTGAGTGCTAATTTCCCTTTGACCCTTATAGCTTCCCCTTTCCGATTCTTCTTTTTCATCATGAGACATCAGAAAGTCAGACTGACCATACAGGGGTCAGACTGAGGTGTAGTTTAGTATCTAGCATTTGATTGATAGTAGCCAGAGAAATCAAAGTCTGTAATAAGACAAACAGAAGTGTTCCTGGTTCTAGCAGACCCTCCCAGTTTCTCTTCCTGGCCTCTGTGATTCTGCTTTTTGTTCTTTCTGGTAGTAAGTGAAGTCCTGGCTCTTATTGTGGAGTATGGAAAAAGTAGTTGCATTATTCTGTACATTTCCCAGAAAAATCACGTGAGGTGCCATAATAAGATTACGTTCTCACACTGCGCAGATTTGCAGTTAGTATCATCTGGTTTGCAGGGGCTGCGGAGCAATTGATTTGATTTTGCACAGGTAGGGTTTAGGTGCTTTGTTGGGCTTCGTGAGCACTCAGCTTTGACTTGGATACATGGTGGAATGCTGGTGCTTTTCTGGGTTGTACTTTGTATTTTGGATTTGGATTCCTTGTGTTGAAAATGATTTTCTTGTGCCATGGGTTTGCCACTGGTGGTGCCAGCATTACCCATTCTGTCACTTTGATTCTGAGGCTGGTTGGGGTAGCCCACCTTTGATATTCGCAAACTCTCAGCTGTGTGTTATTCATTTTCATAGCTTGTACTGTGTTTAGACTTCATAACTTCCACTCTCCCTTAATGGAGACCGAGATAACATGCTGAAAATACTGTTGTGGAAGGGGTATGATTATATAACTACTTAATAGAACATGACCTTTCAAAATTCTTCATGTTTCTGTGAATTTTATATTTTAGATTAAATGCCTGTAACTTCCTCCCTTTGTTTCCAGAAGTAGAAATGCTTTGTGGAAGTATTTACTATGTAAACATTGATAGTAAACTTTCATATCTGCATTTAATGACAACGTGTATCATCCCTTTTGAAACTGATAGTAGAGTGTGCTTATGTTTGGATAGCCATCTTAAACTTTGAGAAAGGAACTGTGATTTTAAAAAAGAAAAAAAAAAAGGCACAGCAATTACACACAGCTTTTTGACTTCTCAGGATTTCTTGGTGTGCGCAAGCAGGTAAATTTATCAAATTAGAAATATAACAATTAAAATTCAAGGTAGTGTGGCTAGCCTGCCTCAGCAGATAAATGTTGTTTGTTTTTTTTTTCATGCTTGTTGGTTAATGTTAGACAAGAAAACTGCATCAGGAAAATGAGAGTTCTGTCACAGCTTTTTGCAAGATCTTTGCAGTTGTATTTGGTGATAAGCAGCTATATTGTATTATTTTAGATACTTTTCCCCAGCAGGGGTTTATTCTGTGATTTTTATAGATTGCTCTAGGTTAGTCACTCATTTTAATAGATGAGATGCATAAGTTCTAAATAATGGTGATCTGGCCAAGGGGCTAAGTTCATTTATTAAAAAAATAATTTTGAGCTGTTTTTGTTTGAGCTCAGTGATAGTTTCACCATAAGAAAGATCTAAAAAGTCTTTTTGTCATGATATTTTTAATGTAGAATTTGTCCTTTAAGGCAATTCTACTTACCAAATTTGATTACTAACAAAAACTTTCTTTGGCAGTCCAGATTAATTTATGTATAGAAAACCTTTCTTTCTTGTAATCATTGCCAAAGGTGGCTTTTTATGAGACTCTTCTGTAATACCTTGAGATGTACTTGTTTGCTGTTTAAAGGAATTCTAAACCCAAGAATGTTAAACAGAGTGAGCAAAAGATCATACCTGTCTTTTGATTACATGGGAATTTACTTTTCTTTTTTAAGTTATTAGTTCCTAATTATTCCTAAAGTTAATAGTTATTAGGAGGAAAAATAAATTCTCATCATCATGGATGTCTGGAGTGAAGAGAGGAGAAATTGTGTCTTGGAAAAAGGGCACGTGTATTCTCTTTTCCATTTCCCTTTTCAGGCAATCTGTGGAGGGAGTACTGAGTTTAAGAAGTACTTAAGCTTTTCAGGTCCTGGTATGAAAAATGTTTTGGAAGGGAACATTATCGATAGGAACTTCTGAAAATCAAGGTTGCATGCAGTTAGCTAGTATGAGATGATATACACACACCCCCACGCCATCCTTGGGTTAGAATTTAAAAGTAACTTCAGGTAATGCAATAGAAACATTTCTTTGTATGATTTCACACACCCCTACCGCCCCGGATACTCAGTCATACAGCTTTGAAGGATACTTCCTTTAGGTCAAGTAATTTTTTTGTCAGGATTACAAAATACTCTGAATAGTTTATCAATTGAATGAACAGGCTTTTGTTCATGCTGCTTTTCCAAGCAGTTCTTCCTTGAATTACAGAATTGATTGGAATAATTTGATTAGTGAAGTTGATCACACAGAGAAATCTTCTCAAAGGAGGGGGAAAAAAAACTTCTGTTTCAGAGACACATTGTTCTTTGGTATGTGTCTTTTAAGAAACTTTCATACACACATTTCATACTTGCACCTAGAATAGTTTAGGTACTTCAGAAAACTTTTAACAGTGATCTGCATGTTGAGGCTAAACCTTGTTTTTCTCCTCTTCATCAATGACGTGAGCAAATTGTTTGATTCTTCAGACTTTAAATGGAAAAAACAAAGTGAAGGAAAATCTTTTTTTTTTTTTTTATTCTAATGTGATTAGAGTGGTGTATCAGTACCAGCTATATCTGATTACATACTGACCTGCTCTTAACCAATGGAAGATCATCTTTCTATTGAGGAAATGGTTTTATTGTCTTGTATGAAGTTTCATTCTCCATTTTCTAAAACCTATCAAGGCCTTTGAAATTATCAGTAAAGCTGCATCGCAGAGTATATTTATAAAAACTTGCCCTGGGATGTGGAATGTCATCAGATTAGTTCCAACGTGCAGAGGGTGTTAAGAATTTATTGGTCAAATAAAAATTAGAATGCTAGTTGAACCATTGCACTTCATCATTCATAGGACTAAGAGATGGCATTTACAAAGAGAGTAATTTCTCAATTTCAAGCAGTTAACTTTAAGGAGGTTTCACTTTTAGTTAATCCTGTTTTTTAAAATAGCTGTGATTTCTCTCTCCATCTTTTCATGTTATATCTAAACATTCACATTTTCAAGTGACAATTTCATAGCTTAGATCTTAAAGGTTTTTAAGTATATAATGTGTGTGGAAGTTTAGCAAGAAACTTGGTTTTGTTTAATATTATTAAGGAAACATTTTTCTTCCTTATAAAGTATCTGGGGCACTGTTGAAACTCTACAGTTTTGATAGAAAAACAGTAGTAGTCTAGATGGCTCTCAGTTCAAAACTCAAAGTCCTTATGATCCTAGAAAACCTGTAACTGAATAATACAAAAACACATGTGGTGTGGTTATTCATTTACAACTCATGATTGCCTTTGACAACTGCTAGAATGAAAGACTTAATATTAAGAAAAATATCTAAAGAAAATGAGATAGAAGAGAGCATAAACTGTTGTCCATCCCACAGCACAGTGCTGGACTGACTACAGTTTAACAGTTTTTGAGAAATGTTATGAGAAATAGCAATCTCATTGTCTGTGGTTGGCGGCATAAAGGCAGCTGCTGCAGTTAAGAACAACATGTCCTGATTTCAGGTTAAATCTGCAAAACCTAATATTCCCCAAATGCATGTTGCATTAATCTTAAGATAACAATTGTCATAACTTAGTATTCTGGCACTGAGGAACACAGATGTTACTACCTCTGAAGGTAGTTGCTGCCAGGCAATGAATCAAGATTTTTTGTGTTTCACTAATATCTGAAGTGACACTTTATAAGGCCCTTGTTTGGCAAGGAGAAAGATTGGCACCCAGGGTCTCTACTGCATTGTGTCATACTGCTGTTCCGTATGGTCTCTTTTGCTTTACATCATGTAATTCTTATTGGAAATAATAGCTTGTGTGAAAAATACCTGGTTGAAATATTCAATATATTTAATGGAGAGAGGTTGTTCTGTTGGCTAAAGTAGACCAACACTGTTATTTTTGCTATTAAGGAATAAACCATGAAATAATCTCTTTAAAACAATCATTGTCCTAGGCAAGTGCTTTCCTCTGGAATATAGGTCATTATTTTTGAGCGAGTGACTGTACAGTTCAGTAAATCAGCTGGTGCTCAGTTTCAATTTGAGTGCTGCCTGCAAGCATCATGTAGCAATGAAAGAGAAATATGTAACCCAAATTTGTTAAACTCCAGCCATGTAAAGTTGGATGTTCTTTGTTGCTACTTTTTATTTTCCAACGTCAAAAATTAATTATTGAATCAAGAACTGTTAGTGTGTAACTGAAGACAGGGAAGCAGAGTAAAGGGGTGCTAGAGTTGTTTTATTTGCATTGTTTGCATTATCTTCGAGGCAGTTAAGAGCTACTGTGCTTAAGCTACTTGTTTGAAATTGTGTTAGGCTTCCGAGTAAACCTGTTTGCCAGAACTTGACACGTAAGTGCAATTTTTTATTATTATTATTTATTTTTTATAAGATACACATGAAGACTGGTAACATCTCTAGAGTAGCAGAAGCCTTCTTATTTACTTATTTCTGAGTTGTACTTTTTGGAAGGAGATAGGGAGGAGAAAGATATTTTTTTTTTCTTTTAAATGGCAGAAAATAAAATGTTTTTCTTAAATTGGTTAAACACTAATTAGATTAGCTAGCATTAATTATACTTGAAAGCAGTATAAATTAGTACGTGTCAGGAAGTGGCATGTATGCTAGTGTAATCTGTTCTTCAACTGATGTCTCCTGACACTACTAACTTCTGTGTGTGGACAAATCTTAGGCCTGAATAATTGTTTAAATAATTGTTGAAAAGAATCCCCCCAACCTTATTTTTAACTGCGTTGTCTAGGGTGTAGCTTATTCTTCATGACTCTTATTTGATCAAACTGCACAAATGGAGGAGGGGAAAAAAACCCCCAAACAAGTACCCAACTTGATGGAAGGCTACCTTTTGTGGCTAGAAGCTTACCTGATACTCTTTCACTTATCTGGGTAGATATTTCATCTAGCGTTCACATTGCTTCTTCCACCCAATAAGTTAATTTTAGCGGTTCAGAGCAGTGGGTTTGTTTTTGCTTTTCATCTTCCTTCGTGCCTTTGACTTGCAGTGATTGATGATCTCTGCTGAAGAGGAGATGGTGCTTCTCTGTTTGGCTGTACTGTCAGCCACTTGCTTGTCACTTGTCGGAGCCATTCTCCAGTTAAGTACCAACCACTTGCTTACCATTCCTCTAGAAGGATTTTTCATCCTGATGATCTCAAAAGTTAAGATAAATGAAAATAGTATTTTTCCCTGAGCGACTCCAAACTATTGAATCTTTGTGATGTTTAAGTGGTTCAGTGGTTTATGAACATAATCGCAGAGATTCGAGTCAGGAAAGCTGTTTCTCTGCTTTATAGTAAATGTCTCAGTGTTCATAATGCAATGTGTTTAAAAAGTGCTGGTTACAATTTATTTGAGAGTATGTGGATATAGTATGTTTCTGAAGGAGAGGAGACATTTTCATGTTTATGTAGTTCCTTCTTGATTCTCTTTTCCTTAAATTGTTATTCATTGGCTGTAAGATTGATGGGTAAAAACAGCCTGCAAAACCTGGGTATCTAGGCACCCGGTGCAACAATTAAAAACAATTTGCTCATGAACAGACTAATTATTTGCTGTTGCCTACATAGTAGATGTTTGCTTTCACAGAGGAAACAATGTTGCCAAAATAAGCTCTGTGGATACTTTCTAGTTGTGGGGGTTTTGTTGTTTTTTTTTTAACCTTTGGAAAGACTTTTGTTCTTACCATAGTTTTCCTGCAAATTAGAGGTATTTTTATGTGCATATACATTATGTATTTTACAATATATAGCAGTCATCTCTCTGTATTAGGTTGATTTTAATCTTGGGAAACCTTATCAGTAAAGGCTTTCACTGCCAGAGATAAGACACTAGGAAACAATTTATGGGTCGTAAAACAATAGTATGAACATAGAGATGTAACTTCTTATAGAAAGATTACCAATGAGAAGTTGTGATTAAGGATACAATTATAGTGCTGCTGTTATCAGTGAGTTTTAAACAAAGTGATTTTGTGACACCTAGGATTTTCTTTTGCCTATGTGTCCACTCAATCAATAGAGGAAAAGGTTTTGGGGAAGATGATTAGCTGTATCGCTTCAATATACAATATAATAAGGAATTTTATAAGGTTGTTCAGCCTTTCAGTGAAAAAGCGTTGAAAAGGTAAAGTTTTGTGTGTTTGAAGCATTTGTTAGCTTTCTGGGGAAGGTATGCCTCTCATGAATGTTAGCAGGCACATAGGGGTGAGAGCTCTGTATGCCACTCATTAAAGGTAGCAAGTCATGGGGTGAGCGCTATGGTAACACACAGTTTTAACACACTTCTTAAAAGTAAGGTGCTGTAGTTGACACTCAATTATGTGTGTGTATAACTGTCACTGTCTGTCCAGTGTCCTGTTCCTGAAGTAGTAATTTAGGATGTAACCACATCACTTCAGCAAACTAGAGATCTGAGTTATGTAGCATCTGCAAGTTCAGTTAGCGTAAAGCTCTTTTTGCTGTTGTGCATTGTATTGTGTAGCTCAAAAAAAGGGAACAAACCAAACTGTTCAGTTTACATTTATACTTCAGACATCTGTTAGCAGTAGATGAATCTCTGAGTATCAGTGTTGGACCTTCCTCTTCAGAAAGATCCTAGTTCTGAAAATAGGTAGAACTTCTTTCCCAGTATCTTATTTGGTGTTTGAGATCATAAGGCAAAATATATGGCTTTGAAAGCCTGTCTTTAATACAGGACTCTATTTTTGTTTGTCTGATAAAAGAAAGTAGGAATTAGCCAGCTCTTGATTGCCTTCTTTCAAGCAGGCAAGATGCTTCCTTTTAAAACATGTGTCTTATTGCTTACTGAAAACAGATCAACATTTATTTTGCATGTTTGTTTTCTTTTCATAGCTCTACCTTTTGTCATTTTTTTTTGTTTGTTTTTTTGTTGGTTATAATGCTGAAACAAAATGTAAATATTTTTTCTTTTTTTTTTCCCAAACCAACAGTGAACTTGAGCAGTAACTTTTGAAATATTTGTTGAACACAAACGGAAGTAAACCCAAAAATGTCTGGTAACTGCTTCAGAAGACTGGTTTATGTAAAAATTGGTATTTACTTTTTGGGGACCAGCTTGATGAGGAAGTTTTTGCATCTATCAGGTCTGCAAAGCGGCTGCCTTCTGGAAAGCCAGTGGCTCTACCTTCTGATTCTTTTTCTCCTGGGACTGTGACTGTGACTGTGTTGCCAGCCGTGCCCTGTCCTGAGCTACTCTGCCCAGCAGTCCCATGGAGATAACAGGACATGGATCCCTACCTACCCGTTTCGTGTATGTGATGTGTTTTTGCAAGTCTGGATTCAATACAGAATACATGGAAGAGATCGAGAGGGAAGGAATTAGGAGCATTTCTGTCCTGTGTCCCTTATTCTCTGATTCAGTGGTGAATCCACCTGGGTCTTCCAGGATTGCTGTTCTTTAGGTTCTGTTGCTCTTCACCACTCAGGCTAACTTCCTAAAGGGAGCTGCAGTGAACCCGGAATGCCTTTCTGGAATGAAGTGGGAAAGCTGCTAGGTTTGGGCCTCTTACAGCTTAGTACATCTTTGTCCCTGAAACAGCTTTATTCCAAGTAGCATGGCTTAGCTTTTATCCAGGATTTTGTGTAAGAAAAACACTAGAACTGAAGTACAGCGGAGAGATTAAGTAACTTGACCAAAGCTCACAGAAAGCAACAGCTTTTCTTCAGTCATTGCAGTATCCCTGCAGCTTAAGATACTTTTCAGATCAAGATTCAGGCCCTTCCCCTTTTAAAACTAGGTTAGTCTAATTACTTTGTATCTTCAGAATCCTTTGATCTGAACATCAGTTTGTCAAAATGTCTTTTCTGAAATGGTTACTTTTCAAAATTTTAATCCTTTAGTCATAGTAGGCCTTATTTAGCTGAGTTTAAAAAAATTTACTGCTGCGTCTTTGTTGCTGGGTTTCTGCATTTGTTTTCTGTGTGGTATTGTTCATCAAAGTGTGGAGGAAAAACTGGCTTCTCTATAGGGAAGAACATAACTGTTCAAGATAACTTTTGTAGAAATAGCTTTCTTGCGGTAGTAGTACCTACTTCCCCGTATTTCTGACTGTACAGAGACCTTTCAAAGCACAATTTGGAAGGTGTTGGAAAAGCAGTTCTGATCCTTGGCTCTGGTGGTTTGGGAAGTTACCATCTGTTCTGAGGTTTCAATCCTTGGAGCGGTGTTGGTGGAACAGAAGGTGTATTCATAACTTGGTCCCATTTGCTCATTTGGAACTAAACTGCATTAGAAGCTTAAACTGAGCTGCTGGACTTTATGCAAAAGTAGCTGAAGTGCGTTATGTTTGCTGGCTTTCCTGTTCCTGACTGTCAGCCCCTTGCTGCTGGTTACTGCCCTCCCAGTAACTTGAGCAAATGCTAAACCTCTTTCATCAGTATTCTGAGAAAGTATTCAGCTCCAGGATTGTCAGCTGCTAACTTCAGAGAAGAAACACTATTGTATGCTGTACAACTGTCTAATATATTCTGAGTAATGCCATCAAGAATAAATCCTTACATTCTTAACTTTCAACTTTTCATCAAAAAAATGAGACTTACTGATGAGTTTAGGAGGGATCTGTTCTTAGATTGTGTACATGTCTAATAGGTGACAATGTCATTTGTTCTTTACTTTTTGTAGGAAGAAAGGCAGTTCAAGTGTGTAACTCAGTAATGAGTAGAAAAGGAGTAAGTCCTCAAGAGGACTAAAGCTAACAACAGAAGGGAAATGACATAACCATCTACTGACTGGAGGTGACAGGGAAAGTCCAGAATGCACATGCCTCTTCTCTTCTTAATAAAGAAAAAAACCCTTCAGATGTTCTAACTTCTTCTTTTTCCCAAATAACCTTAATGACTGATTTTTTCAGAGAGATTTTTATTCTTTTTACAACTTTTCCTCAAAAGTGCTTAGCTGAATATTAGATCGTGTACCTTTGTAACATAAAACCAGAAACTTTTTCCCTCCAAGTAGTATGCTACTTAAGATGATATAGATCTCAATAATCTTCCTGACACTCACAGTTATATCCTAAAACTCTAACATGAACTTTACTCAAGTTGTTTAATAAGAAAAGTGACTTGATCATGATTTTTGATACTTAGTTTTGAATACCAGAGACCAACTATTTTTGATCGAAGCCTGATCATAAGATATTGTGTATAAAGCTTTTGCTTTCTAAATAGCATGTGACTAGAATGGGGAAGGAAATGAACCCTCTTTTCACTGTGATTTTCATTTTTAGTATATGCATTTTCCATGAATGATTTAGAGCACTGGTATTAATTTATCATATGGCAAGTTCTCCAGCATGGACATTGAGGTTGGCTTAGCAGAAGACCTGAGCAGTTTGTAGGCTGGTTCTTGTAACTGTACTGTGTATGACCTGGAGGGTAGAACTAGAACTGCATTCTTCTGGTTGAGGCATTTGCTTCCTGAATGTCTGACCTGTTTTGTTGGTGTTCTACTACTAAACTGAAACTATTGTGGCTTTGTTTTGACTGTAGTGGGATGGAGGGCATTTACGTGAATAATGCTGATGGCAGGTTGGAGTAGGCCTAATGAAAGGCTGGGATTAGCTGTTCTGGGGTGGTAATTTATTCAGCTGACACAGTTGTGTATGGAAAAGGTATGTGTCTTCACTGGATGTGGTCCTTAAAGCTGATTGTAAAGACAAGCTTGAAAGTCACTTAAGGATATTAGAGGCCTTGCAACTCAAATGTAATTGCAAGAATATGTATGGTATGCTTTTAAGTATCTGATCTGAATGAGAAGCTCCTTGCAGTCATCTCATGTTTATAATATTTCCTTTGCCTTACTCTCTTAAGCTGCCTTTATCCATGTAGGGCAAGAAGAAATGTTTTGTACATCAGCATGCTTCTCTAGCATTATTGTAATTTTCTTTGGCTTTACAAATGTTACATTTTTCTTGATTTTATTATTAAAATATTGCTACAAAAACCTGTGCCTAGTTCACAGTGTGCCTGTCAGTTCTTACTTTGCTGAAGAAAGAAAAGCTAATGCTAGCAGTTTGTATTTGTCTTTTAATAATATAGTAGAACCATCTTACATTGGTGTTCCTGTGTTATTCTCCCATAAGTAAGCATAAAAAATAGATTAAACCACAAGAAATTGTCAAAATAGTGTATCTTGTGATCACTTCTTTCTGCAGAGGTGCTAGAAGTAGTGGTGAGGCTTCATCCTTACAATCTTCAGTAAGTCCAGCAATAGGAGGTATAGGGTGGGAGGGAGAGAGGTTTGTGGTAGACTAGATCTTTGCTCCTGATGCTACTGACAGTCATCCTCCACAGTTTTCTCTGACAGTGGTGTAACTGCAGAGCTAATGATAACTCAGGAGGATATGCTGTATTTGGGGGGCATAACTACGTCCCGTTGTTGCCTTCAAAAAGTTCTCTAAGAGTGGACCTTCACTTTTATATTGAGGATTTAGTTTTAAATTAGTGTTGATTTTGAGCTAGACTTGCTGTTTATTGCAAATAATACACAAACTTTTCAGCAACATTTTTACAATGTAACATTTGTTAAAAAATACATGAGGTTAATAGACTGTTTATAACACGCTTAAAATCTTCTGTATTAAAATTGTTTCTTTTGCTGGAAAGATCTTTTAAGTAAAGATGCTTTTAAAAAAACTGAAACAGAACTTATTTTAGTGGTGAATCTGTTACCGAGGCTTGGGTGGAGCTCAGATTGTCATCTGTCTGAAAAATATTCACACTTGTGTATTCATGCTTAATCTGGAGATATGAAAGACAACAGAGGGCTAAACTGCTAATCCAAATTTGTAATCACTCTCTGAGTAGCTGTGGTTTAGTGGGTTTTTTATAATGTGAATCTTCTAACAAGTATTTATGCTATTCAAGTCATTTACCTGAAGAACTTGAGTTTTTTAGTCGTTCTGGGATTTCTATATATAATACCCTCATTGGGTTGATGGGTAAAATTGTGGTTAAGTTAGGGAGAGGGAAAAGTCTTTTTGCAGAGTTGCATGTTTAGATGGTTATGAGAAGCTGTCTTTGGAAGAGCATGTTGACTGCAGTTTCAAAAGTAACAAAAAATATTTTTTGTATTGCAAGTAGTCTATTTCCAACACTTGTTTTTGGTCTGAAGTTGTTGCTAAACTGCCTCTGTTGGCTAGCATTTTAAGTAATGCCTGTTTAGATCATGGAGCATGTGCATGTCTTTATGTGCTGTTTTTTATATGTCCCTATAGTTAGACCTAAATTTGCATTCTTTTCTTGATCTCTTGGTGTTTTGGAACTGTAACTTAGAAGCAAGCATGGCACAATTATGCATCTTGATGCTGCTGTGAAAGGCGATGTGAAGATAAAAACCTATCTTTGTTCGCCACTCACAACAGACGTTTCACTGAGCTACCCCTCCTTGGGCACTTTCCAGCTTTGCAAAGGTGACAATAGCAGTTTGTTTCCCCCTGTGCTATATGTGACTCTTCTGAACTCTTGAGTTTTAAGCACAATAAATCTCAGCACTCAGCCAGTATTTTTCAGGAAACTGAAATGGAAATAGACCATATCTGGAAGTGCATGCTATTTCTGAAGTCTGTGAAAATATATTTTCTCTTTTTTGACACAGAAGATATAAAAACATACATCCATTTAAGATAGGAAAAATTTGATACAGTGTTCTTCATTCTCCTAAGGAAGTCAGGGAAGACATTCTGAGTTAACGTAGGTGAAACTGTCTTGATATGGTGGATACCAATAGAAGCTGTCCTCACTCTGAAGTGCTAGGAATGGTTTTGGTTTTGTATTTTTATATGAACTCTTAACAGGCTATTATTCTGCCTTTTTTTTTTGTTGTTGTTGTTGTTTCTAGATGTAGTGTTTTGCTATGAAAACAAGGGAAAACTTGTTCTTGGTTGCCATAACATTTGTAATTTTGATTTGGTTTTTTTTTTAAGTGGTGTGGTTAATTTTAGCTCTGTTGCAGGTGGTTTCACAGAAGTTTGCTGACAAGGATGTGATTGTGGTTTAGTATCACCTAGAAATATAAAGAATACTAAAACCAACTCCAGCATAATTAGTTGCTAAAAGTGTTTTCATGTGGAGGGCATAAACTTTGATATGCCGTTTTTTGAAAGTTAGTCTTCAGGTAATCCCTATCTTTACACAACCTGTGTGACACTCTGGGTAAGAAATATACTTGTATGAGGGAGAACAAAGTACAGGAATTAAGGATGCAGAAGGAGCAGAGCATGGAAGATGAAAGACAGGGGAAGTAGAAGCTCTGAGGTGAACTTCCTCATGTGTTATCTATTCACAAAGATAACAGTCACTACTGTTAAATCATAGGATTGTTAAACACACACCCTAAAAATCATAGTTCCTATTTTAAAAAAAAGCCTTATACCAATGGAATCAGAGTTTGAGGAATATAGTATAATGCATTCATGTAAATTTAAGTATTATATTATTCCACAGTAACTTTGTATTACACCTATTAACATAATATTTACAGCTTTAAAACTAATTATTTAATACTTTTCCTTCTTTGTTAGGTGATTGTGGCAGGAGGCGAATACTGATCTGCAATGGAAGTCAAAGCATCATTTAGTAAAGCCAGTAGGATTCTTGAAACTGTGCCTTCATTAATTAACGAAGAATTTGGCCTGGTTCATCAGCAATCTGAGAACACATCTGGAAAAGATGAAAAACCTCAGCTAAAGGTTTACTATTGCTACATTATAAATGTGTAGTAAGATTTGTATTGATCAAAAGATTGCACCTTCTTTTGAATATTTAATTAAAGATACTTGTGTATGCTTGAGGAGACTAAGACTGTAATTTTTATCCTTGCTGATTACCAGGGAAATTAACTGTTCTGATTAAGCAAATCTATCCAAAAGCGGGAGTACAGTTTTTCTTTTAGTAACTTCTTCAAGGGTCAGTTTTGTTGGTGTTCTGTAGATTCATACATTAGTAAAGGACTAAGAAGTTCTTTTAAAAGAACGAGCTTCAGATCAAAGCTTGGGAAATATCCTTGATTTAGTGGTCAGAGACTCTGCATGTTGTTACTTTGAAAGCATGTAATTAAACTGCATAGAAATAGACCACAGAGGGTCTTAATTTTTAATTTAGTTTTCCTGCTTAGTGCTGCTCTAGAAATTACTTAAGATCTCTTCTAAAAGCTTTTAACCTCTAAGTAGCAGAATATTTTACTATCTGGATGACAGTTGATTGGTTGTTTACAATTTTTCCCACTTGGGTTGCAGTAGCTGATTTACTGATTTGGTCCACTTGGAACAATAGGAGTTTGTTCCCCTTGAAATGACAATAAGTATTTCGTTTATCATTGCATAACTGTTTAGCAGTTATTTACAACTGATGATTTCTTTCTATGTTAAACACTAGCTGCTTCTTTAATAATAATGACTGGAAAGATGCAGGTGAACTGGGACTAGAATCCGTGATGCAACTTCATTATTGGCCATGGGTTTTTTTGTTCGGAAAAGCTAGTACTTGTGAAAGATTGGGTTTTTTTGTGTTTTGTTCTTTCTTTTTTTTTTTTTTTTCTCTTGGGGAATGTGTCTTACCACTTTTTTGCCATAGACTTGTACCCCTCCTCTGTGTGGATTGATTGGTGAAACAACTGAAATGGATTGGATATGACTAAGAAAGAATTTTCTTTAAGACTGATCTGTAACAAAGTATGTCGATCTTTGTTTTGAATGGAGGATCTAAACACACAAATTTGTTATTTTAAGTGAGGTCTGCAGTTTTTAGGTGGATAGTTGTTGGATTAGCAGTGAGAATATATGCATTGCCTGTAATGAGATGGTACGTTGTATTCTATTTGGTTTAATTTTGTTAATTCTTAGTGTGTTGTCTTGTTCAGTGAAGTTTCTTAACTTTTGCAGTGAGTAAGACTATATATTTGAAAAATAATATTGAAAGTAAAACTACAGGTACCTTTAAAAAACATCACCTCCTTCTGCTTTACAGGTATTTTCGAATGGAGATGATCATCTGGAGAAGGCAATGGGAGAGATACTGAGTGATTCTGAAAAAGACCAGAACAATTTCACTGCTCTCCAAGAAGGCTTCAGTGATGGAAACAGCCAAGTAGCTGGAGATGGGTCAGCAGATCAAACAAATCAGCCATCTTTGCACCTTGTTTTAGACCCTTCTACTACAGGTATTGCTAAAGTGCTTTCCCCCTCAGTCATATATGGCAGTTTTTTTTTCTTTATGCAGTTTCAATTAACATTAAATGAATGTAAAGCATTCTGGAGCTTCATTCCAAAACTGTACTGGAGAATACCCTGAGGCCTCCTCTCATTTCCTGATTTAGTTGAGGATCATAGACAGGAATAGATTATCATTGGGTTGATACCCTGTGTGGCTTTGTTTTGGTCAGGATAATTTTTTTGTTTCCAGCTCTAGAGGAGTTAGCACTAAGTATTGTGCGACTTGCTGAATGGACTATAGTTGAGGTAGAAGTGCTGCTGATGGAGTATTGGAAGTTTCAGGGCAGTGATCACTGACAGTACTACCTGCCAATGAAGTACACCTTGAGCAAACTAATAACATTTTCAGCTCTGGTTCTATCACCAGGTATCAGTAAGGACACCTTTAGATTTGATATTTGCTAGGAATGATTGTGGTACTTTTGTGGTATTTGAAGTTCTGATGAAGAAGGGAGGACTGGAAAATTGATATATATATATATAGTATATATTTTATGTAAAATACACTCATCTTTTTTTTTAAAAAAAGTATATTAGGAATACAAGGCTGTGGCCATTTCTATGGGCTTTGAATTAGGATTCTTTTTACCTCAGTAGTATGCAGAGCACTTCTATGGCATTGTGTCAGATAATTCCCATAGCGTCTGTTTGGGAAGTAAAACAAAAAAAAAAATTTGTAGTAGAATAAGATAGACAGTTTACACATAATGGAAATGCCTATCTCTTAATTACATGTATGCTGTATTTTTGAGAAACTTACCTTACTGGCTTCCTGTTTGATGTGCTTCAAACAGAACAGAACCCTTAGTTTGAATGAACAGAGAAATACTTGCAGATACCTCCCTCCCCCCGCAATAGGAATAACTAGATTTTGCAGCCTTTATGATTTAAGTATCATGGAAATACTGGGTATAGTAATAAGAAATAGAAATGACAGGGCAGATTGCTTAGAGAGGTTTGGAATGTCCATCTTTGGAGGTACCAAGACTCAGCTGGACTGGGCCCTGAGAAACCTGATCCAGTTTTGAAACTAGCCCTAATGTAAACTGATCTGTCTTTGAGCAGGAGTTAAAGCTAGATGACCTCTAGAGGTCTTTTCCAGCCTAGATTACTTTGATTCTGTACTTAAGAAATTTTTCTTCCACCTCTTCTCATTTCTCAAATGTCAGAGTGCCTTAAAAAGCCCCACCAAAACCAACAATAACAGAAAAACTTGCAAAAGCTCTGTCAAGATTGCCTGTCTCCATAGTAGTGTGATAGTGGAAAAAGAACACGTCTCTTCTGAGTAGAGAAACAAACAGATAACGTTTTTCTTTTCTTCAGCTCCCTGATGGTTTCATGCATTTGATGTAGCTATCCCAGGAATGTGAACCACAATTAATAATTCTACACAAGCTGCAAAAACATGGCAGAGAATTCATGGCATCTTTATGCAGAATGATGAGTAGGAATTGAAAGGAGCTATAAGTAAACTGAAGAAAAGAACTGGGGAATGCAGCTAAAAGAAAAATTGTGTTCTAGCATTACTGAAAAGAATCAAAAGGCAATTTGTCCCTATGTCTTACTTGGAAACATGCATTAGGCTTAATGTTACTATTAAGCTGCTAAATGGATTTCTTACTACTGGAGCTGGACTTCTGACTCCCGTGTCCATACTCAGAAAAAGTGGGAGATTTTGCTATGTAACTCATTCAGAAAACAATGTGTAAAAATGAAAGCAAATGGTTAAAGAAGTGGTTTCTTCATTTTCAGAAATCTCTGCACCAAGGCCATCTCCTAGTGAACCCCTGGAAGAAGACAGCGTATTATTTAACAAACTGACTTATTTAGGTTGCACGAAGGTGTCTGCCCCTCGAAATGAACCAGAAGCTCTACGTGCCATGGCAAACATGAAATCCTCAAGTCAGGCCCCTTTACCTGTAACACTTTATGTTCCAAACATTCCAGAAGGCTCTGTAAGGTAACATACAAATGTTTCTTTCGTTACTTGCACAGGCACATGGAAAGTGGATTTTGACTTGATTATTTGCATGGGGAAGCAGAATCACTGGAGTTGTGTCTGAAGTTCTTGCTGAAGATAGTATTTTTGAGGAATTCCTCTGAAGCAACAAAATGCATGCTCAAATTTATCATGCAGTAGCAGTTAAATTATCATGTGGTCAAATTTATCCTGCAGGTGGTGGTAGCAGTTGCCATACAGTGTCAACAAAACCATGTCTTTCTACCTGCATCTCTGTTCAAACGTGATGATAAGAGAGAGACTGGGAAGGGAGAGCTGATCACTGTTTTCTCCCAGCCTCCCTAGTCAGTAATCTCTTCCAAGGTAAATATGTTGAGACAGTAGTAGTCCTGCTAGTCTTGGGATGACTGAAGAAGTTTCTGTTTTAGACTCTTCCATACATGTTGAGGACATGCGATCTAATCTCTGTTCCCAGACATTAAAGCCAAGTCTCACCTGTGTCTGCCTCAAGATGTGTATGCTGATGTCTCTAGATACTAGAAAACACTTACTTGTTCCATATGAGAAGAGTCTTTTAATTAGTGATGAGAGAGTCAAGGACTGTTAATCAGGGTGCACTGAAGGTGCATCTGTAGCAGTCTTACATCCAGAAGTAGGAAGCATTTCAGTATTCAAGATTTTAATTTTTATTTTTAAACTCTTGATACTGAGATATCTGAAGGGTATTACGTTAGATTAGGTTACATTTCCTTCCTTTCCTTTGCTCTGCCTATGTGTTGACTATTGTCTTGTGCGTAAAGACAGAAGGACCTTGAAGCACATGTACTATTTTCTTCCATTTTGCTCTTTGGACCCAATTTAATGTTTTGTTTGACATTATGGCAATATTTTATTTGAATTAGGAGATTGCACTGCATACTTTTATGCTGGCAACTGTCACATAGACACAAGATGTTAGGTGTGTTGTACCTATTTTTGTAGCCATTGTGGCCATTCAAGAAGGTTGTTTTGCAAGTGAAACTGCGGATTCCTTTGATCTCTAATTGCAGAGAACATCATTAAGCGAAGGACTGCCTAAGTATCTGCACAGAGCTAAAAGGTGAATCCATGTGTGACATAATACACTCCATCACAGTTCAAATACACTAGGGTCATCTTTGAGGAGTGTTTCCGTTCCTGGTATCTGAACACTTGTCACTTGGGGTTCTGTTTAACTTGTCCTACCAGTAGGGCAATACGCTGAATCCTCTCTGGGCTTTTCTTGCCTTTGGAAGTTTACAGAAACATTTACATCTTAAATTTGGGAAGCTTGACATTTCTGTTCCTATTGCCTATCTTGTGTACTTTAATTTAGTAGTCATTTACAGGTGAGAGATTTGTTTATCTAATTGCAGAAAAGCCTTTTTGGTAGGCCTGTTTGTTTTACTGATCTTTCTCTTTGATATTCCCTGTTCCTTTCCTTGACAGAGTAATAGATCAATCAAGCAACATGGAGATAGCCTCTTTTCCAATCTATAAGGTGTTGTTTTGTGTTCGTGGACAGAATGGGACTTCAGAGAGTGACTCTTTTGCATTTACTGAAAGTAGCTGTGGAACAGAAGAGTTCCAGATTCATGTTTTCTCCTGTGAGATTAAAGAAGCAGTAAGTATTAAATGCTGTACAGCCACTGGTAACAAGGGTACAAGCAGTATTTTAAGAAATTATTCCAGATACAGAAATGGTATATAGTGCCTTGAAAAATATGTTAACACATAATGAGTTTCACAGAATGTGCAGCTAGTCATACATGAATATTTGATATCATTTTTTTTTTTTTTTTAGTATTTCAATGCAAGTCCAAAGTGCACCATAATGGGAAGATTTAGAAAGCCTAAGTTTAAGACAAATACTCTGTTTTTCAGGCCTCATTTGGGTAGGTTTCAGACTAAAGTTGCAGTGTAGACCTCATAAGTTAGACGGAATCATTTTACAGTACTTCCCTAGGTATTTGAGGAAGAACTATGTGATAGTTTGGGAGAAAAGGATTTTCTAGGGTGGAAAAATTGAGGTCGAAAGAGAAGAAATTGCCTTGGGTTTTGACATCTGTGGGAGGAAGCTGTAAGCTGTGTTGTTAAATGCACAACCTGAAAAGTACATTATTCAGCTCCTCTAATGAGTTGCATTCCTAGTCTTGCTCAGTAAATTAATATATATTACATGAGCAGTGAATGTGACACAAATGGAAATAGGAGATGTTGTTACTGAATTTGCTTGGTTGTGAAACAACCAATCTAATGTGTTATATGTGATCTGTGTGATATGAGGCACACTGTGTTCAGTATAAGAGCTAAGTGACAGTAATTTTATGACCTTCAAAAAGATGTCACAATATGCCATCAAAGATACTTCTAGTTTTGATAAAACTTTTAATTCTTTTGTGTTTCTGCAGGTCAGCCGAATTTTATACAGTTTTTCAACAGCATTCAAACGTTCTTCCAAACAAGCATCTGATCACGTTAAGGACTTTGTTCTTCCTACTCCAGATAGTGATGTGTACACTTTCAATGTTTCCTTAGAAGTTAAAGAAGATGATGGAAAAGGAAACTTTAGGTAATTTAAATGGAAAAGGAAAAGTATAAATCTCTTTGAGAAAAGCATATAGCTACTTGCAGAATGCACAGCTACTATGCGGCAGTAAAATTGATTTGGCCTCTTTTCATAAGTAGCCTTGTTATGAAAAGGAAGCTGATGCTTTGCTTTTACAGTTTTCTTCTCTGTATCTTTTCTGTAAAAAGATTAAAAATCAGGATACCCTTTTAAAGTTATTTTCTTTTAAATACATGCTTTCTTTTAGGGATGCTCAAGATAGGCCTATGTATATGGAAAGAAGATAGTAGGAAGTCTGTTAAAAACTTTAGTCAAACCAATTTTCTTGAGATACACAGTCTAGTGGTTCTCTCTTTCCTGCCCCCACCCTGCCCACCCTGCCCAGAGTTGTTGTTCTTAGTGGGCTAATGAATTCCAAATTTATCGAAGATTTAGAAAATGTAAACTTCTC
The DNA here is from genome assembly GCA_035590215.1 of Microhierax caerulescens. Lineage (NCBI taxonomy): Eukaryota > Metazoa > Chordata > Aves > Falconiformes > Falconidae > Microhierax > Microhierax caerulescens. The sequence goes on from JAVJGJ010000030.1 coordinate 5,196,932, forward strand.
TAAGCATTACAGGGGACAGGGGAACAAAGTATGCTTTACCTAACAGTTAATGACAAGATTTTTTTGAGTGGAAGAGGGATTTGATAATAAGAGTTAATTCTGTGAAAATGTATTTATTTTTTTACTTCCCAGGCAGTATATGCTACATTTTCTATCCTTTTAAAACCCAAAATACACCATGCATTTTTGGATACGTTTGTCTGATAAATCCCCCAGACAGTTATTATACAAAGTGTGAGCCTATAATCTCTTTTTTTTCAGTGCCAGTTTATTAACCTGTGAATGAAGAAATAGATGGTCTCTCAAAGGAGTTGAGCCATTTGAGTTTAAGTGGGCTGATACTCTCTTTTCTGTATTTAATAGTTAGTGTTCCATACCTGTGCTAAAGAAATTTGTTCCTTCATTCTTTTAGCCCTGTGCCAAAGGATAGAGAGAAGTTATATTTCAAGCTTAAACAGGGAATTGAGAAGAAAGTGGTGATTACAGTTCAGCAACTCTCGAACAAAGAACTGGCCATTGAAAGGTGAGATTCCTATAAAAATAATGCAGGTTGAGCTTTTGAGAGAACAGTATTTAATGTTCTTTTCCCTGGCTTTCAAGTTATGTGGAAGGAAAAAATACAATAATAACACAAAATATTGTTGCACAGTGTAATTAATTTGTAGGTGCGCAGTTCAGTTTTAAATTTCTTGTGAAGTATTTGTGTGATTTTTAAGTGAAAACAAGAAACATAGTCTGTAATACTCAAAGATTCTTGGGTTTTTTTGCCCTTTAGTTGTCCTTTTGAATGTGGTGTTAGGATACTTATGACATTCTAATGCTTTTGTTTTCCATTGCTTTTAAGTAGTGCAAAACCATGCGTTTATTGTAATCCTGCGTTACCAGCATCTCGCTGTTTAGTAAAAGTAACCATGTTTGGTTGTCTGAGCTATGTTAAACCTTGGAGCATATTAATT
>JAVJGJ010000030.1:5197987-5211551 GCA_035590215.1 Microhierax caerulescens
TTAGATCTATGTACTGGAACACTACAAGTTTGCACTCAACCTGCTGGTTAGAAGCAGCAGTCCTCTGGTGCAGTCTTCAAGATGAGTAGGATTCCTTTGTAGTTTTGTTACAGTATGATTCTAATGTCAATCTTTGAGTGGTGGTGAAGAGCTCAGGAATAGTTGATGTTGTATTTCCTGGAAATTACATGAAGGGAATCTCTTTTGGACAGTATAACCTGACCTTCTGTGCAAAGCTTTTGCACAAGAAGTAGGCCATGAAGGTGAAGAATAACTGTTAGTTAATGTTTTCATTAACAGTAGACTCTTTGTTACTACAGTAGTACTAGGTATTGTATTAATTTAAATTGGGGATTTCCTTCTCAATTGCACAATTTTTAAAAATAGCAGATGCCACCAGATGGCAATCTTATCAAAGGAGTAGCAATAGGAGAATTCAGTTTTAGTGAAAAGGAAATTCAAGATAACAGGAGAATCAAGAAAAAAAAACCAAAACCCTCCCAAAACCTAAGATTGATCTCTTGACTTGCTTTCAAGCTTTTATTCCAAAAATGAAACTAAAATTTTAGACAAGGAATATACAGCAGATTTTTTTTATCATCATTCTTTTGTGTTGTAAAATTGTGCTTTTGCTATTTAGTGGCTTTAAAAAAATATATTTTCAATGTGCTTTTAACTTAAATAATTTTGGTTTCAGAATTCAGTTAATGAATGATAAATGCTCTTATAAGCATTTCTGTATAGTGTTTGATTAGTGGGTTTTTTCCCCTAAAATAGTAGAGCTACCTTTCTTTTATTTTGAAGATGTACCTAGCTTTTATTTTGATGTTGTTTAGTATATTCAATTAGGATGTTATTTTTATCACCACAGCCTTTGCTGATAAAATGTTATTTAATTGATATGACATACACAGGCTTGTAAGTCATTTTATGCACTTACCCTGCATAATATTAAAATTCAAAACTGGTATAGAAGATCAACTGAGGTTACAGCAGACAGTGAGCTTCTAAGTAATTTAATGTTTCTTCAGAAGTATTTCTGAGTGTAAATTATAAAGTGAAAAAATGTTGCTAAAGAAATTTGGTCTCTGGTCTAAAGAATTAAAGAATCTTTCTTCATGGTCTCAGAAGAATAAACCTGGTGTTACTCAGAGAAACTTGCCACCTTGTGGTGTTCACATGGGGCTTATGGCTGTGTTAGGTTGATAGTGTAGGTTACTGTTGGTTGAGTTACTTTGGTCCTTTCTGTCTTTGTGATCTGTTTGACCTGGGTTTTGCCTGGTTTTATCTAGGTCAGAGCAAGTAAAGAAATTATGTTTATTCCTGTCTCCCAAGTTTGAGTCATGTGTGGTGCTACATAGGTTCAGTTTCCACAGTGTGGGGTATCAAGTCTCAGTTGTTTACAGGACTCAAGAAGAAAGTTCTGGTTAATGATTGGGGGCTTTAAGAAAGTTGTTCTGAAGAGTAAAATAGCCTTTCATTCTGAGAAATGAGAAGATTGACTGTTCTCAATACAGTGGTGTTTAAATATAGTATGCTATCAGTCTTACGGGAGAGTTAATACCAAGTTACGTAGGTATAGCTTGGGTTAAAGTCTAGGCTGGTGTGCTTAGAGCTGATGTACAGAATATTGGTTGGTTGCTCAGTAGTAGTTGAAACTCTTAAAGATCATGTTACCATGTTAATTCAATACCATCAGCCTTATCAGTGGGTAGCATTTGTATTTATATAAATGGAAATATATATTAGTGAAGAATAATTTCAGTTCTTTTTTTGCAGGTCTAGAAACTAGTTGAATTTAAACAGAGCAGTGCACCTGCACATAGCCACTTGGTAGCAAGCTGTAAGTGCAGAAACCCCAACATGTCAAAAGTGGCAAGACTAAGGGCCACAGTGTACACTGGTCATTTCAAATCCTGTGTGTGTGTTTCAGCCTCCTCAAATCAGAGGCTAAATCTGTCGATAACTCTTTGTGTAAAATCTAGCTGCTCTGCAAGTGAGGGTTCTGAACTCATTTGAACTTATTTTGCTCTTTGAACTTAGTGGGAAGAGAAGCCCTGAGTAGTAGCAGGGTGCTGCCAGGCTTCATAAGTATCTGCTTCTGTGAGAGGCAGGGGTTACTTCATCCTGACTCCCACTGTTTTGGAAGCATACTTAGCAAAAATTTCGGCTGGCACACATTAAAACTTGTGTTCATCTGAGAGATGCACAGCAAGAGCTAGGATCTGTGAGCTGTTGCCTTTGAAAAGCACAGATATTTTGCCTGCCTCTGAATCTTCGCCTTACAGTTTTCTTTAGCAGAGGCACCAGAAGCTAGTGACCCCTCTACTACTATAAATCATAGACCTCTCAGAGCTGTTCCTACCCCAGGAACTAAAAGTAGTAAGCCACTCTGCTGTAATGTTCTGCCTGGTGTAATTAGTCTTGCAGAGAAGCCTGCTTGTGTGGTTAAATTTAAGTCCTAGCATCATAGCTAGCTTTACATGGCACTGCATTATGCTAGACAGATAAGTCAAAATTCTTGTCTGCTGTTTTATTTACCACTTTGATTTTTAAAATTCTAGTAGCAAAAGAATATGGAGAAGGAAAAATACAATTGTGGACGTAAGTTACTGTTTAAGTGTAATGAGGTGGAAAATGAAAATCATGTAGCCAAATGTAATAGGGGTAAATTTACTAGATAGTGTAATAATTGTGTATCTTAAGACTTTTACAGTTAATAGCGATAATGAAATGATAGTTGCTATTATATGTCTGTTCACGATAGTGTGCTTACCTGAAAGCTGTGAAACTATTCTGTCTTCATTGCTAACCTATGAATGTTCATATAATCTCTTACAATTTGTTTGTTGAAAACACCACATTTTCATTTGGATAATGGGTAGCCCAGATGACAGAACTGCTTTTGTCCTGATATAGAGAAGGTGGGAATGGGGGGCTCTTCCTGGTGCATCCAAATACCTAGTGGAAAGGTATGGAGGACATGGAGCCAGACTCTTCTTGGAGCTACGGAGTGGTAGGATTAGAGTCAATGGACACAAGTTACTTCACTGGAAATTCCTCCGCTGAATTAGGCCAGTTGCTGTGAATTCAAAGGGAGTTGAGCATTGGAACAGATTGCCAAAATAGATTCATTCCCTGTTCACAGAGATGCTCAAAACTTCACTTGACAAAACCCTGGGCAACCTGGTTGAAGTTGGTCATATTTTAGTAGAGGTTTGGGTCAGCTTGCTTGTAGGGATCAATTCTGGTTTACACTGTTTTGAAAGTAAGTGATAGAAAGTCCTATGTTTGATTATTAGAGAATTGAGCTGTACAGAAGAAAAATTCTCAAAGTAAAACCCTCTGAAACATGACCTATTTTTTCCATAACGTTTCATGATTCAATTGCTTTCAACTTGACTTTATTTTTTTCTTCATTTGAGATCTAACATTTTTAAAAGTCTGGGCAAAATGGCTTGCAGCTTATGTTACAAATACATAATTCTGTTTGGTATTTTTTTTTATTCATAAGGGAGTATGTTCAAAGGAGAGAAAGATAAAGATGATTTGCAGAAACTTCAGACCTGGCTTTGTGCCTTCAGTATTCAGAATGTTTGAAAGTCTGAATGTTTTAGGAATTTTTTTTAGTTTTTTTTAATGTTAAAAATACTAAGAACATTTTCTTGTCAAATGATTGGATGGGAATTCTGGAATTCAAGGCCCTGTATAACACAGAAGTTTAGTTTAAAAAAAAATAATAAAGAATGGAAGTCTAAAAGTTGAGTGAATAGGTGTTTGTATTTTTTTAAGAGCCCATGATGCTACATAATGTTTTATGCCAGTGACATTATGGGTGATAGAATAGGTGAATTTGTAACTTTTCTTATGATTATATGTAAACAATTTTTAAAACTGACTGGGAAGAGAGTAAATTTCTTCTCTGCTATCTCCATCACTAACGTACAGGAATTGTTGGTGTCTTTAAACTCAGTATTCTGAATTGTCTTTAAGAGTAATTGATTGTTCACAGATTTCTGTCATCTTTATTCTGGAAAATAATTTCATTGTTGTTTCTATAATACATATTGTGATGTTTCTTGAGCGTTGCCATAACACTAACAAAATATTTCTAAGAAAGGTTTTCCTTAAATTAGAAGCAGTAGGTGGTTGTGCCATTATGTTCAAGAAAATACTTTTGTATTTTGAAGAGCTAAAGAGCTAATATCTGTCTTTTTCTTCCCCCCCAATAAACTTAACAGGTGCTTTGGGATGCTACTAAGCCCTGGAAGAAATGTGAAGAACAGTGACATGCATTTACTAGACATGGTAATACTTAGCTCTAATAACCTGTTTGGTAAGATAGAGTGATTTTAAAAAAACAAAACAAACCTCTCATCTGTTTGGTTTTGTTTGGTTTTTGTTTCTTATATCCTGGGGTTTAGATCTTCAAACTAGAAAAAAACATTACATACAATGGACAAAATATTTCAAGTAATGTCAAAATCTGTGTCGTCTGTTTCTTGTTCAGTTGGTGAAGCACTGATAGGTCAGCTCACAGCTGATTGTTACAAATAACTATGCTTTCTGTATTGTATCAAGCATGTTGCCTAAAAATTTAGAGCAAATACGGGTTTTTTTTATATTTGGATGTTGAGGAAGTGCCCTTATTTTTCCAAGGTGCTGAAAATTTTGCATTTATTTTCTTTATTTGAATTTAAATTCTTGCTCTGTTTGATGTCTTCTTGTCTTCTACAATCTTCATTTCTTAGAGTTGCTTCTAAGAGAACTATAAATAATATGATACTTTCTGTGATAATATCAATTGAGTTTCACACTGTGGATAAGAACAACCATTTTCAACTCAAGAAGTGCTTTAGTTAAACCAATCAAACATTTTGTGGCTATGCAGTTATCCCAGTTTTGCCTAGTCCACTCCTTTATTCATGTTGATGATTCTAGCTATCGGTTCTCTTCTATTTACTTGTTTGTATCTACTAGCTCATTTTTCATGGTTTTATTGGCTGACATTATTTCTGATTTTCCATTTTTATTATTTGATTAGAGAATCAAATAAATGAGAGTTACGGAGCATAATGAATTGGCTTCTATAAATCTATACAACAGGTTTTTACTGCATGGACTGTATATTTGAATTCCTGTCTTTAGTGCACCTATAATTCTGTTTACATTTACATTCCAGGTGCATTTAACTGCTGGATGTAATGGCTTATTAGTTCATTTCTTGGCTATAGCATATGCATATAAATTTGTGTTTTCCTTTCAGCCCCCTTTCTCCCACTTTAAATCTGGAGAACTCGGTCACTCTTACTGCTCTGCCACAAATTGGATTGCAGAGTAGGAATGTCAGTCTCCTTTCAGCTATAAAGTGGCTACCCTTACAAGCCTGTCAGATCCATAGGAACTGTCCCAGAAAACTTCAAGAACCATGTACTTGCCTTATACTAGTAATGGCTTGTATGTGCAGGTCATGTACTTTGATTATTCCTAGCAGGTCTCTAAGAAATATTTGTAGAAGTAACAGATGTGTAGCAAAAGATTATCTTAACCAGTTTTGGAGGCGTTACAGTTAATACTAACTTCATCATATGTGCCTGTTTTGACTTTATCTGCATTTTGTCCTGAATGTAAATAGAGAGCCTGAAATTTGGCTTTTTAAATCTCAAGTTCCTATGGAGTGGTATTCCAGTCCATTGGCATACATGTACAAATATTAAGTCCATGCCTGAGCAACTCAGGGAAAAATCTGGCAGAGGTATGATTATAGATTGGGAAAACTCAGACTGACCTCTGAGTTAGAGTTGTTAAGGTCTTACTCTGTTAAGTTATTTTTGGTTTTGTTTTTTAGTTTTTTGGGGTTTTTTTCTGGATCAATTCTGTGTATGCTGTGGGGCTAGTTTAATTTTATGGAGTCTCTTGTAATTCATCCTCTCCTAACAACCATCTCGGCTGCTCAGAAAGCAGTGTGGCAGACAGCCCACCACACTTTCAGGCTTCTGATATGCATTAAAAAAGTATGTTGATGAACTATCTTGTCTAAATTTTCTTATGTAATGTTTCTCCTCTCTTCTGATGTTTCTTCCTTCTGTTCCATTTCCTTTTAACCTTTCTCAATCCATTATTTCATATTCTTTATTTAGATTGTGTTGTCTAGAGCAAAAACAATCGTACTCTGAAGTTCCTACAACTATTTCCTCTCCCCATGTTCAATCTCTTTGATCTCAAACCATAACTAATAATCCTGTGTGGGTTTGGTTTTAGGAATCCATGGGAAAGAGTTCTGATGGGAAGGCTTATGTAATTACTGGGATGTGGAATCCTAATGCACCCATGTTTCTAGTCCTTAATGAGGAAACTCCTAAAGGTAATTTAATCTAGCTTGTAAATTTCTTTTACCTGACGTGGGTTTGGTGTATGTGTTTTCTCCTGAGAATAGTGTTGCACATGTCTGAGTACATACGCCCTTATGTTCCAAGAGTCCATGGGTAGGAACTTTTCTGCATAAATATATGCAACATAGAAATATGAATAATTGTTCGTAGAGCTGTGTGTTGCTGGTTTGGAGATGTTAAATGTTTGGGGCTTATGTGCCTGTTCTCTGGTTATTGGGACTTTTTGGACCTAAGCATGCAGAAGTTGTTTTCCACCTTCTGCACTCAGCAAAGCAGTATAAATAGTAGGCATTGCTATTCTCTTTCTTTTAGTTTTGAGGTGAGTTGATGAGAAATAGCATTACATTCCCTTCATCTTGGGGCAGCTGGAAGTGATGCACTGAAGTGCTTGATTATATAGCACAGTTTCTTATTGCTAGAATTTATGTTCTCTGATGTGATGTAAAAGGTTTGAATGCAAATCTGGCATTTGTGAACTCTGCCTTGGGATAGGAAACATCAGGTGCTTAAAGGTACAATCTGAGTATGTACAGCCAGTGTCACTGTTGTTGCTGATGGATTTTCAAACTATCAAACCAGATTATTTCTTGTAGCATATAGGCAAAGTGCAGCTCAACATAGTTTCCATTTTATGCTCTGACTTCATGTGAGTGTGTGGTGTGGTTTGATTTTGTGATGTGGGGCTTTTTCTTTATTTTTATTTATTTATTTTTTGAATTTATTTCTTAAATGCTCACTTTTCTCTTTGGTCTGGTAAGACGAGATCCTAGGGGTCTGTAATGTCTTGATTCTACATGTTACTTTAAAAATCTGTGCTTCTTTCAAGAGAGCTATTGGTTGTAATGCAACATAGCGGTTACTACTTCTGTCTGTGATGAATGTTTCCAGAAGCAGCAAACCTTTTCTTGCACTGTAAACCTGCAGAATACACTTGGTGTGTTATCAGTCCTCATCCTCCGGTCAGCTGAACCTGCGTTCTCCTTGAAAAAGTTGGAGTTATGTTTCAAGTATCAGGAAGATGGCGCTATTACAGATTAAGATTACTGATCCATACTTTGCTTTAAAAATATGTTTTGCTGCTATGAGGAGTGTCTGACCCTGAGAGTGGGATTGGGAGGTGTAAGATGTTTAGAGTCCTTTTAATTGATAGGGTAGGAGCACAGACATAAAAAATGTTGTGAAGTGTTTTTCAGTGTGAGAGGACAAACAATGCTGTAGGAGATCCTTGACATTGATTTGCTATACATAAATACGTATATATATATTTTTTTTTTCCTATAGCAGTAAGTTTACACTTTTAAACATGACCTTATCCTGTGCATGTTCCTTTTGTCTGAAGGGGATTAGGAATCTTAATGGTGTTTACTTTGCATGGCATTTTGCTTCTGGCTTTAAAACAAAGACAGTATGTCTTTCTTTTAAAAAGTTATCAGAGTTACTTTGTATGCTGTTTAACGCATATTCTCATTCTATACAGTAGGCATATAGAGTGTAAAACTCTGATAAATAATAGAATCAGTAATTCTATAGAAGCAGTCTTCCATCTGAAAAACTGTTTACTTCTGTCATTTATTGCTTTCAGAAATTTGAACTTTGACTGATTTGTTTGTATGTGACTTATTTCTGTGTTTTAGATAAGTGTGTATTCATGACTGTGGCAGTGGATATGGTGGTTACTGAAGTAGTAGAGCCAGTTCGTTTTTTGCTGGAGACTATTGTGCGTGTGTACCCTGCAAATGAACGCTTCTGGTACTTCAGCAGAAAAACCTTCACAGAAACTTTTTATATGAAGCTAAAACAGGTAATAGATATTTGTTTTTTAAAGCAAAGTTGATGCTGGTAGTGTTTTTTTGTCTGTCTTAATTTGGCCTTTATAAAAGTTAGCATGACACCTACACCTCAGTAGTTTGTTTCTTTTAACTGTTTGTTTTTGAGATGCTTAAATGCATAATGGTTGTGGAACCTGTATAAATATTCAGTGCCTATTTGTCACAGATTAACCCAGCTGACAACTAAGTCCCACACAGCCACTTGTTCGCTCCCCACCTGGTGGGATGGAGGAGAGAACTGGAAAGCTAAAAGTGAGAAACCATGTGTACTGAGATAATTATCGAAAGCTGTATGCACAAGCAAAGCAAAACAAGGAATTAATTCAGCACTTCCCATTGGCAGGCAGGTGTTCAGCCATCCCCAGGAAAGCAGGGCTCCATCACATGTAACGGTTCCTTGGGAAGACAGTGCCATGCCTCCAAACATCCCCCCACCCTTCGTTCTTCTTTCCCTAGCTTTATATGCTGAGCACAATGTCCTGTCATCCAGAATATCCCTTTGGTCAGTTGGGGTCAGCTGTCCTGGCTGTGTTCTCTCCCAAAATCTTGTGCTGGGAGTGGTGTGAGAGGCAGAAAAGGCCTGTGTAGGCACTGTTCAGCAGTAATGAAGACCACCCCTGTGTTACAAACGCTGTTTCCATCCAAAACATAGGCTGATACTGGATGCTGTGGAGAAAATGAACTCTACTCCAGCCAGAACCAGCGTGCTATGTAAACTGAATCATAATGAGTCATAAGTCCGTAAGTCATTGGCTTTGTGGGCTTAAACAATTTTGAACCTACCTATTGAATTCTCTATAGTTTTATACAACCTGGCCTGTGTGCAGATATCTAAAGCAAGTCCATTTGCTTGGTAAAATTGGGAAATTACTATTCTAATTTTTCACTGTAAAATCAACTAATATGTAAGAAAGGGAAATCCTGGCTACTGAGGTTCAAAATGTGAAGGTAGGTGGTTGTAAGAATAAGAAATATCTGGTTTTAGCGAACTCTTTTCTCTGACGTATTTCAGTTTGTCAGTCCCTAGGAGTTTGGCTTTTAATCCAGGTTGCGCAAACACTGCTCAAATCTACAGAGGGGAGGAGTGGTTAAGATAAAGCTTAAGGCACAGATGTGTATTCTTTTATGTCAGCTTTCCCAGTCCTGTGCTTGTGTGATTAATGTGCATTTATTTCTTTCTGAGGTGCTGAGAGATGATATATCCCTCTCATCTGGTAATGTTTCTTGAATAGTTATCTGTTGAGCAGAATCATAGAATGGTTTGGGTTGGAAGGGACCTTGAAGACCATCTAGTTCCAGCCCTCTGCCCTGGGCAGGGACACCTTCCACTAGACCAGGTTGCTCCTAGCCCTGTCCAGCCTGGCCTTGAGCACTTCTTGGGATGGGGCATCCAAAGCTTCTCTGGGCAGCCCATTCCAGTGCCTCACCACCCTCACAATAAAGAATTTATTCCAAATACCTAATCTAAATCTGCCCTCTTTCAGTTTAAAACCATACCCTTGGCCTGTTGCTACAGGCCCTTGCAAAATGTCTGTCTCCATTTTTCTCATAAGCCCCCTTTAAGTATTGAAAGGCTGCTATAAAGTCTCCCTGGAACCTTCTGTTCTCCAGGCTGAGCAACCCCAATTCTTTCAGTTTTACTTCACAGGAGAGGTCCTGCAACCTGTTGATGATGATCAGAGGATCATCATTGTGGCCCTCCTGTGGACTCATTCCAACATGTCCATATCCTTCTTATGCTGGGGGTCCCAGAGCTGAATGCTGTACTGCTGGTGGAGGGGAGAATCACCTTGTTCAACCTGCTGGCCACATTTGTTTTGATGCAGCCCAGGACATGGTTGGCTTTCTGGGCTGCAAGTACATATTGTTGGGTCATGTTGAGCTTTTTGTCCACCAGCACCCCCAAGTCTTCCTCCTCAGGGCTGTCTCAATCCATTCTCTGCCCAGCCTATGTTAATGCTTGGGGTTGCTGAGACCCAGGTACACAAGACCTTGCACTTGGCCTTGTTGAACTTCATGAGGTTCACATGGGCCCACTTCTCAAGTCTTTCAAGGTTCCATTGGTTCGCATCCCTTCCCTTTAGTGTGTCAACTGCATCCCACAGCCTGGTATCATCAGCAAACATGCTGAGGGTGCACTCAATCCCACTGTCCATGTCATTGACAAAGATGTTGAACAATAGTGGGTCCCAGTATGCACCCCTGAGGAATGCCACTCATCACCAGTCTCCTCTTGGACCTTGAGCCATTGACCAAAACTCTTTGAGTGTGACCATCCAGCCAATTCCTTATTTTCCAAGTGGTCCACTCACTTCAATGCTGAAGTCTCTTCTGTTTTTGGCGTTGGGTGAGGTACATAAAGTATCTCTGCCTGCCCATTAGCATTGTAGGATGATGTGCAAGTGCATGCTCCTGCAGCAACTGGTGACCTGCTTTCTCCAAAGGCTTCTGTTATGGTGTTGGTTGAAAAAGTGAACAGCAGAAGCAAACTGTACCATTTGTGTTGGAATAGTGTCCGTCATCTTTGACTAATGAAACCAAAGAGCAGTGATTTAATTTTACTTAGCCTAATGGGAATCTTTGAGTTGTTGTCTTCCTGTGGGGTATAGTAATAGGGTCTGAAAAAACAAGCTATGTTGATATTACATGGCAAAAGTGCTGCTGTGTTTAACAGTGAGTAAATAAATCTCATGCAATTATGTTTCTGTATTTCTTCTAGAGATTAGCATAGCAACTTAGAATTTAAGAAAATCTGGGAAAACGAACTGTCATATGCAAATGTTGAGATTATCTACATTTTGAATTTAAAGAAAATACACTTGAAAATATGACATTCTCAGCTGTTTGATACTTATCTATAATCAGTTAAGCTTTCCTTTTAAATCACTTACAACTGTACCATCTTAAATTGAGTAATATGGATGCTTTCTTTTTTTCTTTCTCACCCCTTATAATGTGACAAACACATGTGCCTCCCCTCCTTGAAGAAACGCATGCATTTCTTCCTGCTGTAAAATTCTGAGGAGCTGTTCTGCAGATTTTTGGGAAACAAATGCTCTTAGTCTTTGTAATCTTTCTACAAGAAGAGGTCCTGATTGTGGATGACAGGATCTCTCTGGTTTACCTGTTGCAAGTCCCTATTTAGCTGATTATCCGTTGGACAGTGCTATTGCAATAGCTGTTCCTGCCCTACCAATACTCTGAAAGGCACTGTACCTCAGGGCACTCTTCATCCTTGGAAAATAACTTTGTGAATGGCATTGGGATCAGCTGTTTGTGAGCTTTTTGGGAAAGGAGTTGAGCGTAAGTAGACTCTAGGGAACTTAACAGCGGATTAATATCAAAAGCCTCAGCTCCAAAGAGAGATGGCTTCTCTGAGCAGGACAATGAATCCTATAGTATAATTTCATGCTGGTGTAAAATCCTGACGATAATGCTGTCGGTCATTGTGCAAATGTAGCATGTTTGACTGTGGGTGAGAAATTCATGCATGCAGTCTGCCCAGTTCTAAGTTCTAGCATGTAGGGCCCTTGGAGGAGACTTCAGACCTGGGCTGTTTCAGGAATGTGCCCATTCCACTAAGGAAGCATCCATTACTTATGTTCCAAAAGGAAGGAAGCAATGAAATGGCATTTTCCTACAAGGGGTGAATGGGACATGTCTGTATTAGCAGAGAGAAATAAGAATTTTTCCAAGGAAGGATTCAGGTAGATTTAATAGTCTGAACCAGGACTGGTTGAGTGCAGTCAGTTACAAGGAATGACATAAATGCAGGTTGCTGCGTGATTTAGGATTGTCTTATCTATCTATCTATCTACCTATCTTGCTATGTACTCATGCACATTTTCATCACTAGAACATGATCCTTATAAAGGTGGATTCCTGTAGATAGCAAATTTCTGCTTCAGAAAAAACAAAAAAACAAATTATTTGCATTGTATGGGACACATCTTGCAGTTAACCAGAATAAGCTGAACACTTGTAATTCTTGTAACATGCAACAAAATCCACAGCACCTCATGGCTTATTCCCTCAAAAATAAAGGCTATAGATAGCAATGGTTAATAATATTAGTGGCATCAATACTTCATTGATTTAACCAAGTACTTTGTAATTACTTGATAATGGTGTTCTGTGAGAATAGAACAGGGATAATGGTGCTAATATCATCCCGCTAAATGTTACAAAATGCAGGGTATTTATGCCTACACCCTGAATGAAGTTCATTAAGTTGACTTAATGAGAAGTTCAGTCAGCAAAACTGACTGATAATTGGAATCACTGCTTCCAAGGAGTATCAGCTTTACAGGAAACAGATTTGAATGATTAATCTAAAATACAGTCAGGAAGTTTTCTCAGTATAAAATAATGTATATTGTATCAGTTCAAGCAGTCCCTATTTAAGATACCCATCTGCATCATTTCATCACCTTGTTGCAATTGCAAGTGCTGGTCAGCAGTTCATGTGGATCTCCAGCAAAGCTGTTATGGAGTCTTCCAACGCTATCATAATTTTTTTTTAAAAACAAATTGAATATTCTTTCACTGAAATTGTGTTCTTTTTCATGGCTAACTTGATGCTTCTAGTATGTTAAAGAAGTTACTTATTTTAACTGATTAGGCAAGATGCACAAAGAACAAAATTTGGGCTAGTTCATTTAATACAATCATTAGTTTGGAGTTTTATACAACTCCCTACAAATGTATTAATAATAATGATGTTCATGACTGTATCTCAGAGGACAAGTAATACTGCTTTTATTTTAAAACTTGCAACTTTGTATCCGGTGCTTAACATGTGGGTAACTAACTTTTTCATGTGAAAGCCCACTGAACATGAAAGACTTCTATTAAACTGAACCTTTCCAATTTGACCTAAAAAGAACATAAACAACTTCCCCCTGCCCCCCAGCCTTTGAGGTAGTTGCCTTGAAAGCTAGCAAACTGCTAGAGAGACAGATTTGGAAGAAAAACTGCTTTTACAGAACAAAATTATTTCCATTCATCTCAAATTATTTCTGACCTCAAATATATATATTGTTACAGATACCACATGCAAATTTCCCAGTTAATGTAACTGACAGGTGATTTGTGCCTGTGCGCACGCACACACACACACAAAAGTAAAGAACAAAAAATAACCTTAGGCTACAAACACAAATTTCATAGCTAGGTACAGCCAATACATTTCCCCATTGAAAGCAGTATATTACAAATTATGCTCACTGGAAGAAGGATGATTTTTTCTGTTTTTTATGAGCGTAACACTACAAAGGAGCTTTTCACAGTTTACCGCTTTCAAAAAGCATGAGGTTTTGTTTCTTCTTTAGTCTTGTCTTTACC
>JAVJGJ010000030.1:5211625-5222577 GCA_035590215.1 Microhierax caerulescens
AAATCTTTTTTCTGTTCTTACTTCCCCGCCCCCCCCCCCCCCCCCCGCGGTTTCTCTTTGACCTCATCTCATTGTAGCTGTTTAAAATGAGAAGGGTTTTTTTATCATTGTTCTGAACAATACTTAAAATGGTTTTTAAGAGGCAGCTTTGGAAATAATGCAGTTTTATTTATATTTCCTACCTATAAAACTTAGAGAAGCAGAGCTGTCAATTATTGCCAATCTACATGTGCCATTGCAAAGATATGAAGGAGCCTTGCCCAAACTATTGTTTAGCCTTATTGGGAGATTTGTTTGTATGTGTTTAGGTTTGGGTTTGCATGCTGTTAGAACTGTGTTTATCACCAATGGGGACCTAATACATACACCATTTTTCTTTTAGTCTGAAGGAAGGAGCCACACAAGTGCTGGGGATGCAATTTATGAAGTTGTTAGTCTACAAAGAGAATCTGCGAGAGAGGAAGAATTGGTCAGCCCAACAAGTGGAGGAGGACCTATGTCATCGCAGGAGGATGAGGCAGAAGAAGGTAAGAATAAATGAGCACTTATAGTTCCCCTAGGTTGTACTGTTATATTTTGCTGTTAATTTACTCATTTAATTCTTTCTGTTTGTGTCTGTTAGAAGTACAACTGTTTTGGACAAAAAGATCACATGTAATTTTCTACTAGCAGCAGTTCTTTTTCTTTAGTAATGGTATTTTTACCAACCCATTATTTGGAGTTCTTCCAGTAGCAGCAGCAGACGACGCATGTCCGTTTTTTGTCTGCTTCAAAATGTGTTACTGATGTACTTGTGCTCTGCTAACAAGATAGAAACCCTTTTTTAGAGAGATTTTCTTCTGATGAGAAGCCATTTGCTTTGAATGTGCTGCTAAAGGACAGCATTGAAATGGGCTTTGAAACGGCAGGCTTTAAATGGCTGTTTGTAAAGAAAACCATCAAATTCCCAATCAGACTAATACCAGGAATTCCCCTACTTCAACTCGGTCTGCTTAGCATGTGATTCGTTTTCCCTTATTTATAACTAGATCTTACCAAAATATCCCCTGGTTCAGGTGGGATTGTGTCAGGGATTGCTGCTGGTCATGGACCCTGTGTATTTACTGCCCCTTCCAAAGCTAACGGTACCTCAGTGTCTCTCCCACTGGTGGTCTTTTTGGTAGGTTGGGATTTTTTTTAAGGCCCTTGGACTAGTCTTGTCTCTCTGTACTTCTGAGGGTTAGCCTGTAGCATTCAGAAAAGACTTTCTGTATGCCTTTTTTGATCTGGACATCTCATCTACGAGAACTCGTGATCATTAACAAAATTATTCCTCAGATTTCTGGCACTGTTGTGTCAATACTACAAAAGTCTCACTTACTACAAGTGGAAAAATTCCTTCTTGATTCTTACTTATAGGTAAGTAGTCGGAAATTAGTTTATGCGATACGAATCCGAGCCCTGTGATGAATCCGGAGCAGACAGATACAGTTACATGCTTGCTCTCTCCCATTTACAAACAAAAAACCCCACCTATCCCAGGTGACATCAGGCTTACAAAACTCGCAGCCAAAGTGCTCTTTGAATAAAAAACCTACTGATTCCTTGGGGGAACGGGATGGGGATGGACTATCACCGTTATTCCCTCCTTTGTATCAAGTACCACTTCTGAATAGTAAGACTACTATTTTCCCTAAAGGAACTTTTATATTTAATTGGTATTTGGGATTGCTTTACTGTTCATATCAAGAATTATTTCAGACTCGACCTTTGGGTCTTCAGGTTGAGTGTAGTGTAGTTCAGCATCTGTGGGTGTTCTCTTCCTTGCTAGATGTTTGAGTTGTATAGTCAGAATGTTTTCTGGAGCTTGTTTGATAGGATAGTTTTAAGTAATTACTCAAATACTTTTTTTTTTAATATTGCTTCCTACTGGGAAGAGTAAAGCACTGTTCCAGGATTTGATGAATGTAGCACAATTAGTAATAATGTGGATATTGTCCTCTTGATGCTATTGTAGAATGGCTTTATTTTCTTACAGAGTAGAAGTATTCCACTGGGGTATGAACCTAACTTTAACTTTGCTTTAGCTTCCTAATGCTAGTTTCCATATTTTAAATGTAGATTACTTCCTAGGAGAAGACATTAAAAATATCATGATGTGACTCTGTTCTCATGGAAACTGCATTTAGAGTTCTCTGCCTAGAAGTTATCTATCCTAGTGGATATGCAGGTTAAATGAGTCATTTGCAGTTGTTCTAAATAAATCACTTCATTCTTTTTCTTTCTTTTTCTTTTCAGGGTACTAATTATGATGATGGGGAAAAAAAAACAAACCCTTGAATTTACAATGTCTTGTCTTAGCCTTGGAAGAAGGCTTTTTCTTTTCATTATTGTTAAGGATGGCTACCTGGCCATATAGGGTTTTTTTTCTGCTTGCAGCCTGAGTAGGGCAGGTATGCATTATAAAGACTTCACTATTTCACAAGCCAGAGGCTGGTTTCCCATTACAGCTATTACAGATTGTTATCTGTCATCTTTTTTTTTTTACTATGTCCTCTTACATATTCTACATGCCCACAGAATATTACTTAATTTACTTCAGAAGCGCTATATGTTGCAGTTTCATTTGTATAGCAATGCATGCCTCATTTGCACTTTACTTGGTTTCTGTATACTCTTTGTGTGTGCATACACACAGCTTAGTGGGATGTCATGTTATGAGTATATGAATAAAGTTGTTCATAAGAAAGAAGGCATTTTTTTCAATATTCTTGTTCTTTTTCTTTTAATGAAATGCCAAACATGATTCCTGCCCCCCACAATAATGATTCAAAATAATTATTATACTAGTGTTAGGCATAACCCCTTTCAAATATGCAACAACTGCATATAGAAAGCTGAGATCCTATGTTCCCTAAGTAACATTACTAGCTTTTAATATTATTTTCTCATTTTAGCTTTATTTTTCATCTGAACAGCTATATAAAAAACCTAAGATCTCTGTGAAGATTGAGCATTTGCTACTTAGGGATCTTTCAGGTCAACCTCATCTTTTTTAAAAAAAAAATATTAACATTGTAATAGATATTTCTGGCAACCCAGTCATCTAAGGTTCCTTGCTTTAGAGATAATAATTTCTAAAATATAATTAATATTAATGATTTCTTGTCAAAACCTAGGATGTAAAGTACACTCCTTGATAAGAAGTTTTCCGTTAAATTCAGAATGTAATTTTAAAAGATCTATAATGAGGAAATTCTTACATTTTGTGGAAAGGGTTCACATAAAGTGGATGTAAGTTTCAATTTTTATCAATAAGCAGAAATGTTCACTGTTAATATTTAATTTTAAGTAGAACTTTGTAACAAGGTGCAGAGCACAATTGGTTGAACTAATTTTTCTCCTTTTAGGAGCGTTAAGAGTAAGTGAGAACACATACAGAAGTGATGGTTTGTATAGTGCATTATTCAAAAAAGACAAAGCTGCACAGAACGTTTTTATCGTAGCATATTCTATGGCAGGATGAAATGGCTGGCTGCATGTGTGAGCCGGAGGATTGGAGAAAATTGCTTTCCAGCAGAAGCATTTGCCAGGAGAATGTAGTCCTAGAAACAAAGGAGAAGGGGAGGAAAAGGTTGGCTTCTTTTAGCAGCAGTGCATACTTAGACCATACATGAAATGACAACCTTCCATTTGCTCTAATATTTCTATTCCTTTTTTTTTTTTCTTAAACTATAATATAGTATTTTAGGACAATACTAGATATAACTCCATTTGAGTTTCTTCTTGAATCAGAATAATGTTAGAAGGGTAAGGATCACTGTAAGTGGGAGCAATTCTGTTTAAAAACAGAAAATAGTCTTTAAACCTGTTGTAACAGAGTTGAAGATTATTCCCCCACCCCCCAAAGTTTTATGTGATCCCAAGTGTCTGGTTACTAGCTTGTGTTCCAATCCATAAATTGCCTGCAGAGCAAATACAGAATGTTTAGCAGATGTCCTGAAACAGCTAATTCATGATAGGTAAAAGATAACATGTTACCCAGTCTCCAAAAAGAAGTTTCTGAGCATGAGTTATAGATTGTCTCTAGAACACTCTCAGATGACTTCCAGTAATACAGTGGTATTTGGATTTGTGTTTTTATTTACTTGCAACAATACATTTCTTGATGGGTTAGATACTACTTTTCTGACAGCTGGGAACTGAACAGGGATGCACTTGTCAGCATAGTGGATACTGATGCATAAACAGTGGGCTTAAACCAAGAAGGTTCCTATTGAAATGTGTTTGGTGTTTAGTTATTGGTGTTTAATAATAAGAAATTATATACAAATATGAATCTGTAGAAGTAAGAAGGAAGAGCAAAAGAGAAAAAATAACAAACTTAAGAGAACTTGTGTTCTCTCTAGCCATATTAACTAAGAAAAAGAGATATACAATAGAAAAATTAACACAAGGTATGGAAACTCAGTGTGGAGATGGTGAAGTTTGACAATGAGAATAGAAATGAAAGGATAGAGGACCCTGAAAGATTCAAAGAAGTCTGTGTGACGTATTGGATGGCACAAAAAGATGATGTGTACAGTAGATAAGGAGTGGGCAATACTAAATGATTGGAAATGATCAGCCAGACTAAATTAGGATATTGTGTCAAATGTTGTGGGTGGTAGAGCCTGTTTTGGGGATTCAGAAAAGCAAAGGAGTAGAGGTGGTGGTGTGTTAGGAGTCAAAACTATTGAGAGTATTTTGTGATGAAATAGGGGGTTACGATGGGGGATAGTGTGAAAAAATGAGGATGACTGAGTGAGAAGAACAACATTAGTAGTGTGGAAATAGTCAACTCTGCCTTTTTATCCAAATTAAAAATAGCTTTTTGTAATTCATAGTAACTGTTTGTTATCTTAATCCAATACAGAGTAACCTTGGTGGGTCCTAAACAAGATCAATTAAATCTGCATCGGAGTCTTTTTGCTATATCCATAAAAATGAACTAAAACTTTATAAACCCTAAATTCATTAGGTTATTTGGCTAGTGGCTATCTTCGGACAAGAACTCTTTGCTGCAGCTCTATTAAGAGACGAATTTGAAAATACAAGCGCATCTGATGAATGCCAGAAACAATGTGATCCCTTCCTTAGTACATGAAAAAATCCTGAGTGCAGAAGACTCTGGTTTTTTTAATATGCTCTGAACGGTGACAATTCTTGTTGATAGCTACAGTTGTATTTAAATTTGTTCAGGCAAGTATGGCCTTTCTGTTAAAAAGGTGAGTATTTGAAATTGAATTTGAAGCACTTCTGTGGGTTACAGAAGTATTTAATGAAATTGCAGGGTTGTATATGAAATGGAAAAACAGGGACTTTTAAAGTTATTTCTGTTCCAGATTTGTAGGGAGAGGGAAGTACAGGGAGGGTCGCCTGCCTGCAGCTCAGGTTCTTTCCTGTGCTGTAACCCAGATTACTGTTGGAGTTCACTTGTAAACTAGGTTTGCAGGCTAGGCCCCTAAGAAAAAGTGTGACTTGCTCCAAGTATTATATTCCCCACTTCCTCAGGTACTCCTGCAAGGTGCACCTGGGAACACATTGTAGGTAGGGATTCTTTCTTTTATAAAATATGTTGCTCATGCTGACTTTGTGAAGTTCAAGGCAAAATATAATTCCATAATTCTGGCCAGCAGTTCATGAATGCTGCAGGTTTTAGTTTATTCTTGTAAAATGATGGGGAAAAATTACTTTCAGATTAAGGGAGTTTTCAGTTCCTTGGGTACATAGGTGAAATCTGTTTCTTGGATTTCAATCCTTTTTTTAATAACTTACACAAAATCACTTAAGATTGTGGTACAATATAGACAATTTTCAGTAATAAATGAACATGAACTGGTGTTTGCATCTTGTCTGGAAGCAATTACAGATTACTTCAAATGTTTTGGATGCTTTATTTTTAGTAGTGATTACTTTTCCCTTGTTTGCCTATAAACAGTATGGGTTTTTTGAAAGTAATTTGAAAAAGAATTTGCAATCCTGTCAGCTTATTGGGAATTAGAACTTGCTATTGCTAGAGTGTCTTCTCAGGTTTGCCATGAGCGCTGTGTTGTGTGGCCCCATGCTACCACTACTATACTCATAGCATTTCACATTTCATATAATTAAAAAAAAAAATAATCTTATTTAACCACTTTCATATAAAGATGATTAAAAAGACTTTTCTCAGCAGACAGTTCCCACTGACTTTTTACTAGTCATTATTAATCTCAGAGTGAAAATCTTGTATTTTTAGTTTTGGTCATTAGCTTTCGAGTATTTTATTAAGTCCGAGTGTTTTATAATCAAAGTGCCTTGCATGCTACCTTGGCACTTTAAGTAAAAGCCAGGCAATATATATTTTTAATGTGTTTTACAATGGTGATATTTTTTATTTGATTATATCAAATATGGCAGTAGGTACTAATCTACAAATTTGTAGATCAGTAATATAGAGTAAAGAATTGCATTACTTTAGAATTGCAATATCTCAAATTTGATTTTCTTGCGTGTTCTCAAAGATGTCAGTTTTCAGGCAGCACAGTACATGTGGAAGATGTTTATATTTACAAGAATACCTCTACTGTGCAGCATTTAGTTGGCTTTGTCATCTGTGTGGGAGAAAAACTACTGAACTGAAGTGATGATTTTTCTTCACTCTTTTATTCAGCTTTAAGCATTTGTACATCAAATTTAGACATGTCATGGTGGCTCACTTGTATGTTTGCTGCACAAAGGTAGAATCTTTCCGCATGTTTCTACACTCAGATTTGGATGCACAGTTAAGGTTTATTTTTTCTGACTTTTTTTAATGATTCTTGTTTAATATGATAATAATGGAGGGCCAGTATAGAAACTATATGACTTAGAATTAAGATGTGTTTTTAAATGCAGAACTTTTTTTGTTGTATTAAAAAGAAAGAGCAGTTTGGCTGGCCATTTCACACAATGAACAGGTTTGTTTCAAACTGGAAGTGTGGATCCTTTGAGAGGTTTTGCACAGACTTCTTTATAATGTGTGAAAACTGTCTACAGTAAGTGAAAGACAAACGTAATCTAATCCCATGCTGTTCTACCCTCTTTCAGAGGTTATCAAATGTAGGGGGTTTGTGGAACCAGATTTTCAGTTACACAAAGAAGCAATTAAATTTACAGACTGTTTGCAAGATAATCAGAATTTTTGAGATTTGTCAGCCATTAGCTTTTGTTTGAATGATTTGAAGTGAAAAATGTGTACTTGCAATTCATAAAGAGAATTAAGAATAAAAATACTATTTTTTGTTATTACTGATTGCTTTTAGTGAAGACCTGGGGTATCTTTGTCAGTTTTACTCTCTTTGTATGTACTTCAGTAGCTGCCAAATTATTTTTTCTTCAAGTTAATGATGTAACTTGCCTATAAACAGAAGGTTCTTGTAAGCAGAATTCAACGCAAGTAATCTTTGTTCCTATTCATAAATCCATATTTTTCTGCTCCTGATTATTGCTTTTCCCTCTAAATTAGAAAATCTACTGAGGATTGTGGTTTCATAAATATATCATTTGGAAGGCATTTTGAAATCTTTTTGTGTTCATTAAAATATTTTGTAATGCACTGAAAAGTTGGACCTTTCTGAAAATATACCTAATTTAATACTAGAATGAATTTAATGACTTAAACTTTGTTTCACTCTTGTCTTTCTTGGCAAAGCTATAGTTCATGCTGTATAATTTCCTGTTACCCTATAAATGGAAATTTGCTTTTTTTTTGTGGCCTTTCTCACGATCCTCTTTCATCTAGTATGTATGGAATGATTCCATGTCAGTAACGTCTATATCTTGTTGCCCTGATAATATGCTGCCAACTTGAGCTCCCCCTTCATTTTTGTTCTTCTCCTACATAAAAATCGAACTTCTCATTGTTGAAGTATTCAGATTCTATTCCCACCTATCTCCATGACCTAATTTCCTTCTCCTTTAGGCTGCTCCAACTATATTATTTTTGAGTTCCACCTACTCCTTACTTCACGTGTAACAGCTTCTCAATTAAAACTCATTAAAAATCCTTTTTTTCTTCACATCAGTGCTCAAAATCCCACCTGTTCATTTTTATCTGCTATATTAATGCAGTTCTACTCATTTTAGGATGTACTTCACTTATTTACTTTCATGCTTGGACTCTCAAACAACAGTATAGTTTTCTGCCTTATTTGCTTTTTTTATTAACTGACAAATGAGTTTGACTTCTAAGGTATTGTCATATTCCAATGTATGGAATGGTGATGTAGTAGATTTCTTTAAGGAAAACTATATAATTGGTGTTAAATGTAGATGAGGCGAGAATTGTTTAAAGGAAAATTTTTGAAGTAGGATGCATAAAAGGGCCAATAAAAAAACCCCAACAAAACAAAACACCAAAAAACAAAAACCCACCAGCAACCCCTCTTTCACTAAAAAATGGTAACATTAAAAACATTCAAGCATATTCAATATGCCAATGTTTGTTGACATTGAGTAAGAGTTTTTAACTACTTCCTCATTCCAAAAATGGAAAATACCAATAAACATAGTTGGTTTGGATTTATTTGAAAGAGTCTGTTAAGTACCTGATCAGAGAGCAGAACATCTGTGCTATTTGACTTTTTTCTGAGTTGGTTTCTCACAGTATTTTGTTGCAGTCTTCACACAAGCTTGCTGCTGTCAATACTAGTGTTCTCCTCTAAGGATGCTCCACATTCTGTATTTGATAGCCTTGTGCTATCAAAATAAATGACGGGAAAGAAGAGGCCAAGATTTTGTGTCTCTGTGTGTATTGTTGGGTTTTTTTCTGTAAGGTATTTGCTTATGAAAAAGAGTTACTGTGTGAGTAATTATGTTTTGACCACTTCATGCCTCAGTATTTTTATCTCTCATTGGACACCTCTCATCAAGAAAAAACATAGATCAGCTGGAGGAAAAATCAGAAATGAGTGGAAGTCTGGAGTCCTTTGTGCAAAGCAGCAGAGTTTTTTAGAGAAGAAAGAATAAAGACAGAGTTTGGGTTTTTTTTTTTAGTAGTAACATGTGCTAAAATTTTTTAGGAGAAAAAGGTAATTGGCATAAATTTGACATAGAAAAAATTTACATCTGAACTGAGATACAGTCAGATAGAGTAAGAGTAATGAAGTCCTTGGAATGAACTGCTTAGGGAGGTAACCACAGGTTTGTAGGGTTAAGTTAGGCAGGCATCTGCGGGGGACTATGTGATCAAGACCTGTGTTCTCTTTAGTCAAGTTCAAGAGTTTGTATAATCCAGTGGAGCTGTCTCATAAAGCTCATCTTAAACACTCTGTTGCTATCTTGGGAGATAGTCAAAGCCTCTTGTTGGTTTTACAGTGTTCCGAATGCTTACAGCCATTTTACTGCGTAGGGTGGTCTTCTGTGGCACTGCATCAGTTAGAAATACTTTATTATAAAAACCAAACAAAACCCCCAAACACATGTTTCCCAACATATTAAAGGTAATTGTTGTAATTCTGAAATCTTTATTTGTTTTCCACTATGAACAGCCTTTCAGGCACTGTGGGTCGGTGCTGCCCTGAGACCCGCAATGGGGAATGGGAAGTTCCCCAGCAAAAGCAAGGCATAAACGTAGGGTGAGATGCTGACACAGAGGGGCTTAGCAGGGCTGTCGGTGCCCTTCACCCCTACCTACCGCCTTTAGGCAGCTGGGGAGATTCAAGGCTTAATCCTTTGTATCAGCACAGAAAAGATTCAGATACACACAGCCCCAAGTGAACAGCCCCGAGCATATGCAAATAGACATGCATGCTGTGATTTAGAGGGTTTCCTTTTTGCAAATGCCACGTCAGACTAAGACCAAAGACGTACCTCTGCTACATGGAAGGTGGGCCATTTTGGGAAGCATTTTCCAAACTGTTGGTTATTGAGAATAATGACCCATAGTTTATTTTGCTGAAGTGCAAAGAGGTCTTTCATATAAACAGTCATGCTTTAGCAAGTTGTTGTGTTTTTTTTTTTAAGGGGTGGGGTGGGTTTATTTTAAATGGTCAATATAGTATTGTTACATAATATGTGTTAGTGCTGGGCTGCTTAAAATACAACTCTTAGTGCCCAGTCCGCTCACATAATGAATAATTTCTGTAATAGGTATTTCTACATGGAGTAGACACAAACATATGTATATCCAATAGGCTGCCAATCTTCTTTTCAGTTATATTCTTTTTCAGTTTTTTTTTTAATGTCCCTATAGATTTTTGAAAGAGACCACTTTTTACACTTTTATGTTTGTCTGTAGGTATAATAACAAAACAGCCTGTATCCACAATCTTATCATCTGGAGATTCTCCCCCAGCTGGAGTGGTATCTCTACAGGCTTCCGTATTTCTCTCATGCAAATGGCAAATGTCCAAAAGAAAAAAAGCAAATGCCGTTGGGCCAGAAGGAAGTTCCAGGCCACTCTAACCTTGGTCACTGGGACTGGTTATGGAGTGAATAATCTTGAAAGTAGTTTCTAAACATGTGAAGGACAAACAAAGTCATTGGAAACAGTCAGCATAGATTTATAAATGGCAAATCATTGTGACCAGCCTCATTACTTTATGACAAGGTGGCCAGTACTGTGGGCGAGGGGCATGTGGTGGACGCTTTATACCTTGATTTTAGCAGGGACTCCCAACACCATTTCCATAGTGTTCTTACCATTAAATCAATGAGGTAGGGGCAGGATAAGTGAAAAATAATGGGGCTGGAAGGTTGGCTGGACTTGTAGGGTGCAAGAATCAATCAATGGTGCAAAGTCCAGCTGGCAGCCATCAAGTACAAGATCTTTCAGGGATCAGTATTGGCACCAATGCTGTCAAATGTCTTGATAAATCACCTATATGCTGGGACCAAGTGCACCCTCAGCAGGTTTGTGGACAACAGCAAACTGGGGGGAGTGGTCCATAGTGCTGGAGGGCAGGGCTCCTACT
>JAVJGJ010000030.1:5223281-5246568 GCA_035590215.1 Microhierax caerulescens
ACAGACACTGACACACTGGAGCAAGTCCAGTGGAGGCCACCGAGCTGGCCAGATGGCAGGAGCACATGATGTACAAGGAGGGGTTAAGGGACTGCGTGTGGTTTCAGGCTGGAGAAGAAAATGTGCACAGGAGAATCTTATTGCTGTCTGTAACTGCTACACTGGAGGACTTTGAGAAGATGGAGGCAGACTCTTAGAGGTGCACAATAGCAGGCTGAGAGGCAACAGGCACAAGCTGGAACCTGGGAAATTCTGGTTAGATCAAAGGACGTTTTTGGTGGCTGAGTTGGTTTGTTTTTAAACCGTGAGCATGGTCAAGTAGGGGAACTGGTTGTCCAGAGAGATTCTGCAGTCTCCTTCCCTGAAGGTGTTCAAGACTACTCTCCTGTCATGGTTTAACTCCAGCTAAACCCCACACAGCCACTCCTTCACTCCCTGCTAGTGGAATGGGGGACACAATTGGAAAAATAAAAGTGAGAAAACTTGTGGGTTGAGATAAAGACAGTTTTAACAGGTACAGCGAAAGCTGTGTGTGCAAGCAAAGCAAAACAAGGAATTAATTTATCACTTCCCATTGGCAGGCAGGTGTTCAGCCGTCTCTGGGAAAGCTGGGCTCCATCATGCGTAACAGTTACTTGGGAAGACAAACACCATGACTCTGAACATTCCCCCCACCCTTCCTTCTTCTTTCCCTAGCTTTATATGCTAAGCATCACATCCTGTCGTCTGGAATATCCCTTTGGTCAGTTGGGGTCAGCTGTTCCAGCTGTGTTCCCTCCCAGCTTCCTATGCCCCCCCAGTCTACACTTGCTCAGGGGGTGGTGTGAGAGGCAGAAAAGGCCTTGGCACTGTTTAAGCACTGCCCAGCAGTAATGAAATCCACCCTGTGTTATCAATGCTGTTTCCAGCACAAATCTGAACCACAGGCCTGTACTGGATGCTGTGAAGAAAATTAACTGCCTCAGCCAAAACCAGCACACCTCCCAAGCAAGCAGATCCCTGAGTGCCCTGATATAACTAGAGGTGCTTGGAGTAGAAGATAGGACTAGATCTCCAGAGGTCTGTTTGAGCCCCAATTATTCAATGATTCTAGGCTGATGTCACGCAGAGGGATGCTTTCAGGCTCGTTTTAAACAGAAACTCTGAATTCAGGGAGGTTTGTGAGGCATCCACAGAGTGAGCTTTTTGTGAATCCCATTGCAATTCATGACAAACAAGTAAACAAAAAACCTGAGACACTTAGTGTTACCTGTAAGTATCCTTAAATACTGTGTGTACGCACATTTACAACCCAGGTTTGCTCCCTTGAGACATCTCCCATCCTCCTCTCATTCTGATGAGGCCCTAAGTTGTATTGTGCAGTTGGTAGGCTCTGAGAGGTCAGGGCAAATAAAGGAGGAAGAGAGAAGTACATAGTACATAGAGGAAGGGATCTGTGGCATTCCCAGCAGAATAAGGCTGGATAAAATCATGCTCTAGCTAATGCTACTGGCTTATAGATGCCTTAGAATGTGGAAAAAAGTGTATAAAAGTACACCTCAGAGAAGAACAACTAGTTAAATATCCCTCCCACAGCCTCTTTTTTGGTTTTTTTTTTTTCCTCCCCCCTCTTAACTTATACCTAAGTGCTTACACAGTTTAGAATATGTAAATAGTCTTTAGAACGGAAACAAAGTGGAGATTTTTAAAGCTGTTTATTCTTTCTCCTTTGCCCTGTTCTATTTTGAAGTTTGACGTTGGTGTCTTTTGAAAGGGAGCATATGGCATTTCTAATTAAGGCCTGTGATTTTCTGACATATAACTGAATAATACATTCCAAATACTCTTTAGCCTTCCAGATGAAAGAATTTTCAGGGTTGAAGCACTGTAGCTTTGTGATATATCTTACTGGAGCATGTATGCCATGTAACACTGATCTCCTTAAGAACTTCGAAGAATTTTGCATAGAATACCGCTGGAGTGAGAAAAGGAGTTTGTTTCTTTTGTCTGTTAGGATTCCTTGGCAAGCTTAGGTTTGGATCATACAACAACTAGTGTGCTTTGTTCCTGAAAGTATTCAGTGTAGCTTCGTTTTTAAATGTTTCAGTCTGGTTGGGTATTTTGTTCATCTTTATCAGATTTTGTTTCAGGCTGCAAGATTAGTTTATGTGTATTTTCACCAGTAGCTCTTGCAGAGATGCACTGTAGTTCTTGAGTCTCTCCAAAGTAATTCATATCTCTCCTTTGAGAATTTTATGCCAAACTGTTTTCCTTTACCTTGAATGTGTGAAACTTTTGTGACATTGTGGTTTATGATACCTGGTGTGAGTCAGGTTTCTTGAGATTCTTTGTATGTACCAGTATTACTAACATGTACCTTGTATCTCTGAATGGCCAAGGTGCTCAATCTAAAGAAGGTTTCCTCAGAAATTTTTTCCCTTGTTTCCATAGGAAATAGAAGGGATGCATTTATAACTGATCTCTTTGATCTAGTCAGACAAATCAGCAGAGGAGAGAATTTAAAAAAATGTAATGCATTTAATTGCTTTAATTACCTTTTTTTAGTTCTTACCAGGCCTGGGTGGTAAGTGAGATTTACCTTTATGGTATTTTTGGTAATGTTGAAATGAAAGGAAAGTTGAGTCTTCAAACACATTTAATCTACTGGAATTTAATGGGTACCTTTGGTTACTGGAAAACCTTTTATAATAATATCAAATTTCAGTTAAAATGATGAATTTAGGATTGTTAGGTCTTCATATTTCCATCTGTAGATTTAGTGAATGATCTAATATGCAAAAGTTTAAGAAACCTTAAAATGAAGTTTCCTGTAGATTTATGATGAACATGGATGTTTGTTGTTTTGTTTTTTTTCTTAATTTAATGGGAAAGCCAATGCAGGTTGGTCTTGTATTTTGGAGCCTGTAGGGCTGTGTGAACAGATTCCAAGTAAAACAATTTCACTAACCTAATGTTCAGTTCAAAATACAAAGAGATTTCTGATATGCTTCTCTCAGGGCAGTATTTTTGTTGTCAGTTGTCCTTGAAATAAAGTATATGTTATCTTTGTCCTCACAGTTCATTGTCAAATTTAAGCGCTAACGGTATTTTTATTAATGACTTGTATCTGATGGTTGCTGAGACTATAAATTAGAAATATGTAATTGAAGTGACAATGACAAGGATGAAGACTTAAGAGAATAATTGTACAAGTACCCAAGATCCTTCTCTACCTGAACTACTGCTGTTGTCTATGTAAAGTTGGAGGTGAAGTGTTTAATGTACCTGAGGAATTAACTTAGTCAGCAACCAGAAGTGACTGAGCTGTGTTGAAGAGAGTATCTAAGGGATTTTGGGAGCAGATGTAGCATTGGTCCTCGGGTTTTTGTTTTATTTTAGCTTCTTGAGACAGCCTATTTCATAGGAAAGAGAGGGTCTCCAAGGTTATGAACATCTAAATTGTCCATAACTTCAGAAGCCTCTGAAGATAACAGGGCTGTTGCAATGCCTTTTTTTCTCTTTAGGTTGTGTTTCATAGGAAAGATGCTGAGGATTGGAGCCCTGTCAGTGTTTGCTGTTGACGAGCTTGTACTCAAGTTTAATTTTTAGCAGTATTTTATTCAGATAAAACTGGGAAAAGTCTGAATAATTGCAAAACTATGTCGACATGAAGAGCTGCTCTGAAGAGTTTGACTGTTCAGCTTCCTGTAGACAGCTACATAGACCCATCAGACACTTGGAATTGGGTGGTTACTTGAATTGGGTGGTTATTTGAGCGCACAACCCAGGCTCACAGTACCCTTCTGGTTTAGTGCATTAGGCATATGACATATATCCCTCCATAAGTGTTTTATTCTTAACACTTATGAGGTTTACTTTTCCCTTTGAAGCTTTTTTCTGTTCCATGCAATATGATCTTTAATGTCACAGTGGTGTTTTCGCTGCTCCTCCATGAATGTGTTTCAGTAAAAAAAGTTATTTTGTGGCGCTGAGTAGGCTTCCTGGGCTCAGAGTATCACACAAGAGCAGAATGGTACCTAAGGCATGCAGTGTAATGAAGCAGCATTATCTACTATGCTTAGGAGAGTTCTCCTTTATGTGAAGTCTGGAGTGGATGTGACTTTTGCATAATACTGCATTGTGAGATTTCATTAAATGGATGGTTGACAGTCTTGAACCTTTTCTCACAATAATGTTTTTCTAGATCCTAGCCCTTTTTCCTGTAACAGTGCTGTGAATTATTCCCTAGTCTTGTTCTTTTAAACTTTGTGGTAACTTTATTAATACACTTACTTTGTCAAGTCTGCTAAACATTCTTTATGGTTCCACTAATATTTTCTGTCTTTTTGTGGGTGTAAAACTGATATGTCAGTGAGAAGAATTTGTCTGAGACCTATATGTATGCATCTTTAATGTCTGTTCTCTTTGGTAAATCTGTGCATGCTTTTGTTTTCCTTTTTTTTTTCCTTTTTTTTTTTTTCTCCCTTTGCAGAGAGTGATAATGAACTCTCCAGTGGCACTGGTGATGTGTCAAAGGACTGTCCTGAGAAGATTTTGTACTCCTGGGGAGAATTACTGGGGAGATGGTAATACTTCATTTCTTAAATTTAGATTTTACATACTAACCTTGCCTTTGTTTTATGACACTAGGCTTTTTGAGCAGGAGGTTTGAAATTCTTCAGCTTATACAGTTTAAAAATTAAAAAACAAAACAGTTTAAAAATTAAAATACAAAACAAACCAAAGACCAAAGTGTGGGGTTTTTTAAACCTAGTTTAAAAGGGACTGGTAAATTCTCTTATTTTAATTTGCAGTTATTTGACAAATCTCTCACAGCATCTGCAAAAGTCTTGTTCCTTCAATGTTTGAGAAATGCCTTGTATGCTTACACTGCAGGTGTGAGTGTTCAAATGCAGAACTTTCTGGCCACCTGTGTTCCTTGGGGCTGAATGTTAAGCTCACATGAAACTCAGTGCTAGGATAGCAAAAACAGCAACTCCAGCCTGTCCTATACAAGCCATTTCTGCTAGCTGACATACATTTAACTGATTAATTTGTTTAGAACTAGACTTTTTTTCCCCTTCTCCCACCCCCTACAATGTGCTGTATGTAAGCACTTGAAAAGGAATTCTAGAAAGACTGTGATCCTTACTGAAACTGTTTTTGTTGGAGAGTAAAATGAAGAATATTAGTAAGCCTAGAGTATGTTCTTGACAGTGTATTTCTGTGGTTTAATTAAGTGCTTCAGTAGCAGCATATACATTGCCAAGAGAGGAAAAAGTCTGTGTATTTGCTGTTTCTGAGAGACCTTATACTACTAGCAAATGCCAGAACCACTTATTTGGTTTTCCCTTTGTAAGTAATAGCTCTTGCTGCCTGGGACAAAAATAATCAGAGGCCCATAATCTGGAATTGGCAAAGTTTCCTTTTCCTTGCTCCCATAAGAGAGCTGAAAAACATTCAAAGGATTTATTTGGGCAGTTCCTCCTTTTACTTGGCCACTTTGTACCTTTGGAGAAACATAGCCTCTTGCTGCTGACCTCATCTTTAATGAGGATCTCATGCAAAAGTTACTAAATGAGACATCACAAGATTTTATTGAGCTTTGCGGAACCCTTCCCTCCTGCTTGTTTTTAACTATTTTGTCATCCAAGCTTCTGGCCTCAATGAAAGATGTTTTTGGGGAAGAACAAATGCTTAATGGAATGATTCTACAAATATTCTGACCATGGACCCTCTGAATGATTAAGAAAGTAATGATGAAAAGTGTGGAACTCAGCTGATCTCTGTTGACAAGTGTGTTTTCCTCGCCTGAAAAGGCTATAAACAGATCTGCTGTGGAGCCGTTAAAACTTCCCAAAGCCTATTCTAAAGGACATCCCAAGGGAGAGTTTATAAATCGGTTGCTATATCTGGCACCCCAAGGCCAAGGAAGAAGGCCATCCTGAGTCCTTGGAGAACTGTGTGGCAAGCTTGTTTCAGTCTGCATTGCATTTACATTGAAAGATGCTACTTTTTTTTTTTTTTTTTATTCATCTATCGGTTGGTTCTTCTAGTTTTTAACTTTTGCCCTTAACAAATATCTGGACTCCTGTGGATAAGCATGCTCAAGTAACCATCTGCCCACAGCTCATTCTCTCAGGTTTCATGTAACCGACTATTTCTTTATATACTTCTTAAGAACACGGGTCAAATGGGAAAAAATGTTAAGACTTCTGAAGTAAACTGTTTTGAAGTCCTAACTTAAACACTTAACTCAGCAATTTTGTAGTTAAAACACCTTAGTTAAAATGAGCTAAAAATGGGAGATCCCAGCCAGCTTGATGACTAGCAGTGGCAAACACTTTCTTTAGGAGTGTCTCCAAAAGTATTACCTTTTGAGAGAAATTCAAGTGTATAAAATACTTGAATTCTTTAATAGTGTTATGTTACATTTTAAGAACAGAGCTTGGAAAGAGTAACAGATGAAAAATGTTAACAATTTAAAAACTAAAAATAGATTGAAATAAAACCTTGTAGTATGTTGAAAACTGCAGCATATGCTAGTGGAATATCTGTGCACTTGTAAAAAAAGTAAACAAACAAAAATTAACATTTCCACTTGGAGAAATGTGTGTGCTGATTTGTCTTTTAGATGAAACATTTCTTGCACTTTAATTGCTTCTTGTCATTTCATTAAAATGTCACTGTAACCTAATGGACTGACTCAGCAGAAGCATTGCTTCAAGAGTCTCCTTCAAACACATAAACAGGAACAAGTTAATTTACCAAAAATACCAACAATAAACAGTTTGAAAGTAATGGATATATTTTAATTTATTTTACTATTTACTGCATCCTCAGCATTAAAGTTGTTCTTGCAAGCTGAGCTAGTTTAGCTGAGTACTTAACTATTTTTGATGTGTGTGGGTTTTCTGTTGCTTTTGTTGATTTTTTTTTTTAAAGTAGTAATGGTCAATAGCAGTCTTTGATCAGAAGTATTTTTTTGTCAAGTTGAGGCATAGTCTATGCATCACTGTTCTGTATTCTTGCTGTCTGATATTTTAAAATTGTCTTTTAATTTTGGGTAGGAGAATTACAGCACTTTGTAACAAATTAAAGATGTCAGCATCCGTGAATGACCCACATGAATTTTCCCACATGCTAAAGGATAAGACTAGAATAAGACAAGCTTTTATTTTATGCTTGTTATAGTCTGGCCAAACAGGTATAAGAAAGCATCTAGGAATGTAAGTGCCTGGGCCTCTACACAAAGGAGGGAAAAATGCATATTTCTTCATTATTGTAGAATACAGAGGAAGATTTGTTAATGATGAAGCTGTTTCCCAAACAGGCATTCAGAAACTGTGAAGTTGTCTGTTAGAGAGTTATGCTTTACTGCATGGGCTAATGTTGCTAAGGTATTACCTCTACCATGAAACTATCAAAATATAAGACAAATCCAGTTAAATCTGGTGTAGTATAGCATAATTAATTCTCAACTGTGAATATGTTCAGTAGTAAGGATGGTGTTACAGCATGGAATATGTATCTCCTTTAGTTGTTGCCATAAGCTGTTTGAATTGTTTTCCTGGTGTCCCTGAAAAAATCCTGGTTATGTTTCTATGGGAAGGTACCTTTTTAGCTGTTCATTTTATTTTATCTGCTTGCCACATCCTCAGAGGTGGCCTTCTGTGTTTCTCATATAACACATGTGATCAAATTTGTGTAATAACCAAACTAACCTGATTAGAAGTGTCTTATGAATGCTTCAGTTTCACACAATCTGAGCTTTAAGTTTCTGGTGTATTTTATTTATTTATTCCTTAATGTACCTTTCATAATTTTTTAACCACTTAGAGTGTCTAGTTCTTTTAATATTTCTGTGATTATTGTTTTTTCTTTTTAGCTTTTTCCCATCACAAGACCATTAGTCTAATATGACTTGCTGCAAAATGTAGTGAAGAAGAGAAAAGGGACTAGTTGGGTTTTAATTTGGCTAACAGAATGTTAAAGTCTGAAATTACTTGTATTGCACTACACATTTAAAATGTAAAATAATAAGGGCATTATATAATCACACTTTTAATTCTTAAATCATTTGGAAAAAACATCCTTGGAATGTAGGAAAAAGAAATTTTAGAGCACCTTTTAAATTTTATCAGTGATGGTAAACTTTTCACATCTTAATGACCTGTTTCAAAGAATGAGTCTCTAAACATTTACTTAGATTAGAGGGTCAAATTGCAGGTTATTTAATTTAATCACAGCTTGCTAGCATTTGGCTAAACTGCCACTCTCATTATTCTACCAGTAGAGCTTAAAAACATAACAATGGTCAAAACAATAACAGAGCAAAGCACATTAGGAAGAATAAAGAGTCAGTTCACGCAGTCTTCCTGCTGTATTGCAATGAAAATTGCCATAAGAAGTCAAAGCGAGTTTTAATCTAGAGCGGTAAACACTATTATTTCAAAAAGGATTTTTAAACATCTGTGACCGAAAGCTCTGCAGTCTTGTGCATGTGCAATGATTTTATCCTAAACGTTTGGGCTCAGTGACTGGATTGTTTTAAAAAAATGCGTCGTTAGTATTCAACCTGTCTAAATACGGCCTTTTCATAGTTCTCTATACCAACTTTTGTAGGATTAATTATGCAGTGTTGGAAAATAAAACCAGCCATCCTGCAGTTGTCTTCCTACATTTCTTGGGGTGTGTGTGTGTACAAACTGTCAGTAAAGCAGCAGCTCAGACTAATAGGCACATTTATTTGGAATGGTGGGATATTACCAAGGTATGTGCAAGTGTTATTGCTCTGAGGGACTTGCAACATACCCTTGCCATGAAGTGTAAAACTGGAACTTCAGTTCCTCATGTTAGTACTCTTAATACTGGCTTTTATTTGTTTTCCAAAATTTAATTCTCTATACAGCTTAGGTTATTTTTAATTTCCTTTTCTTAACCTAAGTGAAACATATGTTGGATAAATACTTAAATTGAATTGTCTGCACAGATGGCATTTTTTCCTCTTTCAATTCAAATTGTTCTTCATTAGCCAGTGTCGTTTGATTTCTGAAGTTGATTATTGTTTTAATTTTCATTAATTTCTCTACATGTAGAGAATTTGGATATCACTACATTTTGCCACTGGTTCTTACTGTAAATCCTTGCAGAATTTTTGATTTCTATCTGGCAAATACTAATTAATGTAGCCAGTCAAAGAAAAGTTCATCTTGCCAGTTGCTGACTCTCCTTTTCAGAATAACATTGTAAAGTTTAAAAACTTTAAATATTTTTTTAATCTTGATTTCTACTCCTGTAGTTGAAATATAATAGGCAAATGATTGTTTATTTCTCAGGCACAATAATCTTCTTGTGAGACCAAACGGATTATCTACCCTGGTGAAAAGTGGTGTTCCAGAAGCACTGAGGGCAGAGGTTTGGCAGTTGCTGGCAGGATGCCATGACAACCATGCAATGCTGGATAAATACAGAGTTCTCATCACAATGGTAAGTGACTGTCTGGGGTTTTTTTTTCTCCTCTTTTTTTTTTTTTTCTTCCCTTCTTTGGTTAAAATGAATTCTGCTGAGCAGCAGTTTTATTCAGTAGTAAAGCAGCAAAAGAGTGAAACAGTTTTACTTGTTTTAAGCAACTGAAATTGTGATTAGGTGCCTCTGCCTCCTGCCAGGGGTACCTGCTGAATGGCGTTAACAATAGAAATTGCTAACCTATATCTGTAGTAATGCTTGACATTTAGCTTTCTATTCACTTGCTGTGGTGATAACAGGCACATCAGCTTGTTGTTCAGGTGTTTGTTGTTTTGTGATTTTGTTCCTTTTTAATAAACTCAAATTAATCACTTTGTTTTTTCAACAATTTCTTTCTCTGTATGCCTTCATTTTCTAGTTTTTAGTTAAAAACCCACAAACAACCCCAAACAAAACCTCAGAAAGTTGGGTATTTCTTGTTTTGTTGTTTATTTTAAAAAAGAATGTTAAAAACATTTTTACCTGGCAGGAAACCAGTCTCCTTGCCATATGGGATTTGAGAGGACAATCCTTCTGGGAATTTCTTTTCATTCTGTATGCTAATGTCATCAGTGCAGTCAGTAAACGTTACTAGGAGTTGTCTGCATAGATGTTCCAGACTGCTTAGAGCTGTGATGGAAAGACTGGGAACCAATGTGTTATAGTAGCAAAAACTCTGTGCAGTGTCAGGAGGTAAACTCACCATTTGAGGTTCTAAAATTCTTGCCACTGCAGGGTAGTTACACGTTCTGGGAGAAACAGTGGTCTCAAAAATGGTCAAAATGGATGAAGATAATTTTGTATGTTGCTCATAGAAAGTACTGGATTTGTTATCTAGAGAATGAATCATTTGTCCATACCAAAGTTCTGTAGTAGACTTTATTGGAAGTTCCCTTTCATAATATTGTCATACCTTTTTGATACTTGT
Organism: Microhierax caerulescens; assembly: GCA_035590215.1. Classification (NCBI taxonomy): domain Eukaryota; kingdom Metazoa; phylum Chordata; class Aves; order Falconiformes; family Falconidae; genus Microhierax; species Microhierax caerulescens. Next base: position 5,233,696 of record JAVJGJ010000030.1, read on the forward strand.
CCTCTTAATTTGACCTACCTCCTATGTTTGTAAAGTTTAAAAGCATCCCCAGAGTGAGAGCTGTCTCATGGCTTCTTTTTCCTTTACCAATAAAGAAGGATGTTTTGATAGTGTAAATTTTTCTTTTTGACATTGTCGTTGGGTTATATTTTCCTTAGAAACCATTCACAGGACATCTGTCAGCTGTATGTTGCATCAAAACCACCTCCATTATTTTGCTCTTGCTTTCCAAAAGTGGGGAAGGTGTTTGTTTCATGGTGGAGGAGGGAGTGGAAAACGTCTAAAATGCAAGCCTTATCTTGATGCTAGGACCTCATGTCTTAAAAATACCTTGGTACACTTGGCCTTTTCATGATAGAAGTATTTCAGTATGTATATTTTGAAAGATATTGCATACAGTATTTAATGTGAAATATAATGCTGTTAGGGATTAGAAAAATCAAATCCTATTCTGAACTGAAGCATTTATGCAAACTCTTTTTTTTTTTTTCCCCCTGTAATGAATCGCTTTTATTCTGAAATCTCAAAATTTCTTCTATAGTCTGGCTGTATATAACTGCTGGTGATCACATCATTTGGCATACATTGCATGAAAGGATTCAAGAAAAGAAATGAACAGGAAAGAGTCTATGCCAAACCAAAGCTTGGGCCCATTTTTAGGAAGAGTTAATATTGGGTGCTCCAGAAAAACTTGTCAGCTAGTTTTTTGTATGAATTATTATCTATTATTTATGTCTGTGAAGAGAACTTTCAGTTTCATTTTGGTGTGTTGGTAATGTGAGTTAAGCTATTTGAGAGAGAGAGGGGCATGTGTACGTTATTCTCTGAATCGCCCCCAAAAGCTTTGCTGTAGTGTTTGTTATCTTATGTGTGTCAATAATAATATGCATGTTAAACTTCAGAGTTATTTGGGTATTAACAATTGTTCACTTGCTTCTCCTGTATGAAAAAGCACAACTGATTTATTTTTTTCAGTTGTTTTTGTGCTACCATCCCAATATACCAACAACACATACTTTACTTTTTCCATAATTATTTATTCTTCCCATCAATTATATAGCTTTCATCTTCATTCTTTCAGGTTATGCATACGTTTACAGACATTCATTGTCTCCTCGTATTTTGGTCATTCTTCTTAATGTTTAGGCTTGCCTCTGGAAGCTGGATATTTCTGTCGGTATCTTGACTACTTTAGTGGTATATGCCCCACCCCTGGAAGCGTTCAAGGCCAGGCTGTTTGGATGGGGCTTGGAGCAGCCTGGTCTAGTGGAAGGTGTCCCTGCTCATGGCAGGGGGCTGGAACTTAGATGATCTTTAAGGTCTTTTCCAACCTGAACCATTCTATGATTCTGTATTCTCTGTGTGTGTTCATTCCTGAGCATATTTCTGTAAGACATTCCTAGGTCGTTAGAGGTGGCCGTGCTCTGCACTTGCAGTCCTGAGAATGCAGTGTGAGGTTGAAGCAGGAGGTGGTAGTAATGTCTGTGAACTTGACCCACTGCCTACACTACCTCCTTGTGCAGCTCCCTCCCTTAAACAGCTCCCCATTAGTTCCTAGGCCCCTTGAACATTTTGTAACACTCTGTCCCATGCTTCTCCTATCTCCTCGCTCATTCTAACAGCTCCTTTATAAGAGCCTGTTCTCCCAGCACCCCAGCCCTTTCCCAGTTCTGGTCATCCGGCCTTCCTGCACTGTCTGGCTAAACTGCCAACTGTGGTACCCCAGTGAGAAAGAGGGCACTTTGCAATCATCTCTGCACCCAGGCATCTGTAAGAAAGTAAGTTTATATTGGTACAGTTGGGGGATTTTTGTCTGATGATCAAAATAACGTGGCTGAACTGTGTAACGCTAGAGCAAAACGCTGGAGAGAGCTGTAGTGATTATTATAGTGTTAACCAGTACTCACCAGTAAGGTTAGGAATGCCAGCCAGTTTTCTTGAATGAGGCTTGTCTTTAAGAGCATCTTTGACTGCTTTGATTTCTTTGATTATGAGATCTAAAGGAGTATTCAGAGGCCTAACTTGAGGAACTGATCTTGAAAACTGTTGTTTTATCATAGCTTAAAAGGTGATCCCAAGAGCCAGAATTAGTAGTATTGAATATGTGATACCTAATTTATGACTACCTTTTATGGGGAACAGAGATACCTGCTGAAAACTGGACCTTTACCGCAGTGTTGCTGGTTAACTCTGGTGAAACTGGGCTCGCTAGTGGAGGAGGAATGTGTTCCTTGTGATGAACCGAATGATAGCAGACTCAACATTTAAATGTACTTTGGAGACCGTGATATAGACACGTTTGTTGTTCTACTCCAGTTACATGCGGTTTGTGCAGAAGTAGCATGTTGTATTGGCCAACTATTAGTCACATCACTTCACAGATCTGTGTTATGCTGTATGTATCCATCTGTATGCGGAGCTCTGAAATCTACTGCAGTATTTTTCAGTTAGAGGAGTGATTTGTTCAGTGTGTTCTGTAGGAGAGAGTAATTTGGGCCTTGTTTTACTGTTTCAGTTCAGCACAGAAAGCAAAATAAAATCTCTGTCTTATTTAGAAAAATCAATGCTGTACTCATTTTCTCCAGGAGGCATGTCTTCTAGTCCACCACACTGGAGGTCAGCAGTCTGTCAGGAATGATCTAGTGAACTGTGTTTCCTTTCCCGTATCAGAGCATTCACATGCCAATACATTTCCCCATCTCTAGGCAAGTTTGGAGTTCCAGGAGGGAAGGGAGAAAGAAATGCTTCTGCTTTCCCAGATACTTTCTTACTGGCAAGCACTGTCTTGCTCTATTTTACATCTCCTGCTGAGCTGCAGCTTGGTGATTACTGTGAGCCTCTCAGAAATTTTGACTGGAGCACAATAGTAGGTCTTGCATACAATTTTAGAGAGTAGGAGTTGTGATTTGGCAGCTGCTTTGTTTCTGACATATATGTAAATCTGTACTGTATGACAATCAAAATCTGCTTGAGTTACCTTTCTGGCATGTGTGCCATAGGCTTTTGACCCTGCTGCACATGTCACAGTATAGGAAGGGGAAAATAAACCATCAGTAGAAATGAACGTGTACTTTTATTTATTTATTTATTTATCTTAAGGAAGAGACAAAGGTAAATCAGAGTGAGAAAGAGCAGCTTATGTGATGACAATGAAGGGGTGGTATTTGTATATACAGCTTTTGTAAAAGCGTGTGAGATATGTTTCTTAAAAGAAGTAAGTAGAAAAACATGCACAAGCTAGGGCCACTTCCTTGATGGAGATTTTTTCTCCTGCCTCATCAACATTATTTCATGTTCAGCTTCACTGGTTCCTCTCAAGAGACTCAGATTAATTTTTTCCATTACAAGATATATTTTGAGCTCTGATAAACTGACCAGTGGCAAGCTTACCCTGTTTACACCCGAAGTGACTAGTATTCAGCAATAATTATGCTTCACGTTGCCCCACTCTGTCCTTTTCAGAATAGGCATCAGGCAATCTCAATGTGTAAATCATTAAGAGATTTGCTGTCACTTGACAGCAGTAACAAAGTAACTTACTGTAGAACATTTGTTCCATCTGAACTGGGACAGATGTTTTATCTTTTATTAACATTCTGCTTTTCTGTTTTAGATTGTTTCATTCTTTTGTGTATTCTCACTGCTGAATTTGTAGGGCAAAACTTCTTTCTGTCCTTTTCAGTGTTACAGACTAGGTGCCTGTTTTGTAGTGCTGTTACTGATTACTCCTGAAATTACCTGCACTCAAGTCCTTTCTCCTCAGTTTAGAAAGTAACCCCGTTAGGGTTCTGTGTAGCTGTGTAAGTGAAAGAATGAAAGGAGAAAAGGTGGGCAGTCATTCACTTTCTGTAGGTTGAAAACTTTTGGGTGGACCATTTTAAGGTACGATTTATGGCGAAGTGTATCATTTCCTTGTAAAAGACTTTCTGTTTACAATATGATTTTCATTAAGAAACGAGCTGTATCAGGTTCATCTAACAGCATATATAGGCTGCTTTTAAATGCTGCTGCTGTTCTGGTTTCAGGAAAAAAAACATGTTTTAAATTTATTATTATAATTGTTTAAAGTATGATCAGAAAAAGAAGCCTGTTTTTAGATAAAGTAGATGTTGGTAGTGTTATGTTACTCAGAAGCAATGGAAGTTTGCATATGAATGTGAATGCTCATTTTTGAGATGGATGGTGACTTTGAGTGGAAGGTCTTAAAGAAAGACTAAATGGCTGTCCTTCCAAATGACTTCTAAGAGAACCAAAAAGAAGATTATTTGTTTATTGTCATAATTTCCTTTGGCAATATAATATGAGCATGTGCTCAGAACAGTTAGAGATAATAACTAATTAAAGGGTCAGGCTTCGAAGAGTTGGCCAAAAAATAGCTTTGTCTGCTGACTGTGTAATGGTGTTGTGTGTCTGAGCCCATATTGTTTCAAGTCACTCTGCAGAAAAGTGAAAATCTTAAGAGTATGAGAGGCATTGATTTGGGGATTAAATACTGCCATATCATGAAAATAATTTATCTCAGTAACATAATAATTTAAAATTGGCACTAATCACACAGAGGTATAATTCTCAAGCTGTAGGGACCAATTAGGGGAAGTCCATTCCATTGCTGCAGAACACGGAGCAAATGTATTGTTTTTTGGGCTGGATGAAATATCATCTATGTAGAGCTAATATACATAGTTCATCCATTCTGTTTGGACCAGTATTATTCTTTCTGATTCCTACAAGCCATACCATCTCATTACAAACCAAATAAAATAAAAAAAAAAGTTCAGGAGGTGTCTGGAGACCTCTCAGGTGGAGAAGTTTTACAGGCCCAGATAGAAAATTAAACTTTAGCACTTGTTTGCTGAAAAGGATGGTAAATGATGGCAAATGAAAGCAGTCTGTATACACTATTGGAATTACACGTTATTCACATTAATTTTCTTGTATCCCTGTAGTCACAAGCCCTACGGTGCATGTATTCAGCTGCCTTAGCCAGAATCGACTGTGTGACGCAGAGGACAAGGGATGGTGACTACAAAGTCATCCTTACATCTCTTGCATTTCCCTTGGTTAGTGACAACAAACTGTTTTTTTGGCAAGGTTTTGGTACTCTTTAGGAGCCAGACGATTCTTGTGGTGTGCTCTTTTCCCTCAGAAGCTTCCCGGCTTCAGCCCATCATTGCTGTCCATTGTTGCCTCAGTGTGGGTGGGTTGGTGGCTTCCAGCCTGCTTTCCTATAGGCAGAGGTGATGTGCTGTAGCTTTGCTGTGGTCTCCGACTGGCTGGTCATCAGATCAATCTTAGCACTTCTGTTACAAACCTTTAAAGAAAAGGAAGATCTACAGGAGAGAAAAATCTTTGGAATCCTTTAACAGCTATATTTCATTATTATAAGCACCTTCTGAGACAGACTTTTTCATAGTGGTAGAGTAGACTATTCTCATAGACTATGAGAATCCTACAAGTGAATGTTTGTGTCAGTTCTCCTCCAGAAAGTATAATAGTAGTCTGTTGTCCAAAATTAAAAGTTAGAAATAGGATAGCTAAAAATAGCAAATACCATTGCTGAAGTTTCATCATCTGCTTAAGCACAGTCTTCTGTGCGTTGAATTATCTTTAATTATCTATTATCTTTGGTGCATCTCTCAGCAGACAGATCTCCAAGGACTGAAGCAAAGATCAACTTTCATGTAAACCTAATGTAGAAATGTATTTACTTTTTAAATTCTGACATTGCCAAAATGTTGAAACAAGAAAAGGTATTTGCTGCTTTGTTTCATACTTATTATTTACTTGGCTTTTTTATTTGTATTGCTTATTTGCTTGCATAGTTAGTAAATGGAAAGTGGAGGAAATTACAAACAATCCACTGTGTCTATACAAATAGGATTAAATGCAGCTGACTTTGAAACTGGTGCTTTGATGTCATGTTTGTGGGTTTGGGTGGTGTTGGTGTTTTTTAATTATTATTTTTTTATTTGTATGACACGGGTTGAAACAGTTTAGCTGTGGATTGAGAGAATTACTTATATAGGAAGGTCATTTTAGTTTGAGTAGAAAATGAATCAAGCTTGTTATTTGCAGCAATACCAAAGGATATTAAGTTAGCACTAGGAAAAGGAATATTTTTTGTCCCAATGATATCATGCAGGGTTTCACTGCTCAGTGTTCTGAGACTAATTAATCAGTAAGGGTGTCTAATTAAAAAGATGACTGTTCACCAGCTGCCACAGCAGGTTAGTTAATGAACTGAAACAGGAGAGTATTTCTGTAGCAAATATTTGTGTTCAGAATTTTGCAACTGTCCTAACTGAAAATGGGGGAGTTTATGCTTCTACGTAAGCAAGGAATAACTTTTGTGTTCTCTGCCCAGTGCAGTGGGGAGCGAGCCATTTCATCAGAGCTCTGTGTGTTATGCACTCTGGTCACAAGCAATAGGAGAGCATCAGGAGCAGCATGTAATATGTTGGTTTCTTCCTGCAGCAGTTTTTCAAAACTGTGTCTATGCAGTGAAGCATTCTCATATTTCCGAATAGACTGCTCTCCTGGACTGCGGCCAAACCCCGTACAACTGCCATCTTTTCTTTCAACACATGCTTATGGCAAATAGCCTACTGAAAATGATAAAGGTCCCCCCCTTTCGCAAGAAAAGCATCCTGAAATCTTTGAAGATGGTACCTTGCCCAATTTGTGATTACAAATATTCACAACACAGCATGCCTGTCTTTCTGCACAGAACAAACTTCCCAGCAATGAAAGCTAAAAAGTTTCAGAAATGCTGACCTATTATATTTTTGTTGTTGTAGTTTTTTCTTTGCATCATTATTTATTCTGTCTACTAATTAGGAATGTTCTCCCTTAACTTTTAGAGAGATTAGGTATGGGGAATGTTATATATGTAACAATTATAAAATATCTTATTAAAATTATCATCATAAAAAATTGGGGGGTTCAGCTGTCTAAAAAGAGGTAGCTAGTACCTGTTCTATTGCTTTTTGAATGAGGTACTTAGATATTAAGCAAAATAATTCTAGAGGGACTGATGACTTTGAGATGTATGTACAACTTTTCCAATTTCATGTTTCTTTTCAATTCAGTATCTATAGGCAGTTTCTTAAGTTTTACTTTACCTTTTCTTAAAGGGTAAGCATAGGATGACTACTATTAACTTTTCTCTTAAACTGAGACCGTTCATTTAATGACAAGTAGATTCCTGATATTTTTTTAATTTAATGTGATTTGTAGAGAAAAAACAGATCGTGTGATGTTTGGATTGATAGAATGCTGCATTTTTTGTTAGCTGTTAGTGCTGTTGTCAGCTGTTAGTGCTGACAGTTACAGTCTACTTGTTTGAATTATTTTAGTGGCACTGCATGCAGTGGAATAATGAAGTATATATGAACTGAAAATACTTATTAGAAATTAGTGAAAAAATATTGCCTCAGAAGAGCACAAGTTGTCAGAATTTTAGTTCTTTAAATAGCTTCATTTAAATTCAGTCTTCAGATAAAAGGTTTAGTTTATTATGAGTGTAACAGGGTACCTAGTTTCATAGTAAATGTTAGTATTACTCTTATAAACTGAGGAATAAAATGTCCCTAAGGTGAATTTAATTTGCCAAGTTTTGATTCATTTAGAGCTCATCTGGAGAAAAACTTTCAATTTTGTGTGCACAAAAGGGAAAATCTTGTGCTCACTCTTCATCTTCAGATAAATGCATCAATTTAATGACAGCTCTTCTCAGGTAAAAAAGGAGTAGCATCCATTAGTAATTTTTATTTTTATGTCATCTTAATTTTAACTTTTATTTATGATGTTTGAGATGGAAAATAATGCCAATAATATTTTTTTCAGGGCCTGCATAAAATTATAGAAAGTTCTGCCACATTAAGAATTTTCCTGCAGTTGTTTTTCTGTACAGAACCCATCTATGACAGCACTGAAATGACACTCACAGTACAATTCCTGGCTTTTGGGTGCTGTATGACCTACCAGCACTAAAAGGCACATAAATTGACACATTTGTTCTGGAGGGTAGAGTGCAAATGAGATTTGCATTTGCCCTCTTTAAGACTGCATTCTGTTTTGTCTGTGTGAATTTATACACTGTTATCTGTGAAAGCAGGGGAGCACAACTGCCCATAGTTTCAAACAGAATGATAAATCCTTGGGTAATATCAGTATTATGGCCTGAATAGGTTTAAATGATGGTTACTGGAAGAACTGATGGTTACTGGAAGAACTGATATTAAGATTGATAGTCTCGTAGACTCTGGATATATATATGTATATTGATACAGATAAGGGTTTTGTTAGGTAGGATGGAGTGGGGATGTCTCAGTGTATTTCTTTACAGTAGGGTTTGCAGTAATAGCTGGTAGTTCTGGTAAATGCTTGGCACCTCAGAGCTCATTTTAAAATCCATGATACTCCTTCCTAGATAAAACATTAATAGGTATCCTAATTTAATTTGAATATTGGTTTGTTAATAGGCATTCAGTTTTCCTGTAGCAGGAATGACACTGATTCTGGAAGAGCAGCTCTAATAAGAAGACATTTTAAACAACAGTATTTTACACCACTGAGTAAAACTGGACCATTTCTGAAGTTCTTTGTAGCGTGTTGTCTTTGTGATGCACATTCATTCTGTGTGTATGCATCTCTGTCTTGCAGCGGAGGGCACTGCTTAGATGAAGCAAATTGTTATGTATGTGGACCACTGCTAGAGAGCTGCAATTCCCGAGAACATCATTTTTTCTTAAACAATCAGCCATCTCTTGGTATTACTCTTTTCATCTAGAAGTCACTTCTTCCTAACTGGCCCCTGCTTTCACACAGAGGTTGCATAACTGGCATTCAGGAGGCTGCGTAAGTGGAGGGCTGGAGCTGTTGAAGGTGGGAGGAAGACACAAAACATCAGGTTTTGTATGTTGCCGTAATGGAGCAGGTAGTATGACAGAATTAGGTGACACCATCCCCATAGGGTTCATTTTCTGGAAATCAGAGTGCTGCACTTAAAATCAGAGTAATTGGATTGTAAATGTTTTGTTTGTAAGGCTAACTCATTTCTGTTATTGCACATGTAAATGAACGGTAATGTTAAGTCTCCAAAACAATTTCAGGCCAGCCTCAGTCTGACTTTGAAGTAAGAAGGCTATTTGTGTGTCACTGGGTTGCTGAACTGTGGTGTTGTGCAAATGCAGTGACTCTATCTTAAAAATGATGATGCCTTTTGAAAATCTGAATTCTAGCTGTGGTTTATATTTGGAATGGTTTGTGCCTGAGGCTGAGGGCAACTTCCTTGTAGATTCTGTTGTGTGATTTTCTGAAAGGTTGGTTGAAACCATCAGGAACTGCTTTGTCTAAAGGCCCCATCTGGAATCCTGTACCTCCTTACAGAGAAAAAGATGCAGAAGTCACTTTTTAAAATAAACAGTGTTTCCTGTGACTATTCTATGAAAGGTAATGTTTCAGAAATCTTAAATACATTTATTTAAGAGAACAAACCACCTTTTCCTGACTATTAATTGCTGGTTTCGATATTTTAAGGTTTGATGCCATAAGAATTAAACAGAGAGCTCTAAATGCTTAGAGAGGAACACTAAGAATCAAAGGATCCCCAAGTATACAATCTAGCTTTTTTTATTTCTCTAAAGAATCACAGTTGGTGTTTAAAGTCTCTTAAAATGCCTTTGTTAACAACAGTACTGGTGGTCAACATTTTATTAAAGCAAGTTTTACCATAGCAGTGTGCAGCTAGCAACGGGCAATTCACAATAATAGAAATAGTAACAAAACCCAGAAAGGCTTGAGCTGCATGTGTAGAAAAATTAAAGCATACGTAAGTTATGAACACATCACTTAAATTCAAACTGGAATTTAATATAAGGCTGAATTCTGATACCTTTTTCTACCTTAATTTATGTATGACTTCTTTATGCTAAACCCCCAAATGACAATATTATTCATATATTCCTTAGAATATTCTTCTAAGGGACTGCACTAGTATTAAGTACGTTTTACAGTAATCACTTCAGAAGCCGAGACCTATAGATCTTTACAGCCGATATCTGTTAAACATTTTTAAGAGTAATTTCCCCTATCAGCATGCAAATTTGCAGCTGCTGAGATAAACTAACCAAAACGACATCAGTTGCAGTCTGCTAGTACATATACTCTTTCTAATAATCTTTTATGTAGGTTTCTGTGGACATACCCAAATATTTTGGCAGCTAGAATTTTTTTTTCTTGTGAATTTTCATCAGTTGTTTTTCAAACTGACAACTGAATATTGACGATATGGAGCTGTGAGTTTTTTAATCATACGCTGCATATTATAAAGCCATCTTCATATGGCTGGTTTGTCTCGAAAGCAATCTAGTTTTAATATACAACTTTTTTTTGACTAGATAGTACAATATAGAGCCTGAATCTAAAACTAAATCATCACTTACGGGGGGGTGGTGTGGTGTGGTGTGTATGGTTTCAGGCTGTGTGCTTGCCATAAGAGGTTTCTTTTACTGCTTTTTTCCGTCTCTTCTGTATACTCTATCTAGCAATGGCAAGGCTAATCACAGTAATTTGTAAATTTTTATTTAGAAAATGTCCTTCACCCCACTTCTCTGTTAAAGCAATGAGATTGACTCACTGTGTAGGTGTGGTGTAAGGGGTGGGCTGGGAGCATATAGCTGGGGTAGGGCAGGAGGGACAGGTGAGGCCCTTTTTGGGGCAGTCTTCAGGTAGCCTTAGGTTAATGTCACATTGCAGTCTAATTAGTATGCTTCTTGTTACCTATATGGCAAAGGAATTAGAGCTACCTTTTGGAGCAATGCCACCTTTCTTTCATGCATTTGTAAATGTAATCCCTGAAAGCACTTTTGGTCTTTGTTGTCACACCTTCCAGGATTTCCTTGGCCTTTCTATGAAAATGCTTGCTCTCAAATTCTTCTTTAATGTAAAATGGAAAATACAGAAGCACATGTTAAGGATAAAATGTGCCTGCAACTGTTAAAATAAATACTCTTTTGAGATGCTTTTTAAAATATATGTCTGTATGTATATTCAGTGCCGAATGGCTATACCTGATGGAACAAGAAACAGGACCCTGAGATGCTGACTGCAAGCAGGGGATTTACAGAGCTGTCAGTTAAGTGGGGGGTTATTTGGGCTGCTGCACATTTTCTTTGTACTTGTATTTTGGGCATCCATGCACTTGATTTAAGTTTAGATTATTATACAATAAGGACGCTCATTTCATAGAAAGCTCAGAACAGCATGCCTTTTGTCTTCAGTAGCTGGTTGAGCCAGCAACAACCCTTGAAAATCGGCAGCTTGGCTCCTTTAGCATTAGACAGAATACTTCTAAAACTTTGATTTAAAACCTTGATATTCGTATATCTGAAATTTATCCTGACTGATGAAAATTTATGTATAGTGACTGTTGTACATGGAGTTTTCCTTGCAGAAGCTGATGACACTGTCACAGATGCATTAGTTAACCTATTTTCCTACTTTATTTGCATCTCTAGAAATACCTGTGGCTTCACGTGATGCTTAAGAGGGAATGAGCTAACTGTGTATCTAGCCACAAGAATTAATACCGAGGAAGCAAAAACAGACTTAAATTTGTCTGTGTTATCCTTGCTGCACTCTCTTATGTGTTGTTTGAATTTCCAGTTTACATCTCGTGGGTTTTTTGTGCTGCAATAAGGAGTTTATCTGATTCTTTTCCCTTTAGTACAAGTGAAGGAGGAACCTGACTTTGATCTGTATTCTTGTCCGTGCTGCTCCTGCACACTGAAAGCTCTTGTGGACTGGACTGAGAGACCTTTCATATGAGTCAGAAAGGAGTTATGAGTTATTCTAGTAGGACTCTTGATTAACTCAGTGAAGACAAAGTACAAGGCACATACTGTGTTAAAATCCTAGCTTACGCTGGGATGCTGGCACATGCTATGTGCATGGTTCCAGTGCAGAAATTTCCTTGAAAGCAACTGTAAGTTGCTGTTTCTATTCATAACTCTCTGAAGTATCTTCTAAATACTTTTCATAGCATTAATTATGGCTTATCTGACTATGGGCTTTGGAACATTGCATAGTGCACAGTTCTGTTAATTTTTTTAATAAAAGTACCCATTTTGATAATCTGAGAAGTGTTGTATGGGAGACAGTGAGTTTGCTAAGATTGTTGTGGAAGTGCTTATATAGCTAGGAGCCCAGTAACGATGATTAAGCATTTATCAGATATTTAAATATGTTAGGATCTTATAATTATAGTTCTCTTTATAATTTCACACGTATACAGGGGCAGAACTCTGCTGCTTCAGACCAATGAATTCTGGTATTCCCTAATTTTTCAGTACTTAATGTAAAATCATTAAGTAACTTTTAGTTATATAGTGTCTTTTGATCATTGTGATGACTGACATAAATACTATCCTACTGCTGTTTATTTTAATAATAGGCCAATACATTTTATGGATCTAGGTAAGGTCAGGACATTAAAGAAGTGGTGTGTGTTTCTTCCTGTTGACCGTGAGAACTTGATTTTCTCTTCACTTTGACTTCCTCCCTTGTACTGTGTAGAGTTCTCTGAAACTTGTACTAATTGTGATCTTTAAAGCAGAATCCAAAAAAACCCAACCACTACTTGTCTCTGAAGCTCTTTCTGAAAATTGAGTCATAAACGTTACATTTTAAGCCAGCAGAATGTTTGATTATTCTACTTTTGACTGCCTTTAAAATTCTAGTTGCCATAACAACTTTATTTCTTTATTTTTAGCACCAGTTGCCATAACAATAAAATAAAGCTTTTTGAATGTAACCATTTTTTCCTCACTTCTTTTTTTTTTTTTTTTTTCTTTTTTTTTTATAAATAGCCGT
>JAVJGJ010000030.1:5255763-5272330 GCA_035590215.1 Microhierax caerulescens
GGGCCTCAGGTGCAAGAATCATTCCAGGGGGAAGGAGAGAAGGAATAGCGACAGCCGCCACAGCCGCACCACAGTAACTAGGACTCCCCTGTCAAGCAGTTCATCAAAGCGGCTGATAAGGATGCGTGTAGGTGAGAAAGATTGCTATATTGCTTTAACAGAGAATTAGAGAAAGTACTAATTATATACGTGCTCTGTTGCTTATAGACGAAGGGAATGAATAGCCGGAAATATTCTGGGATGTTATAAAATCAGAAGGACTTTCTGTACAGCGTGGCGATGCACGACAGGAAATTAACTCCAAAAAGAATGCTTTCCCTCAAACTGCTGCGACAGAATTGAAAAATTTTCTTTCCTAGTATCTGAAATTCTTCCCGAAGACACAGCAAGGACTATCATAAACATCAGAGAGATTCTGGTACTTTAAAGAGACTTAAAGCAAATGCCAGCATTAATATCTGAATGACCTTGGAGATCATTTCATGTGGATTCATTAATTTTCACTGCCAGTCTTCTAGTCTCAGGAACTCTAGGATTAAAGGTGGTTTAAACATTTTAGGGGCCTTTCAAAAAACAAGATTGTATACAATTAATTACCTGCCTAATGATTCCTGAACTAATGAAGTATTTCCTTAAAACTGAACAGAGGAGATGCTTGCTTTTAGCGTTTGTTTTCTCCGTAACTGTGAATGAAATGAACAAGGTAGTGTCCTGCAATTAGAAGAACATTTTTTTTTTTTTAAAGCAGCTATTTATTATGCCGATTGTCCAATAAATATAGAAACCCTACAACCCTAAGAAGATGAAGCTGAATAACAGAATAATGGAGTAGTAAACAATGGCAGCTTTTCTAGTCAAATCAGCATTTCATTAGCTTCACAGCAGAATGCAGATGGAAGTTTCTGTTCTCGTTGTGTGGGGGTTTGTGAAATGATTCAGGTGTTGCTACAGAGGTGAGCAATATCATGGATATACCTGTGAACTCCTGGGTACCGATCCACTGTAGCAGATATGGCAGAGTTTCCAAAGATGGTTATTTTAAGTTATCATTGCTGAAATTAAATTCAAGAGGATTTATTTTGTCTGTGGGGACCTTGAGTTATGCTTCTGGCATTAATAATTGTAATGGACTATAACTGCTTGAAGGAATTGTGAATATTGACATAAGTCTCCAAATTCTATTCTTAAATTATTTTCGTTTTTAAATGAATAGACACGATCTTCCTCATTGTACGTGAGATGTATTTTCTTTCTTGGGAGTCAGAGGACAAATCTGCCTTGTCCCCCACCCGTCTCCCTCCAAATAAAATTCATTATTCATACCCAAACAGTGGTGAGTTTATTGGAATTAACCTTGACAAAAATGTTTTCCTTACTTTTCCAATGAATAGCATGGATAAGACGGAGTACTATCTCCTGTGTAGAGCCAAGAAAGACAGTATTAGATGATGAACTTTCTCCTTTACTCTCCAGTCACTTTGTGATTTAAATTGAGACATTAAAAAGATTACCTCCAGTAACTGCTGCTGGTCCAGGAAACCTGAGCTGTACGGAGGTTCCTCCTTCCCTTCCTCCCCCTCACCCTGTTATCATCCAAAGTAAATGACTTTCTCAGGAAAATAAGCAGTCAAAGATTTCCCCCCTACATACCTGGGAAATGAACGTGTCTCTTTTGTCAGTTTTTATTTCCGTTATTTCACGGTATCTGTTTGTTTTAGAAGTGCCTTGTGTTTGCTAAAGATTGGTCGAGAGCACTGGAGGAGCTGATCAGTGGCCTTTCTCTTTCTGGCTTTTTTTGTTTTTTTTTTCTTTCTTTCTTTCCTTAAAGCTAAGGTGTGCCAGAGGTGATGCACTGATGCTGAGGCGGCATCAACAGCTATGGGACTGTAATCCTCTCAAATGTAAGCACTGGCAGTGTCTACAAAGAGAGCTCGTGAGACGCTGAAGCAGAGTTTAGCTGCTGTTAAGCAGGTCATCTGCTCACTAAGGCTCAGATTGCAGTGTTCCCTAATCAAAAAACATGAACCAGTCCCGATGGATTGAATGGAGGACTCTGAATATGAGCAGTAGTGTTATGAACGTATCTGAGCATCTCTCCTGCCCTCTTGGATTTGGTCACTACAATGCAGTTGACATCTGTATCCTTGAGACAGTTGTTATTGTCTTGCTAACGTTTTTAATTATTGCGGGTAACTTAACTGTGATATTTGTTTTTCACTGTGCTCCACTTCTGCATCATTATACCACCAGCTATTTTATTCAGACCATGGCCTATGCTGATCTTTTTGTTGGAGTTAGCTGCTTGGTTCCTACTTTGTCACTGCTCCACTACTCGACAGGTGTCCACGAGTCCTTGACTTGTCAAGTTTTTGGATATATCATCTCTGTGCTAAAAAGCGTATCTATGGCATGTCTTGCTTGCATCAGCGTGGATCGCTATCTCGCTATAACAAAGCCTCTCTCCTATAATCAACTGGTCACACCTTGTCGCTTGAGAATCTGCATCATCTTGATCTGGATATACTCTTGTCTGATCTTCTTGCCTTCCTTTTTTGGTTGGGGAAAACCTGGTTACCATGGAGATATTTTTGAATGGTGTGCTACCTCCTGGCTAACTAATGCCTATTTTACTGGCTTTATCGTGTGCTTACTATACGCTCCTGCTGCCTTTGTCATATGTTTCACGTATTTCCACATCTTTAAAATTTGCCGGCAGCACACCAAAGAGATAAATGATCGGAGAGCTCGATTTCCTAGCCACGAAGTGGATGCTGCTGGGGAGACTGGGCACAGCCCCGATCGCCGCTATGCCATGGTTTTGTTTCGGATAACCAGTGTGTTCTACATGCTGTGGCTCCCTTATATCATATACTTTCTGCTGGAGAGCTCTAGGGTGCTGGAAAACCCGGCACTTTCTTTCTTAACGACATGGCTTGCTATAAGCAATAGTTTCTGCAACTGTGTGATATATAGCCTCTCCAACAGCGTTTTCAGGCTGGGACTGCGGAGACTGTCAGAGACAATATGTTCATCTTGTATGTGTTTAAAAGACAGGGATGTACGGGACCCTAAACCAAGAAAACGGGCTAATTCCTGCTCCATTTAAAGAAAACTGGTGCACGTAATCAAACGCGGAGTTTTGATAGTATTTACTGTATCTGGAAGCTTGCCAGAAGAGAAATGTTTACCTGAATAGCTTGCTATGATGTTAGAGTGAGTTTAAAAGTAATTGTGGAAAAGGAAAAGGCTGCTGTAAGAGGGGTCACTGAACTTGAATATAGCTCCTGTGAAATTGTGAGGAGAGCAATTCAACAGAAACGCTGAAGAAAGTCAGAACTAAAAATCTTCCAAAGGGCATGAAATAACTACCACATCAGAGGAGGTTCCTCATAAAATAAATAAGTTAGTTACTACCTTACATTTTTCCCCTTGTAGAAAGTTGTCTTACTATCTTTGTGTCGGAATATACTGTAGCCTTCTGAATTTAAATATATTTAAGAGGAAACAATCAACAACAAAGTAAGTGGCTATCCGTAAACTATATACCTGAGGACTGTAGTAGATATTGCAGATTAACAATCAGCTCTATCTCTGCTCACATCTTGTACAATTTTCAGTTGTACAAACAATTTGCAATGCATAAAACCTACACTGGGCATGACGCTTTTGGATAAAACGGCACATTTTGGTACAACTTTCACGGGAGCTCTGCCTCTCATTTCCCCTTTTTTTTCCATGCTGTGCATCCCAAGATCATGTCCAAGTGGTTTAGTCGCAGGGCACCTACGAGGTAAACTGAGTTTCACACCATTCTTCCCACAGAAAGCAATAGCCCTTCCTGGCTGGCTGAGTGACTGCAGCTGCCCATGTACAATGACTTCTTCAATCTCTCATTCTCTCGATCCTGTTAAATTAGCACACAGTATCGATGTAGTGTCCTTTAGGGTGTACTGAAGCTTTTCCTTTATTGGCTACACAGATAATCCTAATGCAAATATGATAATCGCGCACAGCAGTGTGCCTCACTGCTTAGAAAATTAAAACTAACTAACCCTTTTCTTTGGGAGGTCTAAATAGCTTACTGTTGTAGCTGTCAATCCGTTGTGTGAACCTAGCTTGCACATAACTGTATTTTTTTTAGAGAAAACGTAAATCGTGGTCTGTGCCTAATATTTTCATAGCACATGGAATAGGTCAACGCTACAGGATTAAAAAAATTACACTTGCTTTAAGAGAAATACTTCTGTGCAGTTGTTGAATAGCTGTTTGTTAGACAAGTGTTCTTGGAGGAGGTGAACAAGACAGTATTTCCTTTTGTACTGAACTGATTTTCAGGTCCACTGATGAAAACTTTTTTTTATTTTGCAAGGGCGCACATTAGGTTTGTGTAGCAAATTGCCAGGGGTTCAGATGCATGCCAATCGATAAAATATTTAAATTATTAGTTTGAACCAAATGTAAGTTTCTTAGATGGTTATTGGCTTTTAAAAAAGGCCCAATTATTGGTTATTGGTGCCTTGTAACACTGCACTATTAGTCCTTCTTTCACCAAAATGCATATGTAAAGATCGTGCCGATTACTTTTTGTAACGGAAGCTAACCACGCTTGCACACTTGTGGTTTGACTATAGATCTCCCTTAATTATGTATTCTTTGTTCTGTTGAGGTGGTTCTGAACCCCTGTACGTTTTTTAAACCTGTAAGAAAGTTAAAACAATGGAATAAAGTAGTATTATGTATATCAAAACCAACCTTGGCGTTAGTTCCCTGATGTTATGCTTGGTTCTCTGTGAAAGTTCTTTTGGATTAGGACTCAAGAGCGAACGATTTAAAATCCAAACCTCAAAGCTGCTTACTGGCCATCTTAAAGGTTTATATACTGGTTTCTAGCACTGCACAATCTTTAAAGCAGATTGAAATATGACTTGAAACATTCCTCTAGCTAAGCTGAGCTGTTGCTGACAATTAGCCCCGATAGATATGGAAAACTGAGTAGTATTCTTTGCACGTATCTTGTAATGCTCCATGTCTACAGGAATGTGGCTGCTGCCTTCTTTTGCAAAGTTGCTGTTTATTTCCGAAGGCTCTTTTCGGCTGACTGCTGCTCTATAAGGTTGTGTAATACCGTCTCTTCTTACAGACATGATTTGGATTCATTTCGTTTTGTCGCTGTTTTGTCATTGTTTCCTGCTTAGTAGGTCCTCAGCGTGCAAGACTTGGACAAGGAACAATGAACTATCTCATTTCTCCCAACTCACAGGGCTGGTTTCATACCAATGAAGTAGTTTTATATCTGTGCTCCAGAGCTGGCTGCTTACTGCTTCTGGGTTTTGTTGGCATCCCTGCTAACAAGTTTCTATGGGACCTCCTGAAATTGAAGAAAATTCTTGAATTTGTGAATTTGAGTTCTAGAAGATGCTTGAAGTTGAACTGATGTTTTATTAAACACAGCCTGAAGGCAGTAGATGCGTTGTTAGTATGGTACTGTAATTACAAATACGTAGAATTACACAGGCTAACTCATTTGTATTGGTAGTGCCTTAGTCGAACCTTGCTTATATAACCTCAGCAAATGGAGTTGGTGTCCAGCACCTTGAAGCTTTATTGCCTGCAAACGGTAGGTCAGAAGGAGAGCTTCGCTTCAGAGGCTGCAGCACAAAGTTTACTCGCCAGCCCGCTGGCTTCTTGCCCTAAAGGGCAGAGTTAGCAATATGCTTCTGTCTACCATGGTGTTGAGCTTGTGGAGTTGTCAGGAAGAACTGAAGATTTCCCTTTTCCTCAGGCTGTTGTTGGAGGGAGAGAACATAGTAGAAATCCAATACCCTGCCATCATACCCTAGGTTCTGTGCCCTTTTTCCTTTGTTTTGTTTCTTAAGCATTAGCTTAGCATTGTTGGTGCAAGAATGCTAATTTGCTTGTCTGGACCCTGAATTTCAGTTCTTGTAAAGTCCCATTTCAGCCTATTCTCTGTAAATCTAAGTCTCCTGCTGTCCTGGAATCTGTCAAATTAAACATCCTCAGCAGAGTTAAATACTGCATTTCTTCTTGCTGTTTCCCAGACGACAGGATTTGACCTCGTGTCAGTCACATGAATTTTTAAATTTAGTAAGTGTGTTTCATTTTTTTGAAAGTGTTTTCTAAACTCATGATTTAAAATTTTGTTTGAGGGAGGTTTGTTATTGTTTTACTGATGCTGTCTGAGGATTCCAGCTGGTGCTAAATTCTCTTCCAAAATTATAAGACTGAATGTTTAATGGATTAAAAACTCCAATAGAAATTCCAGTCACCCAGTCTGTCGTTTCTGATTTTCATTTTGTCATTACATAAAGTCTCATGTTCTTGTATGAAAATCTGATTAACGAATGAGACTTCTAAAGCTGGCATCTGGACTACATATCCCATTTTCATGTGTCTAAAGATCTTTATAATTTATGAAATACCTTGTAAGTAGGTGACCAGACACTAACTAAAGAAATCAACATGAAAAAATCATTGTTGATAATACAGTTAATAATAAAATCTCTCCATATACAGATATATTGAAGGAGTTGCTAAAACTTTAGGTTCCTTTAAAAAACAAAAAGGTAGTGATAAGAGTATGCAAAATATTAAATAAAAAGCTTAAAGTGAAGAGATATGCCTAATAGGTAAGCAAAACAACAACAAATATATGTAAAGAGCTCCTTTGTGCAGGTAGGTTATGTTGTGCCATTACATTTCTTTTGAATACTTACGCTTGTACTGTAAAAGAGGCTATGTCAAGGTTGATTGCCTTACTGTTTTTGGAACCTCATGTCTTCAGCCTAAGGAAAAAGTAAAAAAACCTGTGTAATGGCAGCAAAAGTGCTACCAGGAAAGTAATTTTTTTGTAACCAATTTCTGTGTGCTTCATTATTTTCTGTGATTTTCTCCTTAAAATAACTGTTCTTTAAAGGGAAGGAAAACTATAGTAATGAAAAGTATAATACTGTCTTTTTAAAGTTTACTTATTGTCTAATATTCCACCCACCACCTGCCCCTGTTTCTACCTAAGAATCCATTTTGTAGTTTTACTTGGTAAAGCATGAGGTATCAAGCTAGGTTTATTTTTGTGCAGAATCTTTGTGCTTCCTCTACTGAAAAGTTTGCAGTGTTTTGCTTTATTGAGCCACCTTTCATAGATACAGTTCATGTGGATTTTTTAAAAATACTCTTTATATTGTTTTTACAATTATTTTTAATTAATGTTTAACAACTGAATATCCATAAGCACACTTAGTTTTCACACTCAGCAAAACTACAACCACAACCGTTTTAAGGTAAAATAACTTACCAGTCAGTATTAGAAATTGGGGATTGAGCAAAATGTGTCGATGGAATGATTAGTTATTTCATTAGCTATATTATCTTGTGTATGAAAAATTAAGTTAGACTATAAACAAAAGGTAGCTGTTGCAACAGGATATTGAATTGATGGGAAATGCATCAGTTTTAAGACCATCTTACAGCTGGTTCTCAACAGGAATCTCTTGTATCTTTCCATACTGCAGTTGTAGCCCAACAAATATATCAGTTTGTAAGATTTTTGGTTGGTTGGTTTTTAATGTTGGTGTTTGAATGCTGAGGATCTGTGTCTCTCAACCCAAGCTGCTGCTCTTGGTGGGAATGTTGCTTTAACAGACCTCAAACTCGTTTGCCACGTGCCTGGCAACATGCTGGTCCTGGCGCTGGCTTTGCCAGGAGCAGTGCCAAAGGTTGGGAAGGCCAGCAGTGCTGGGGGGGATGAATGTCAGTGAAGGTGGCAGTGGCCTCCCCAGCCATCCTCCAGGATCCATTAATTTGCAGACCTTTCGGTTTTATTGTCACTGTCACCAAAAGGATAAGTTTATGCCTTTGACTTCATCCCTGCCCCCTGTTACCACTGTCTCTCTTCAGGCTGTTCTATGGATGGAGCGGTGCACTGTTCTTCTAAACAACTGAGCTAGATTTATTTTATTGGGGTTTTTTTTGATTAACATTTTTTATGTATCATCATTTGAGCGGCAAAACCAAACATTTTGTTAACTTGATGCCAGTTAATTTTTAGGCCTTTCTAGAAATCCATCACTGAGGTAGTGTTTTCCTGGTACTTGCAGCGTTGCCTGGAATGTTGCTTAAAGATAGTATTTTCCAAAGGTTACATGATTTTTACTAAACCAAATACAAAGTTCAGGTAAAATCTGATTTCTGCTGACCCACCCTCCACCTTTTTAACATCAACGTATTTTTTTTTTTTTTAAGCATATACTGAATTTATACATAGATCTCTGCAGTCATTAAGCATTTTTAGTTGTTAACAAATTATCACAGATTAGTGGGGTGAAAGCAATTTGGAAGGATATTTAAGAGTAGTTTCCTGCTCACAGATTTTTCTAGTCATTCTTAAATGAAATTACTCCTTTCTCAATCTGGTATTAGGAAAATCCTCTGAGGTCCATGAGCTTTAAGTGCTAAAGGAACAGTATGTGAATGGAGAAGAAGCTGCTAATGGCTCTGTGCCCCAGCGCAGTCTCAGGAAAATACTAAACCCCCCTTCACTTTAACATCCATAATTTCTGTGGACTTTTCCTTTGTCCGAGTAGTGTGAAAGGTAGGATGAGTATAAGGAGACCTTAGTGCTTTCAGCTGCACTGACAGGAGGCTAGAAAAACCAATTTTAGGCACTAAAAATGCCTGGAGATCTTTGGGATTTTATCACAGTCTTATGCCGACTGCTGTCAAACTTAACCCTCTTGAGAAGAATGTGACAGCAATGCTGAAGGCTTTCGTTTTAATCACCGTGTGAGTCGTCTGAACGAAGAAAAGGTGATTCGGATCAAAATGAAACTTTGTAAGTGGAATGATTACCAGGGAAATGAGTTTCACTTTTTATATGCGGTGTTCGTCCCTGCCTCAAAGCTCCTCAATCTAAATTTGGCAGCCAGCAGTATTAGAAGAAGTGACAAAACACAATGATTTTGAGAAGGGGAAGCTCACGAGATGGCAGCATTAATCATGGGAGGGCATTTCTGTGTCCTGACGGCACTGCGTTTTGTTTCTTTATTTTCTTTAAATGAAATAGGTAATGCTTATTGTCTTCCCCGCCCCCCTTCTTCTCTAAGTTATTTGAATAAGCACAAATTGTTTTCATCATGGAAGAATTAAATTTTTTGAAATATTTAAATGAGGAATCAAGTAGTGGTTAGGGAAAGTACAATGGAGCATCCCTGGGAAAGAACTAAGTATGTTACTTCTGGACCGTGTACTGCTTTGAATTTCATACGCTTTGGGTAGGGGAGTCTTCAGATACTTGTACCAGGTTAGAATTTTTAGTGCTTTCACAATCTCTCTAGTGTTGTTTATGCTTGTGCATGTATTATTTAAAAGTTCTTCTTGTGTGACATCTAAATTTGGGATTGTAAATGGACAAAGGATTCTTTCCACGATCAGGCAAATTTGTTCTGACCTACGAAAGACACTTGCTGAACCCACAGGTTTTTGGCATTTATTAAGTGGTAATAGTATACAGGTTCTCATTAGCTGTTTTGTGGTGAGGAAGAAAATACAGGACCATGTACTGAGGTAGAAGAGCTGACTGTTCCTCAGATGGACTGCTGCTTCTTATCTGTTGTATTACAGAAATTATTACATCAGATGAGCCTGGGTGGGGTTGTGGCTTTGGGGGGCCAAATGCTGAAACCAAGTGACCTTTTTTTACTTATTTCAGTAGTTTACCTTAATGCCACTCCATTACTCTATCTTGGTGTTCACATCTGTGCTTAAATGGGGATTGCTAAATACAAAACACTTGTGTTGCTTTGGAATAAGTATACTTTCCTGTTCCCTGGCAAGATTTGTGTAGGTCTCTCTCCATACAACATACCATTGAAACCTCCGATCCATGTTCACTGAGTAAACTCGTGGTGGTTTGAATTGTTACTGTTCCAGCAGCAGAATGAAACATGCCTCCCCTCCCCTCCTCTCATCTTGGTGTTTCAGGTTGGTCTGGCAGCTTTTTTGCAGCAGCGGGTAGGGCTGTATGGCAGCTGGCACAGCTGGTGCGTGTGCATGTCCTCTGCTTGTACTTGTACTACATGGAGTTACTACTCCAGAGAAGGAGAGGCATAGACAGCTGAAGGCAATAATGCCTTAAACTGCCTCAACAAGGTTGCAGAGCTTTGTTTATTAGGGGTTTTAATGGTAAGGGAAATTACTGTAATTAAAAAGATATCTGTATAGTATGAATAATGAATTGTTATTAGGTCAAGAACACATTAGTTCTGTTTTTCATCTATGCCCTCAATAGGGGAATAGGATCTTCATAAGGGAATTTTATTATAATCAGGTAGATTTTGGACACTGCAATTTTTATAGGGAGTTGTAATGCAACCATACGTACATAAGGGTTGTAAACAGTCATATGATGGCAAGGTTTCAGTGGCAGCTTTTCTTTCATTTTAAGGGCTTTGGGGACCACTCTGTGGCTAGAGTTGGATAAGTGCTAAGCGTGTACTAAAATTACCAAAACCAGAACAGCAAACACAGGCTGTAAATGAAAGACCTTTATCCAAAACTACTTTCTATGTAATATTGGCTAATTAATATTGTCCAGACAGTATCTTGTGTTGGCTTATGAAGATGATGTATAGAAAAGGAAGCAGTCTAATAAACACAACTACATGCTATCATAATTAAATTATTTTTAAGGTTTTTTTTATTTTTCAACTCAGGACTTTTGGAGACCATATTTTCTGTGATCTCTTACCTTGGGAACTCGCAACCAGTTAATTATTTTCCTTTGCTGGGTGTGCTTTAATCGATCCCTGGCTTTTGGTTTTTTTAAAGTTCAGTTTAAAATTTGAATTTGAAATTCAGTTTTGCTGTTATATAGACATGTTTTTTCACTTGACTCATGTAAAAAATTTTATGAGAGTACTAGAAAGATCCAGGGGAACTACATCTGGTCCTAAATCTATACTGTGTTTCATTGTATCTATAAGAAGCTGTTGGTCTACCTTGTTTACTAGATTTCAGGTATCTTGGCAGCAAGCCTCATCAACAGATGACATGTTCTCCAACCTCTTCTGTTGGCTGAAATTGCCACTGATTTTATTTGTAAATGTTGCTAACTAAAGACACTCTGTTTTGGTGGTGAATCAATGTTTTGGATGGAATTTCTGGAGATACTTTTTATCTCTTTGATTGTATTTCCTTTGATTCTGGTGGCGCGGCATAAGAGGGTTCTTGCCTAAGTGCCAATGGAAGTTTTGTCTGTATTATCCCTGTGCATTTGCAGCTCCTTTCTTCTGGTTTATCCTGGCTTGAGAAGTTTTTTTGGGAAAAAGTATGCCTGTGACGGTTGGTCGTTGATACAATTGTGCTTCAATGATAATCTTACTTTATTAACTTCACTGCATATTAAAATGTCTGTATTTTAAAAATAAAAATTATAGCAAAGTGCTTTTGTAATAATGGTGTTGATTTTGTTTAAAAATAAATTTATAGCAAGACAAAAAATGTTTATATTTGGAAAAAAGAGATTTTAAATGTGATATATGTGAGGAATACCTGTTGATAATTTGTTTTGGGAAAGATTTGGATTTCAAGTGGCAGGTGAAATTAGAGGAATTAAATATAAATATTGATTCTGAAGAAAAGCGCCTCAGTTTTCATATGATAACAAAACAAATGGTATCTGTTTCCTGTCAGGAAGAGGATTTTGGGTTACGGTAAGTTGCCTTATGAAAATCATAGTTTAATGAGCCATGGCTTACCAAAAAGTATTGAGATATTACTAATGATAAAATAATAAAGATAACTATTAGAAATCATCACTGCCATCACTGTAGCGTGCCTGGACCTTGAATGCTGGGTGTAATTGGTCCATGGTAGCACAGCTGGAAGGAGTTCTGGGGAATGACAAAGGAGCCTCTCCTAGGGAGAATTAAAAAATCTCTGTAAGATTTTTCAACCTAGAAGGGAAAGGATTAAGGTGCAGGGGACTATGACAAGTCTGTAAGGTCATGAATGTCATTGGGGAGAACTGGGTGTGATTACTCATTATTTCTGTTCCAGTGTAAAAAAACATAAAATCAAGGTAGCACTACGAAAATCAGCAGTGTCCAGTGACTTGTGGAATACATTCACAATAAACACTCTGGATGTCAAAAGCTGACATGGGTTAAAAAATTCAGAGACATTCAGGGAGGAATAGTGTATTAAATGCTGTTATCATGCTTCTTCTGGTTTGGGAGTCCATATGCTGCAGATTACCAGAGGCTGGCAGACTGGGATAGGGGAATCATCACAGTATGTGTCCCCTGTTCTTCCACTTGTCCTTAGGCATCTGGTACTAGTTGCCACTGCAGACAGTGTTGGTATAGAGGAACTAAGGGCCAACCTAAAGTGTCTGCTCCTACCTTCCTGCTCTGTTCCGTTGTTACATCTTTATTACTTTTCATACGCTAACTCTGGGTATTTCTTTTCATGTTTGGTCTGTCAGGAACTAAGAACACACAATTTACTTCAGCTGTTTTGTTCTGAATAATTTGTGAGTGAAAAATGATCATCTGTGGCCGTGCATCTTTATGTGTGGAAGGTGGCTGTGAGGGTAGAAGTGTCAGTAGGACCAGCTGTCCCCACCTCTTCTTGCTCCTGAGGCAAAATACCTTCTGGAAGAGCACCAACAAAGCAGTCGTGAAGGGAACTATATTGCTAGTTCTGTAAATCCAGATTTAGGGGATAAATTTCACTTTTTTTGCAATAATTATAGTAGTTAAGAGTCAGGCTATTATTATAGGCAGTCCACAACAAAAAGGGCTTCTTAATCCTATCTAAATACCGTGATTTTTAAAATAAAAAGTGATGCTGCAAAAGCAGGAGTGCCTGCCTTGCATGCAGCTGGCTCAGCAGAGGTTCAACAAGACCTCTACTTTATCACGGCGTTAGAAGATCTGAGCTATCATACCAATAGGATCAAAGATAAGGCGATCACTAACAGTGCGGAGACTGCAGTGTTGTATTCAAGGAGGGACTGAATCCTTGAGAAAATTTCCTTGACAGCCTATTGTGGCTGATGACATAGAGTATGTATGGTAAACTGGTATTTTCTCAAGTATTTCTGCACTCACCAAAGTTGACAGTGAAACTAACAACAAAGTTCCACAGTGAACAAAGCAAGTATCTTAATGAGCCATGATGAGGATTGAGTATGGCCGTGTCGTTCCACTTATAATCATCAGCACGCTACCTATTTTGTGAAACAATGTGTTAGCTATTGAGAAATAAGACCAGAATTCAAACTCTATATCCATATAACTGGGGCTGATACATCTATAAAGTTGGAAACAGACTGTAGTTTGCTCTGCCTGTCAGCATATCTCCAAAACTATATATTCTCATTAGTTTGGTTTTTTGTTTTTTTTTTTTAATTATAGAGGAAAGAGGTTCCATCCTACTCCTGTCATATGGCAATTAGATCAGTTAACACTACTTTGCCCCTAAGAACATTTTCTTGCTTTCTTTTAAAACCAGTGTCAATAGTTACATGATTAAAATGTAGTTTTTAAGGTACATTCTGGTTGTTTCTTTGCTAGCTTCTTGTACCTTGTGTTTATGTGGCTAAATCATTAAATGGATTCTCTATGCTCAAATCTGTTTTCTGGTGTTGCAGTTCCATGCACAGCTGCATATTCAGGCTAGCTTGAGTCTTCTTCCTCTTGTTCATGGACGTTCCAGGTGTGGAAAAGTTGGGAAAATGTCAGGCAAAATTGTAGCTTTGGTTGTCAATGTCTAAATTATTTTCATGACTGAGTATGTCTTGTTCATTTTCTTATAATGGAATGTAAGTGAACTTGCAGAAACCAGCAAGACCATGGGCACTTTAATTTTTCTTCCTTATAAAATAATTATTATTTGAAAAACAATGTGCTTGTGCAGAAAATTTTGAAGTTTTAGGTGGATATTAAGTTTATACTGTGGGTTTGGGTTTTTTTTGTGTTATCTTATTGGAAACATTCTTGTTACTGGTAATTTAAAATATTGAAAAACGAAGGTGTAGGTACTGGCAGGCATTTCTAACGTGTTTCCTCTAACAGTGTTTGAAGTCTAGAAGTCATCAAAATTTGCCAATAATTTAATCAAAAAGCATTTTTGCAGCTTTTAAGTGCCGTAGCTTGTCAGTATTATTAATTACGTACATTTTGGTCCAACCCTTCATCCCAGCTGGAAGCAGAATTCCCATTGACTATAGGGGAATTGTGTAATTTTAAGGAAGTTTGGCTTAGTTTTCTGTATTCAGACTCGCAGTGACATGGAAGGCCCTAAACTTCAGATTTTTCAGCAAGTACACAACATAACTCATGAGTATCTCTATTACAGTAGAAGGGAATGCAGCAGGAGCATTACTAATGAGAACAGAAGTCTCACATGAAACAAGTGTGTGTGTGCTGAACTGAGGGCAGTATGTCAACATATGTTCGAAAAAGCATTTTTTGCATCTCTGTTAAGAAGTACTGCTGAAGACCATGAAAGACAAAAGGGAGAGGATGCTTAGCTCTGGTTTGCTATGTTGCACTTCATGTTTTCATTCTGTTTTCTAAACAAGCAAATTGACAGGTTGGATTTAAACATAGTGTTATTTTTGCACATATGTAAAGATGCTAGTTATAAGAATATTACACTGTATTATTTCACATTATTGAAAAAATAAATACAGATTGTTGTGGTAAACACATGACAGTTTTAAAAGTATAACTCTAGGATATTATTTTAGAACTTCTGTATCTGAACTCCAAAGAGTTTGGCTGAATTTTATTATAGTTTCTTTGTTGAGCCCTTCCCTTCCCATGGTTGCATTGCTCTTATTTTTTTTAATTTAACAGCATATTGGCCATTTTTCCTTGAAGTGAGATATGACCATGTGAACATAAAAGGCATTAAAATACGCCATGACTAGATTAAAGGTAAAGACTGAATCAATGTTAAAAATTTTTTGGTTTTGTTGCTGTCATCTGTTACTATCTGGTTTGTCTGGTGGAGTAGTTGAACATTCAAAATTAGAACTGAAATTTCAAATGCTGTAGGGAGCATGCGATTTTTTGTTTTCATTTTTTGGTTTTCATTTATTGTTTGTTGTTTTTTTAATGAAAAAAATACTTTTCTACTTAAGTAAGACTGTAATCTTAAAAAAGATTGTTATATAATTGTTTACTATTGTGTAGAACTTCTGTTAGATATGTAACATGCGTCCTTGACTACTGCTACAAAAAGCCTGTTTTCATCCTGTGAGAATTTTCTGCCTAACAGAAGGTTCTTGGTCACACTTTAGTTTATTCATGCCACTATTATTGTCCACAACAAGGCAATCTCATGCATATAAATCAAGTTCATGTTATGTCTTGTGCTGTTAAAACTGGACAAAATGGTTTATCTCAGCTCAGTCTCTTCAGTTCTTTCTGGTTCGTTGCAACAGCATCTCTAACTGCGTTTGTGTTGACCTGCTTTCTTATTAACCATTTTCTTTCAAAATAGGGCAATATCAGCATACATCGTGTTACATTTAGATTTCATTTTTCTTGGAGTTCCATGAATTCACAGTTAGATTTAGAATTTAGTATTATGTGCCAGCGGATTTGTATCCTGTCTTGGTAACCATTACAAGCTCTTAGGAGTGGTTCAGAAGATTGGTAGAAAAATCTTGGCTTTGAACCTTATTAAAAATACATATCTTTAATAATTCTAGTGTTAATAGTTAGAGAAGTGTAACACTCACATTACATTTAGACTCAGTTGTTTATTTCTCTTAAGATTAGTAGTTTTGATAACCAGCTTGATTGTAAGCCCACTGTCACCAGTGGTAAGATTTTTTTTCTTGTTCCTTTCATTTTTATTTTGGTCTCTTGTTTTGGAAGACTAGGATCTTGATCAAATAAAAGTTATACGCTGTAAAACGGGCAACTTTCAATTCACACTCATTTCATTATTAGTTAGATAATTCACAAGTGACAAAATTACATGTATAGGAAAAGGCATGGAGATATATATATATATATATATATATATATATATATATAAAAGCATTCTGAGGTCTTTTCAACTTGACATTCTGCAGTGCTGGTTTTAAAGATTTCAAATCTAAAACTCATCCAGAACTCACAAAATTAATGCCTGAAGTCATGACTTTTTTAGGCTACATATGTTTATGAGTTACGTTCCCTTGGAGAGCGCTGGAGTGTTTGAGCACATACACTAAATTTGAACCAGCAAGGCAGAAACTACATGTGTTATGGTCCAAATGTATTTTGGCGCTGTGATAGCGATTGTAAATAGGCCTTAATGCTCTCCCTGGATCAGAGAATTGGCCTGAAGGCACTGTAATTCTGTTGCAATTTTTTTTTTGTGTGTGTGTTTGAAGAAAACAAACAAAAAAAGGGTTGTTGTTGGGCTTACGTAAAATCTGAGCGGCTCCTCAGCTGAGGTTGAAGGAGGACGTCCTTCCTCCCCACCCTGTCACACGTAGAGATACCATCTGGGTGAATGGGACGGGCTCCAGATCGGGCTTGGAACTAAG
>JAVJGJ010000030.1:5272430-5304649 GCA_035590215.1 Microhierax caerulescens
CCGGGCTCCAGATCGGCCTTGGAACTAATCCAGTAAATGTTGCAGAAACCTTGAAGCAAACTGAACAAAACATAACCAAATGAAGCCGTTCATCGACAATGATGCATTCAGTGACATAATGATTTATCTTAATGTGTGTGATACTGCAAAGCATTAATTTCCTCCAGTCAGTGTGGGAAGTTTTGGAAAGGTGTAAATTTTAGGTGTTGTGAGAATATTTTGCCTTCAAACATTATGCCTTGTTTTCAGGGGTGTTTCTTCTTGTGTTGTTATCAAATACTGGCTTCTAGAGTAATGTTTTTTTACACTTCTGATTAGTTAATTTATTGCTCTCAGGAGGACTGAATGTGAAAGAAAAGAGAAGAGCCTTAGACAGCTGTTCTTACCTTTGCTAGGTTTGATTTCTATGCTTTTGATTTTTTTTCCTATGGAAAATAATTTTGTTAGACCTGTGAAGAGGAGGATTACTTAGAAAAGCAAGAACCATTTTTTTTGTGTGTGTGTGTGTGTGTGTGTGGTTTTAAACAGCTACTTTTTATTGTGGTAACACTTCATTATTTTTTTATTTTAAAAAATACCTGACAGTCCAAATTTGATCTGTTCCAGTGCATTCTCAGTCTCTACGTTTATGTTCTGGTTATGTTACCTAAATTTAAAGTAATATTATTTCAATCCTGACACCAGGTATAAATTCTCTATCCTGTAATATGTTCTGTTTAAAACAAAACAACCCCCCCAAGTTACTAATATACGACCAAGAGCTGATCAGATAGCTTCTTACTAATTTTGCACTTTTTGATCATCTTTGTTTATCTTGGTCTCTCCGAGGTTACCTTTTCCTGGCGGATCGTTACACTCACTCCTTTCTGTTTCTAACGTGCTGTGTCCACAACTAATTCAGATCTCTACTTGAGATCTTTCCTTAAGTTTCAAAAGATCATATCTGCTCCGGGAAGTTGTTAGAGGGAGCCACAGCGTTCTGGATGGAACACAAATCAGTGCTCCTTTGTCATCTGCTCTGACTTCCAGACCTCACTATTATATGGTAAATACCCACAGGGTAAGGTTGTTAAATTTAAAGGTCATTCTCAAATAGCTTTTAGAAAGGCAATAAATAATCAAGAATAGCTGGGACTTTCTGAGGCAAAAATCCCATGGCTTTTAGAGCTTTGCATATTGTGATCTTTTTTGAGATGTAACAGAAAGAGATAGAATGGCACTTGGAATCCTGGGGATTTAAAATTACGTTCCTAAAACACTTATTTGCGGCTACTAAGTAGACCTGGCTTGATTTTTTGGGTTTGCTGAGCCAACGCCAAATCCCAGTCAAGTAACTCGACAACTGTGGATTTGTTACTGAAAAAAATAAATCATCTCCACAGATAGTCTGTAAATGTACTGAGATTTCAAATGTGATCATTTTCTTCTAACCATATTACATGATGGGTTTTTTTAACCAAGTTAGGGTTTACAGCTATTTATCCTAGATCTTCTTTGTTTCTGATTTTTGTGTTGTCTTCCTGGAACTCAGGGTTATACCACTGACAGAAATGCTATTATGAGTTGAGTTTAATGGGTCCATCAACGTAATGGATTGTTTCCATTCCTCCTATTTTTCATTCATTTATATATTTTTAATTTCATTTATTTGGTTAGTCCTGTCTTTCCCCACTTCTCCCTTTTCCATGTAGTTTGTCAGGTGCCTCCAGGCTTTCTAACAAGCGGTGCTCTGCATTGTACCGAGAGCATCATGGCTGGAAGCAGCGTGACTGGAGAAGAGGAAGAGCTGTTCTAAGAGGGGACTGAAGCCGGCTGGACAGTTTGAATTCTTTTCAAAGCTGTGTTTAGGTGGCTGCCCCTGACTGATGAGGGAAGCACCTCACACAGACGTGTAAGGATACTATCCCCTTGCTTTTCATAGCTGGTGCTTGTTTAGAATTTGGTTGTGATCAGAAGGGAGCAGAAAAGTTAAGTAACCTTTCTAAATATGGATTAGAGTTATGATACTGGTGTCAAATAGTGCATTTTATACTACTTTTTTTTAGTTTAAATTGGGAACTGGAAGTCTCCAGGGCATGAACAATTAATACTAAACAGAGAGCCGTTGCAAATCAAGTAAGTTTCTGTTGATCAAAGCATATTTCAAAGATTCAGAGCTGTGCTCCAAAAGGGAGTTTTTAATTGGGTAAAAGACATAAATGAGAGGTAAGGGCAGTGTGTGGAGAATAGTCATCAAATGAAACAATGACTTGCTCAAGTCTGTGTTTTCCATTGCTTTCACGGTGGGTAGCATCCATTGCATGCTTACTGGAGAGCTTGATCTGGCTGGGCTGCATTTCAGTTAATTTTACTTTTGAAAGCGGGCTGCTCTCTTAAACTTGTCAGTCACGCTTATCCAGTGTCCAGGGTGGGTGATAGTATGGGTGACTTACACTGTTCTTCATCTAATATATATGAGGTTGTTTTAAAATACTGCTAGGTGGTAGCAGGTGGGTAGGAATAAATCACATTTCTGCTCTGTTGGAACCAACAGGGTTTGTTTTTTTCTCTCTCTTTCCATCATTCAGTAGAGATTTTTTTTTTTAACTTTTTGTTAATGCTAAGAAGTAGACAACATCCATTCTGTGACTATGTTTTTTTTTCCAATTCTACGGTTTGTGTAACAAAATAATTATGTTAGAAATAAGAGTTTTCTTAGAAGTTGGCACTGTTGTTTGTATGTGCTATCTTGATTTGAGCATTAATAACTGTAAAACAGGATTAGAAAAGTGACAGCTGAAACAGTTGTCACTGAAAAGTTGAAACCTTGTTTGCTTGCCCCCTGGTAGTTCTTGGTGTGAGGCAAAATTGTACCAAAGTGATTAGCAGCATCCATTGTCTAAGGAATGAACTAATGTCTTTAGTGGGCCAGTGATGTGATTTTTGTTGAGTTGAATGTTGCATTTTCAAAAATCCAGTTCTAGACCTGCAGTTGTAAAATTGTCCCCGCCAGCTACACAGTTCAAAACGTTTATGTGAACTCTGAGTTATGTGTTTCCTTTAATGGGGCACTAGATGAAGAAGGGTTTTGCTAAAATTGGTATTACTATTTTCCTAGCCCATATGGAGCTGAAGCTGAAAGCTTAGTGAAGGCTTTTTCAGGAAAGCTGTAAGTGCGTTTCTCAGGGTAGCTAGACAGGACAGTCTCCAGAGTTTGGAAATTTTCCTCGTTAAGTGTGAAGAAAACCTCTGCTTCTGGTGAGACTGCATTTTGTAGACATCAAACCCAAATATAATTTAACAAAAACAGTATGAAAAATCTTACACCGACACTAGTGGCAAGGTCATCCACATGAAAATAATGTGAAGAATCAACAAATCGGTGTAGGATTTTAGAAAACTTTATCCTGGAGAGTCAGCACTCTTCAGAATGTGCCTCTAATTTTTGCATAAAGCAGGAAGGCATTTAGCAATTATTTTTGTTACAGCCGATATTCTAAAATCTGATGGATGCTGTATCTTTTTGCAGAGGTAACTGTATGCACTGCCTGTACTGTTTCATTCTGTTACTGTTACAGGAGAAACGCTGTGCAGTGAAAAATTAACAGCTTTTTAAAACCAACCTTGCCATGCTTCCTGTGCTTTCAATTACAGTTAGTTATTCATGCGTATGGCATTTCTAGGTAGATAAGAAGATGTGAATAATACTCAAGCTATATGGACAGAGCATTAAAATTCCAGTAAGAGTCTAGGTTGTTAGCACACAAAACCCTACCCATAGGAAATAATGGTTCTCCACTGTATTTGGCTTTCTAAAGCCTGGATAAAATCGCAGGATATTTCTAATACTTACCTGAATGTGCCTATGTGTGGAGTCTTAAATCACTGCGTTATAGGATTGTTGGATATAGGATGTAGGATTCCCCATTACTTATGGGAAGGTTATATGAATGATAAATTGTGCTGATAGTGTATTTATGGACAGTGTGGTCGGGGATGAATTATTAACTGAGTGTAAATAAATGCAGTTTTGAAATGCTGTTTGCCCTGTGACTCATGCTGCTTTATTCAAAACAGGGAGCTGAGGAAATGTATTATTACTGTGAATAGATATCTGTAAGTATTGTAGTGATGCTCCTCAGACTCTTTGTCGTGCAGATGATGCCTACCACAGCTGGTTATCACATGCCTCTTACTGTCCTCTGTGTCTGTGTAGGAAGCAAAGGTCTCAGCCCTCCTGCCCTCCCCAAAAGAACAACTAAATGCTTGATGTTATCAAGGAAAGAGCAGAATGGATTTGATTTAATAATGATTAAAACACAGCTGACCCCGAAAGTAAAAAAAGAAACCAACCCCAAACCCCCAAAGTATAAATTTTGAACAGGGGAGCAAGTGCAGTTGTGGTCCTACTTGAAGAAGTTGAGGTGTCCTGTATGTGAGTAACCAATTTGAATCTTAGAAAATAACATACTTTTTCTCAAAGTAAGCAACATAAAAGAAATTGATAGGAGAACAATTCATTCAGAGTTACGTAAATATCAAACAAAAATGTCTGTGTATAATGAAGAAGAATGTTTTGGCCAGAATTTAAACCGAGAATTTGTGAAGGACATTAACCTCCCAATCTTTCTCTGCTCAAGCCCTTAAGCCTGCCCACCCCCAACCCCCCCCCAAAAAAAATATAAATGCCCAATGTAATGTCCTAGCCTTTAAGAAATATGAAGGAGGTTTTTGTTAAGTAACTAGCTACTTACTTAACTTATTAAATTACTTATTCAAAGATGTAACGAATTAATGCCTTTGCAGTCACTGCTGTACAGTGGAGGCAAGGAAGAATGCGATTCAATGAAAATACTGGTTTTGAAGTTACTTATTTTCTGTTTCTGACCTACTGGTCATAGACAGTTTGTCTACAAGTAATAAAGTGGGAAACAATTAAAAGTGTCAAGCACCTTTCCTTTATGTGTCAGTGAAAATCCCCTGGCGCTGCCCCTCAGGGTGGATATTGAAAGGCAATACAAACTGAGGGAGAGCTGGAACCCACGCAGTTGTTGGGGAGGATTCATTTCCATAAGAAATGAGGCTAAAAATACACTTTAATGCATCGCTAATAGTGATGTATTGGTGAGAGCAAGTTTAATGAAAAGCTGTCTTATGCAGTTACAGGATAACATTGTTCGTGTAATTGGGTACTGAAAGCAGGCCTTGTTATTTGTTGCAACAAATACTGGAGAAATGACAAGATAAAGAAGAGGTCTCAGAATGGTGATGAAGCTTTTAAAAACAGATTTAAATCAGAAACAATAGGCTTGGATACTTTTAATGACAAGATGGTATGTGAATGCTGTCAGTGGTAATGTTTAGTCAGTGATATTGAACTTATTGAAACAGAACATGTTTTCAGTAGGTAGGCAAAGTTTTGTAAAGTCTGCTCAACCAATTCAACACAATACTTCAGAAGATAGAGAATGGATAATAAATATATTAAAAGTGGGGTTTATAATAAGCTACTTTTGTCTAAAGGAGTATGTGAGGATTTTCTTGCCCTCTGGACATTACTGTCTTAACTCTGGATTCAATGGTTTACAGTATACAGAACAGAAATTTAAGTTACATTATTCACTTCATTCCCAGTTTTAAAAAAGCATGGGGCTGAAGGCAGAAGAGAAGGCACAGGCACAGCCTGAATACTCTGATAGTTCCTCCTGTTGCCAAAAGCGGTTTTTGTTGTTCTCATGAGGGGAAATACTGATAGACCATAGGTCTGAAGGAGGCCAGGAGGTTGTTTAGTTGATGCTGCCTCCCGTGTCACACTTGTCATGTACTTGTCCATTGTTACAAAGGCAGCAAATG
This sequence comes from Microhierax caerulescens, assembly GCA_035590215.1. NCBI lineage: Eukaryota > Metazoa > Chordata > Aves > Falconiformes > Falconidae > Microhierax > Microhierax caerulescens. Next base: position 5,278,263 of record JAVJGJ010000030.1, read on the forward strand.
ATGGAGAGTGCCGAGCTGTGCTCCAGTGCTTTGCTGGCCACTGTCGCAGGGAGAGTGCGTATGATGAGGATGACGATGGCTGTCCTTTATCTGAGGTGATTGTTTAGTTTGGCTGAGAAAATATAAGGAAAAGCTGGCGGAGTGGGCAGGTGTCAGTTGGGATATTAGCAGATTACTGCTAAGAAGCCAGGGAGAAACAGAGCCTGTGCACTTGGTGAAGCCGAAGGAGATTCCCTTTAGTGTAGAGCTAATTTCCTTAAGGAGGGGCAGGAAAATGCAATTCAATCCATTTCAGTGTATCTTATTTAATTTTATGATTTTACATGAGTAATTGATTAAAATAACTTCAGTTTTTCTTGGAAATTGGTTTACTATTTTACAGCATAAGAATGTCAGTAGGATCTGAAATACCTGTTGCCCTCATTTCTTGTCGTAAACAGTCTGCGTTGCTGGTGTACAGCAGGGCAGCAATGTTTCTTTGTCTCCGAATGTCAACAGTGTAGGTGCTAGTAGGTAAAAGTGAACTAGAGAAAGTTACTTCTGAATGCCACTGTCTAAAGTAAACCACATTCCTTCTAGTTAACATTGGTCATATTTAATGCATGTACTGTACTCATTGCAAAGAGATTTAGCAACAGTGAAGTGGAAGTGACACCTGTCTGCATTAAGAAAGGTTTTAGCGTAAAGTGTTCCCAATCCAGTGACAATGTGCTGTATGCTAAATGGGTATGTAGTGTAGTAATTTGTCTTAATTGTAGTCAAGTAATTTTCTTCTTAGAGGTGACATATAGTTTGCTTTTTACTGTTTATGCTGTACCGATTACTGTCTAACATTTTGGATTGTTACAACTGTTGCACGTATCTTAATAGTTATTATAATCATATTTCCCATTTATGTTAAAAACTTCTTTCTTATTGTGTTTGTAAGTTGCCTACCAATCTTGTTCTATAATATGTGATCTTTTTATAGTTCTGATTTCCCATCATGCCAAGAAGCTAGGAAAATATTTTGTGGTGGATATGTGGAAGACCAGTATCTTTTATTGGCAATGTAATTGTGTTTTGTGTTAAAATAAAAAACTAAAAGCCAAGAATAATGATGTGTTAGAGCAGTACTCAGTCTGACTGTGCTGAGAATACTGACACTAAAATGTGGATGTGTGAGTCAGCTTCAGCCAGAGTTGTGCTGCTTGCATGGAGCCAGGTAAAATGAGGCAGAAAAAATATTGCCAGGCTGTTTTCAATGGCTTTGGGCAGAGCAGCGCTTCCATCCTTGGCCCTGCCTACCTCCGACCTTCCATCTCACCCTGCTGCCACCCTCCTCAGTATCCCATCTGCCCTGCCATAGGCATGACTGTTCAAAATGAATTTACATTACCCTACAACTACCTGGAAGGAGGTTCTAGTGCAGTGGGGGTCAGTTTCTTTTCTGAAATAGCAAGCGATAGGGGCACCAGGGGAGGCTTAGATTGGATATTAGGAAAAATATCTTCACCAAAAGGATTGTAAAGCACCGGGCCAGGCTGCCCAGGGACGTGGTTGAGCCACCATCCCTGGGAGTGTTTAAGAGGCATGCAGATGTGGCACTTAGGGATGTGGCTTCATGGTGGAGTTGGCAGTGCTGGGTTAAGATCGATTGGACTCAATCATAAAGGTCTTTCCAGCCTAAACAATTCCGTGATTCTGCGATTCAGAGGGGATTGGATTTTTGCAATGTGATTTTCATATGGAATGAAACTTTTGAAAGAATTGCTTGGTAACAAAGAATTAATTCTCTGTACTGAAATAGGATTGGTTGATGGAAGTATGAACATGGGGTTGCTTATACAGCAGATTCTGGTGGGGTTTTTTTTCTTAAGTTTTGTATTTTTGATGTTGTATGTGTTAGTAATGCAAATAAGATGGGATCTAGATAGTATTTACTAATGTCAGAGTTCTTTATTGCTGACATCGAGGATTTGCAAACAAAAGAGGGATATTTCAGTGAGCCTGCTCAATAGACAAGAAATAGACTTCATATGGCAAGTGGGTTTTGAGTAATGTACTCCCCAAAATTGAATGTTTTTCAGTAATTGCATAGAAAACAGGCAAATGATGTTATCATACTATATAGTAAATGATAAAAAGGTGTTCCTTTGGTTACTGTTTAAGCTAAGGGGGATCTTAACCTTTGCGGAAGTATATGCAAAACAATAAATCTTTAAATAATGATTTATTTAAAAATGAGTTGAGAGTATTTTCTGTTTTGAAAAATTTCAGGTAGTTTTTTCACTTTTCTAAATGTGGGCCTGTATTTTGATGGTTGTTAATCTGCTCAGTTACAATACCTGACATGGGCCATAGCATTACTGTTCAAATTTAGATATTTATAATCACTCCCAACCATTTGTTATATTTTTTGTGAAAGATAAATTGAGTTACATCTGTACAAGTCATTGAATACTTAGACTCTGATGATTGGGTACATACATTGTGGTTCCCAGACTGTACAGGTACTAATAAATTTAATTAATTTACTTTGTGCAACTTCCTTACCAGCCTAGGCTCTTATTTGCTGAGAAGTAGTTAGTAGAAATTGTTGAAACTTAAAGTATTGTAAACGTCCAAGCAAGCATGTCAGTTAAAAGAAGTGGGGGAGCAGGGTGAAGGTTTCAGGTAAGAGTTAAGATAAAAAAAACCTAACCTTGGTTTTGTTTCTTTGCTATTCTAAAAGCACTTTTCTCTGTCTCTTCACTGTTGTGAAAAATTCATTCAACCCACTTGCCTGCCCCATCTCTAGTGTGGGAGTGGGAAAAGTCTGCCTTGGTAGGATTTAGTAGTGCCAATTCCATATCTGCAGCCCTTTGGACAGTGCTATTTGCTGTTTCTGCTGTTAGATATTTAGGTAAAAATGCGGGGGTTATTTGTAGGACTAAGAAGCATTCTCACTGCTGAAAAGTACTGGAGGGGAAAAAAGATGGTTATTTACATACCTAGTTCGATAGGTACAAACTGACTCTGAACGTGTTATTTTGCTAAATCTACATGCCAGACCAATTCTGGATATGATTGTATTATTAAAAACCAGAGGAACTGGAATCCACAGGATCTCAGCATTTAAGAACACTTTTATTTATAAGATCTTGACAAAATTTCTATTTTTGGTGTTAAAAATGAATGGTTATTTGATTTCCTTAAGCACATTTGCATAGGATAAACAGAATTAAACATTTAGTAATGGAGAACCTTGCTCATAGCAACAGGGACGCTGTCTTGTTCAGGAGAAATAATCAGTCATTATTTTTGTCTCTGTAATTGCAACAATTACTGAAAAATAGAAGAACTTTGCATATAGCTTTCAGTAAACGCTTTCATTTCACAAAATCCATTCTTAACTAAAAAGCAGAGTAGAAATATAAACAGATTATCTACTGTCTGCACTTTATTTGTGTCTGTTGGTCTCTGTTAATGTCAAAGAGATGTATGTTGTGGTATTAGCAGGTCTGACATGTATTACTTCCAAATGCATTCTCTTTGTCCTGATTCCCATCTCCTGGGCCTAGGCAGTGATATAATTACTGCTCTTTCTCCTTGAAGAAAAAGAACCTTGAGGAAAAGGAACCTGTGAGCTCCTTATTTTACAGCCTTGTGTTCTGTCTACACGATGTTATTTTCGTGCATTTCAACTTGATTTAAAACGATTTTTTTTGCCATTTGTATTTCACTTCTTTCTCTTCAAAATAAAATGTTGCTTATATGTTTGATACGTATAATTTCTTTAAGACTTTCTGTGTTGAATTTGGAGAGACTGATTTGTATTTATCTAAATTTAGGGTTGAAATGCAGCATATTGTACATGCATTGTCTTTTAATTGTAGGGACTACTGAACAATTTTTAGTTCTTACAAAATCAGGTTCTTGTTCTTGAAATGTGACCAATTATCTAATACAATTCTGCGTGGATGTGGGTTTGTATGGAATAAGGCACAGCAAGCGCTGACGTGTAATCTCCCTTTTGAGGAATATGTATTGTACTTTCTAAAACACCTACTGACAATAGCTGCCAGAATTAGGTATAAAATTTAGAGTAAGAAGATATCTAAAGCAAGAACTCAAAATCTTACTTGCCATATGCTTAATATGGTGGACATGATCATGGATATTTTCCCCAGCCCCTGTTTTTAAGTTTCTCTCTGCTCTGCTAAAGGTTTGTATCCTGTATCATGAGGGCATTCTGGCAGAATTTTAAAAGGCTACATTGTACTCAGAGGTTTTGGCTTTAAGTTAAGAGTTAATTTCTAAAACATAAATGGAAATAGATATTTTTGGATGCTACTTTCAAAGGCATATTCAAGGTGAATAATTTCCATATGAACGCTACAATATTTTCAAAATATTTTTGTGGAAGGCAAATCCAGCTCTGAGTGGCCCTAGAGGCTGTGTGGAAGCAGCACTGCTGATGCACTGTGCTTCACTGTGGGTAAAATGCAACTTCTACTTGGTTTTAGTTAAAAGTTTCAGCATTGCTTTTTCTGTCATTTCTTTCTCCCATAAAATCAAGATGTAGTTTTCTGTCAGGAGCCAAGTGGTAATGTCTCAAACCAGCACGGCTGAGGAATCGCAGAGCTCTGGCTCCTCTCTGGTGCCTCCCCTTCAGTTTTCTCTTGTCCTTCACAGCTGCAAGTTCTGTTTTCCAGTATGAAAATCAAAGTACAGTTGTTTAAATACTGTGCTAGAAACTAAAAGCAGCATAAAAATAAGAAAAAGCCTTTAAAATGTAATTGTACCTAGTAGTGAACTACTAAAAGCTGCTTGGTACTACATGTCATGAGGCTTTAATTACAGAAGTTAAAAGGTTGGTACTTGTGATTTTCCAGATGATTGAAGACATTCAAAGCTTTTCAAGTCCATGCCACTTCTCAACTCTCCTCCCACCTCTATTTGTTCATTCTCCTTTGGTCGCCTCAGTATGTGAGTCAGGGAGAGATGAAAAGAAATAATTATCAAAGCAGAAGAACACGAAATGAACAAATTAGGTATTTTTAAAAATATTGTCAGGATTTGAGCTATACTTAGCACTCCTTTAGCTTTCCAGAACAATGGAGAGCTGCATTATATTTTGAATTAACACATATGTGCAAGTTCCACAATCATAAGAATATTCCTAAAAAGCATTTATTGATCCAGTTCAAAATGTGTAAATGAGAGAAGCCTTTTAAATCAAACAGCATGAATTTTTTATGCTTTGGGATCTTTGCTCCTTCTTTATATTCTTCACCTTTTAAACTTGTGTTAATAGACTCTCTACCAAGATTTTGATTGATTACAAATAGTTTTTCGTGGTAATATATTGATACATTTTTTCTTCGTTGGAGGAGCACTCCCTGCTTTATCAATCGTTTGACCCCTTTTGTGATGATGCACCTTCTGTGTTTGAGAAAGAGCTTACAGAGAGCTCCCTCTGAATGCCCACTGGGGAGGATGTGGAAGAATTGGATGAAATTTTGTCTTCGGTTTAGGAAGGATTTAAGTAGATACTTCTCCTTTCTCAAGGTCCTAGCTTTGAGGTAAACAGCAGATGTGAGATGGGTCTGCTCTGTTTCTCTTGGTACAATCTGCCATTGCACATAAAAAAAAAAAAAAAAAAAAAGTAAGGTTTGGCCAGAAAAAGCCAGCCTGAACGTGACTCTGAAGCCTTGCCATTTAGGAACTTCCGTGGAAAAGGAAATATTTTAAAGATGTTTTGGACTCTAATTCAAATTCAGAGTGCTGCTTGTGTGTGTGTTAGTCCCATGACAGTTTACTCATTTTTTCCCTGTATGCCTAGTTTCTCTGCTTTAAATCTTGAAGCGTTTGATGTAATCGATGTGTCAGTTTTTGCTGGGCTGCATCTCCTTACAGTTATCAGTGGGCAACTTCTCCCTTCTTTCCAGTGAGCTGTTCTCCTGCTTTTTTCCTCTGTCTCCATGTGTACAGTTTGCCTAGCTGTCCTGCTTTGGGGGGCTTTTGTGGCTTTTTTCTTCAGAATTTCTTTCAATGGTTCAGTGATGAGGATGGTTTCAGTGCTGGACATTTTTTACCTAGGGCCTCCAGAAAGGCTTGTTTTCTATCTAATTCAGCACCTAGATTTAGCTAAGGTAAAGAAGCCTGCTTAAGAAATTGATGATAAGTAAAAGTGAGTGTTTTTAATATTAATAATTATGATCCAATAAAAGTATTTAATAATACATCAAATTTTTTTTGGCAAATATTACAGTTTTTAGTGACTCTGCAGTGCGAGAGACTGAAAGTGATGACAAATAAGAAACAGGTGTTGTGGTTTTCGTTTTCCCAATGGATGCGTAGAAAATGATACCACATAAGTAATAAAAATGACACCATGTCGATATGTATTTAAACTATTACAAATTGTATTTCCATTGCATAAAAGCAGATCTTTTAATGACCACTTGCCTCTACTACTGAAGTGTTTTGTAGTGATTAATCATCACAGTACATCACTTCTGTTTCCCATTTTATAAAAGAGTTTATGTTTAACTGAGAACTTTAACCTAGGGTTGTGTCTGGAAGTTGCTGGTGTTAGATTGATAGGTGTGTAAATATCCTGTGGTACTTTCTACACAAATATGTTAGGTTTTATTTAGAATAGAGCTGTATAAGTAGGGAAGAATAAAATCTGTGTTAGGTTAGTATAATTACAGAATTGGTAGAGGAGTTTAAAAATAGCTAGTCTCAGATGGTATTTGATAAAGGTAATTAAAGCATGAAGAGCAATGATAAAAACCTTTTGTTCTGCTGCTCTCCTGTAGTGCTTCAGGCTTAATGTTTTACAATCAAAACACTAGTTTCTGGCCTGGAAACCTCATGGTGATGGAAAGTTCCTGTCTGCTGCAGAATTGGAAAAAATATTGTTAGTGTCCTCTAAATATATACACTAATAAAGAAAGTCACCATTTCAAAAGCTGTTGGTTTGTGAGCTTGGTATATTTTAACCATTGATAGCAGTGTTGCGTTTTTAGAAGACGTACCATCCAGAGGGATGTGTTATTAAAAAGTGATCTTTTATTAGCTGCTTATGTATATAGTTTTAATATCAGTGGCAAATAAATATAAAGGGAATGTTATGCTGGTTGCTGTAGCTCAGTATATGGATATTCTTGTGTGGAAATGTTGGTAATCAGCTGTTATCATGAAGGTCTGCAAGTGGCACTGCAAGCAGGTCCATCCTCCTTGGCGCGTTCGGCAGAGGGGAAGGGAGGTGATGCTCTCCCTGTGCTCAGCCTTGGCAAGGCACGGTGGCCCGTGCTGGGCTCCCAGGACAAGGGAGGTGTGGGCATGCTGAGGTGAGTCCAGCACAGGGCCACAAAGATAATTAACAGCTGGCAGCATCTGTCGTCCAAGGAGAGACCGAGAGCTGGAATTATCTAGCCTGGAGAAAAGAATGCTCAGGCAGATCCCTGTGTACCAATGCCTGGGGACAAGGGGCCATTAAGGAGGCAGAGGCAGACATGGTGTTACCCAGTAACAGGACAAAGGCAATGGGCGCAAACTGAGATACAGGATATTCTGTTTAAGGACAAGAAAAAACTTCTTATCGTGAGTGCTGTGAAACACTGGAACAGGCTGCCCGCCAAGGCTGCTGAATGCCCATCCCTGGAGATGCTGAAGCACTGACTGGATGTGATCCCGAGCCACCTGCTGTAGCTGCCCTTGCTGTGAGCAGGGGCTTGGACTAGACAATCTCCAGAGGTCCTTCCCAACCTCAACAACTGTTGAGGCTATATATTTCTGTACTGATCAGATTTTATTTTTTTTTTTTATGCTGTGTTGATTATACCTCAAGTTTCCTGTGGATTAGTATTTCTCTGTGCTTAGAAGAAACTCTTCTGTAGGTTTATTTTTTTTTTTGCTTATTCAGGCAGGCAAATTTATCTTTTCAGGTATGAGATGAAAGTTTTACAAAGGATGTGTATTATCCAATTTGGCAGTCTGAACATATAATTGAAACAAAATAATTGATAGAGTCACTTAGGAGAAACTAAAATTCTGCTAGCTGCCTAGAAAGAGGGAATGGATGTTCCTGTTTCACTGGCTCTGCTGCTGAGGCGAATTCCCATGTGAAGCAAAAGTGGATATTTAAAGTGTCAAGAGTGTGCAAGTCAACAGTACGTGGGTTAAAAGTACATTAGAGATTACTTTGTCAGAAAGATTACCTTGTAAAAAGTAAATGTGAATATTTGCTATCTCCTCCTACAGGCTTGCTCTGTACTTGCTAGGTACTTCAGTCACAAACTAAGCTCTTTTGTGTGGAGGCAGGCTGCGTGTATGCCCACGCAGTGGAAGTATGAAAGCTTTGGAAGATCCTGGCTGCTGTCAGGGGAAAAAAGTACTGATCACTAGATGCCATCCTTCTGAGCCAGACAGCTGAGCTGGGACAAATTCTCACCACAGCAGGTGACTTTCAGCTAAAGTTAGGAGCCTGATTCGTGAGTGGGATCTTCATTTACCATGTTTTTCTTCCTTTCTCCAAGTCTTTTTGGAGAACTCTAATCCTTATAGCATAAGTCCTAAATAGAAGTGGGAATGGGACAAGCTACATATGTGTCTGAAGGGTTCATCCGCCTCAGGATGGCACAGCCAGAGTTGGAGAAGGGATGTCTGGAGGTCACCTCGTCAAGCTTTTCTCTCAGGACAGGACTGTTGCTGTCAGAAATCAAGGCAGCTATACAGCTTGGTCTGGCAAAGTCTTACAGACCTCCAAGGTGGGGTTCTGAATCCACTCTCGGTCACCTGTTGTACTGGTGCACTGCCTTCCCAGTGTCCTGTCAATGCACCGTGTGAGCATACGTGCATAGGGCACGTCTCAAAGAAAAACAGCTAGAGGTAAGTAAGCTGTCGTTATTCTTACATCTCTTTCATGTCAGTGAGTGGCAGTACTGTTGGTGTAACCGTAAGCAGTTGGTAGTGTACATAGCTCATGTGCTGGCACTCTGGCTTGCCTGGCGCTTAAGTCCCAGCGTGGACAGGTCTGAATCTCCAATTCCCAATGCCATTCTTCATGTTAGATTTTATAGATAGTGGAAATACATCTCTTCCCCCTTTTTTCCAAAAAGCTGGAAGACTGCAGGCTATATCGAGCTTATTATGCATTATAAAGTGATGAAATTAGCATGATTTTTTAGGAAAATAATCAAGAACAATTTTGCTTAATTTGATGGTGAAACACTTAAAAAGTAAGTTTGAGCAATGCTGGGAGACATTTATATACAGGCTGTAAAATTACTCAACTTTTCGAAGTGCTTCATATAGTAAACAAAACAAGGTTATCACTTTATGTTATCTTTTCTAAATTAAAAAGCTTTAGACAGTTATGGTTTATGTCAAACCATTTTTTGTATAAAAATTATAGAAAAATAGAATTTCCTGTATTAAAGGAAATTCCAGTGTACCAATGCAAACAACACATGTCCTAATAGCAGAAAAAAGTTATTGACCTAAATGATTGAGATTTTATACATATAGACCATAGGAAATAATAGGAAAACATAAGCATCTGCCTACATCTTCCCTGTAACCTCCCTCTTGATGGACTGCAGTTAGCTTGCACTTGAGCCTTCTCTTTCTCAGTTTAAAGCAGGCAGCCCTGGCCTTGCCTTGTGTCGTGGGGTTCAGCCCTCAGGTCATCCTGGCAGTCCTCTGCTGGTCTCTCTCTGCTTTGTTGATAGATTGCTTGTACCAACGGCCTTGCCACGGGGCACGCAGTATCACAAGTGCTGGGTACAGAAGAATTACGGCTTCCCTTGATCTGCTCTATATAGGATATATATGTGACCGAGCTGGGAAATGAGAGATCTGTTTGGAAGACACCAGGAATATCGGGAAACCAGATATGTGGGATATGACAAATGTACCCAGAACTACACTTGTTTAAAAAAATAAGCAAAATGTGATCTATTGATAACAACTCTACAAGCATCAATTTAGAAATATAAATATATATAACACATTGCTGAATTTTATATAGCTTCTGAGTAATGGTAACCTGGTCTAGTGGAAGGTGTCCCTGCCCAGGTCAGGGGCCTTGGAACTAGATGATCTTTAAGGTCCCTTCCAACCCAAACCATTCTATGATTCTATGTCAAAACCTTTATATAGACATAGTTGTTATTTTAGAACAGTGAAGCCATAACGCTGCTACATCAGTAGCAGTTCTGCTTCTGACCACAGTGAAAGCAGAATTAAGCCCCAGAGTATTCAACTGGGGGGGGGGGGGATCAAATACCATGTCTTTTTCCCAAATTAGCAACTTTATGTGGCAGTGCCAGACAATAATTTTGTAGTCGACTTCAATGCAATCTATTTTGTAGTGGCATCAGGCGTTTGTCAGCCGTTGGTGGTCATTGTTCCACGTGGTGGGCATTGCATGAAAGATGTCAAGCTAGAGACATGCCAATAGCATGATGGTTTGCTTCTGAAAATCTGAGCTGTCTGGATTACTCTGGAAGTGAAAAGGTGGTTTCTGTCTTGAAACAGCACTAACAGGGTCTGTCCCTGGTGTCGGTACGCTGGTATGGTGATGGTGGGCAGAGCGGAGGGGCTGGGGAGAAGAGGGCAAACCCTGGGCTCTGAACTCACTCCACATTTTGGGTGCTGACTCATTCAGAAAGTTAGATCTGGCTCCTCAGCTGGATTATTTTTGGCTACTGCAGTTGATATCTGAGGTTTATTTTTATCTATTACTAATTTCTGTGAAACTGAAAGCAAGAACGGTGTCATTGTGAGGAACTGTGTCTGAACGTTGCAATAAGAAAAGTGCCTGCAGACTGTACACAGTATTAATTATACTTTTTAAGGTTCTCTTAGCATTCGTCAGATTTCTCTATAGCAGTGGCTATCAAACCAGCAGTTAATTACAGCGGTACGGTTGTTTGTTGCTCACCTCATTATCTCTGTCTTGCACTCGGGTTTTGCGCGGCTGCTGGCTCCCCAGCCGCGGGCCTGGCAGCGCGGTGCGAGCCCAGCGCCAGCAGCGCCGGTGGCACAGGAATAGAATGGCAGATGGCAGCAGGCGCTATTTATAGCTTCGGCCAAGCTACCCGAGGTGAGCGCTGCGGAAAGAGTCTATCAGGACTGTTTTCAGCCATTAGGGGACTGAGGAGACAATTTGGGGGTGAGGGGGTGGGGGTGAAGGGGCAAACAGTCAGAGTCTGCATTCCTCAGGAGCACCCTGGAAATGCAAAAATCTTGCTTGGTATCAATTTCTACATTTTCTAAAGAGTGGCAGCTACTTTTTCCACTTGATACCTGCCCTGTCTCTACCAGTCACCCCACAAACCTTCCAAATACAGCCTGCCTTGCAGCTTTGAAGCTCTGGTCGTGGCTGAGCTGGAAGAATTTATTGTGCTGTGGAAGTTGTGCTGCCATGGCAACTCAGGCACACAGAATTTTAATTGCAAGGCACAATATATATTTATGAAAATAATTAATAACAATGTGAACGGCATTGTTTTTATTACATTACCAGTATCTTTTGTACTGAGTTTCTTCTGCTTTTTTGCACAAAAGGAATTCAGTGGGGAAGGGTTTTTTAAAATGACTGATTTTACTGTTCTCGTCGCGAAGTTTAGTTCGGTGGTTTGGTTTTTTAATTGAATCGGATGAAACGTTGTTTCAGTGTTTAACCTAGATAGGTATGGTTGATCTGGGGGTTGATGGCATTTGTGTGAAAAGCTGCAAACCGTATTTCGTACCGAAGCAGTGGAACTTGTGCAATCAGATGCATGCAACCCTGAAAAGGCAGGCGTTGGGCTGATAGGAGCCTGTGAAAAGGAAGAACGAGGAGAGATTATTTTAAGTTCTGTATTATCCAAGAAAACATAGCTTTCCGGTTCCGATTGCCTTTTTGGTGGTGTGCAAGGGTTTGCCAGGTGCTCAGCCCCGGTGCCTGTGCTGCTGTGCCGGTGCAGTGTGTGCCTGCCTCGCTCCCCCGTGCATCCTGCAGGACAGCCATGTTTTCATAGAACACCATAGGGCTGGAGACACGGTGCTCTCGGTAACTTGAAATGGAGGCGTAATGCGCTGGGCGTGCGCTGTGCTGGAGGTGAATTTTCTTCATCTTATTGACAATTAAAGTCTCTTGTAGGGTTTTGTTATTGATTTAAAAAAAAATATATATTTTTTGTTTTACTGTAAGCCAGGTATGAATTCTGTCTTCCTGTCAGTAGTTAATATTGTTTGTTATGAAGTATTTTATATTTTTATTTTAAAAAGGCTTAAAGACAACCCAATAAAACCACAGGGGTTTCAGATCTGAATTGAATGCAGCACTGAGATAGTGATTTAGACATGGTAAGTCTGCTTAGTTATTCCACATGTTTTCCTCGTTTCTCTCTGACCCTCAAGCATGAAGATTTTAATGCTGTAGCTGCTAGTAAAGTCAAATGTCATCTAACTCATTACCGTGATTTTTGCTGGGTATGGGCAATATATAAGTTTAAATGCTATTGAGTGGATTTTTTATTTAAGTGTGTTGCCTTGTAAAGTTTCTTTTAAAAATAACAAAACTGAACAAGACTTCTTCCTTTAAAGATTAATAGTATGTGATACCAATTAAACTTCATACTGGGACAGGAAAGCCGTCTACAATTCAATTATATCTATATATTTCATTGTTTGCTACTAACCTTCTCAGGTGTTCACAAAATTCTACCTCTATTACAATACAGTATGCATTTAATGTGCTGGCTTAATGATTTCATTGCTGTGTGATAGCTTTCAAATGGATGAGAAAACAAAAATACATTTTTTTATGTATGTGCTCATTAAAGTGTTGTGTATCAAGTTCAACTTCATTAGTTTTGATTGGGACTGAGTTGGTGCCATCTGTGCTGTCAGCATTGTACATCTTTCACGGAAAAGATGAGAGATTTGAAATCCAATTCTCTCATGGTATATTGCCCTCTTTGTGTGGTTTTGTACAAAATTAACTTGGCTGGATTCCATTTCTTTGTAGCTGAGCTTTTTATTTTTGGCTTCAGTTACCTGGCAGTGGAGTCTTTAGGCCAAGTTCTGGTCTTACGTGCCTGACTGGCTACCATGTATTATTGTTTTTTTAAAGCTTCAAGTGTGTTGCTTTCAATGTGTTTTCAAAATTAAGAAATACCACAGTATGCTATCACTATGTTTAGAAATAAATTAGAAAAACCGTTGTCTGAGATAATACTGAAATATGCTTAAAACTATTTAAAGGAAGAAAATAGAACTGTGTTGATTGCTAGAGACACAGACAACTTTGAGAATATAGAGCTAACCACTGAAAAAAAGAAAGAGTTGTGACAGGGAGCTCTGAGCGAAGGTAGGAGGCACTTAAAACTCATTACTAACTTTTGATAGATGTAATCAGCTACCAGGAGTCAGACAAACCTGATTCTTTATTGTTTACAGGTGACCATCCTTGCTTCATAATGGAATTCTTTTTTTTTTTTAAGTGATAGAAGTGAATGTAACAGATACACAGGTAATCTGGGAGATTTTGTGTCAAACCCGCAAATGAATCGTGCCAGGTCCTGCCTGAGCTGTCATTTTGGGAAACAGCTTCTGCGCTAAGTGTTCTTTCCAGTACTTTCAATTGCAAAAGATCTTTAAACTTTGTCCTACATGAAATATTATGTGGCGCAGAGCTGCCACTTTTTGAAAAGCTGATAGATAGAGTTCCTTGATAGCTTAAGCTGATCTAAATTGGGGTGGCTGCAGTCCTGACCTCTCGCCTGCACCAGCTGACCGTTCCTACCCACTCTGCTTCTCCACTGCCACTGGAGCTCATGTGAGCGGCCAGGAAGAGACATCAGGGAGCTGACCTGGATGGAAATTAATGATATATTTTCCTCTGGGGTAGCTGTGGCCTAGATTAGTTCAGTGTATGATCAGATAAATGCTGGTACTGGCATAAGGGAGTGTGTGGGGATGCATAGCCAAAGGGAGGAGAGCACAAGGCTGTGGTAGCTGTAAGCCACATGCAGTGTGATTACTATGGGCTGTAATACCGTGGTACAGTATTTTAGAAGTGGATGGCTAATTGAGGCAGAGGTTAGCTTGCCCTTTGACTTGAAGTGATGCTCGGTATGTTTGATCCCCTTAATTTCAAATAGGATTATGATTTCTTTTTAAGGTAAGATTGCCATCACTACTGAAGTATAAAACACACTTCGAGTTATTGACCCTAGTTTTTAAGAGTGGACATGCAGGATGGAGATGCACAGTTTTCCGTAATGGCAATTATATCCTTATGAATGAAAAATTACTTTTCATCATTCACGTTGCACACACTCCTTGAGGTCTTGAAAAAAATCAGTAGTTTTGCTGATAAAAAAAAGTAATGACAGAACCCAGGCAGTATTTTTAGTAACTTTTGGTCATCCCTTGGTGCTCTCTGTAGAGTTAAAAACTTCTAAAAATGTGAGTTTTAGGTAATGCCTGGATTCAAAGAATGCTGTTGCTTCCATTTTGTTTTGGCTAGTTGGCATCAATCCCTTACTTGGCTTTCTCCCTGTCTCTTTGAAGTGATGGGTGGTAAATGCTGTGCAGTCTCATGTGTTCACAGTGCTTAAGCTGTAATTGTTGCCTGTCTGTTTGTAAGAGATTCTCTCCTCTTGTCTCTGGGAGCCAGCTGTAAAATAAGTAGTAAGCCTAACGAAGCATGAAGAATTATTGGCCTACAAATTAATGGTTAAATACTTCAGGGTTTGGGTTTGTTTGGTGTTTTTTTTTGTGGGTTTTTTTTGTTGTTGTTGTTTTTTTGTTGTGGTTATTTTTTCAAACATCCAGAAATACATGCCTGACTTCTCAAAAAACAACTCTGCAACATCATTGATGTGTTTCTAGGTAATCCACTAGGAAATAAGTGTGACAAATACCTTTGAAAAATGCATTTATTTTGCACCTGCAGTGAGAATAATGCACTTCAGTCTGAATTTAAAGTGTCTATTCACTGTACTTCGAATGTAACATTTTTGTGTCTGTTATCAGTTTTGTATTATTTTGTGAAGATACAGACCTCTACCAACTGTAAACACCGTGCCTTTTTTACTACTACACCCTGTGATTGTCACAGCATCAGTGATGAGTGGGAATATTATCTTAACCCATACTAGCGTAATTTGTGAATGTTTTCTTCCTTATTTTTCTTCCTTATTTTTGTCCAGAGGTTTCCTAGTACTGTTCATTTCTCCCTTGCAAGGTTCCTCCTCTCAGTCTGTCAATTATTGATGAGGTCTGCTCTTGGGGCATTTGTTCATAATGAATAATTTCAAAGACAAATAAAAGACCTCTCTGCAAATTTAATGTATTGCCCTTTTGTAGTGTGTTATATTGCTTTCTTGGAATGGTGCACTGGGAAAAACAATGCAAAGCGAAAGCTATTTTGTTTGAAGTTTTATGCATTATGTATATTTCTTCTATGAAGCTACAATATGTGACATATCTGGGATGACTGAGAATGATAGGCGATTATGTGATTTGCAAATGGAATGACAAATATTTCTTTTAAGTTCATACTTTAATATATTAGTATTTTGGTTTATATGTTAAAGAACATTTAAGCAGGAGAGGGTAAATCAGGAAGACTTAGAAGAAATTCTATGTTTAGAAGTAAAAAAGCCTGGTTTACAAATAGTCTGGAAAGGAAATACTTTATTTTCGCAATGTGCCTTTTTTACTTTTTCAATTATGATCGATTGACTTTCACCACAAAGGGTAACATTTTCTCATGAATGTGTTTACCATATAAAATATAGATTGATTTAATCATATGATGGGCCAGAGAATTAAGGACAATCAGTGCTGTCAGACTGCAGTCTTTTCTCTTATAAACCAGCATGTTGATTCGTGGCTGTATCATGATGGATTGGCGTTTTCCTCTTTGTAGCCCGACTGACAACAGGCTTCATGGAGGAAGGGATAATCGTTGGGTCTGCTGGGAAATACACCATGAGTTAACATGTCTCCTGGACTTCACGAACCTGGAATTTTTGTGTGTCTTATCAGAGGAAAGGTGCCCTTTTCTGGGCTTAAGCTGTCTTTGAGTCTGAAGTCAGGAGTACTAGATGTGTGTGTGCCCTTTCTTCTCTTTCTCCTGGACGCTTTGATTTGTGATGAGCTCTTTAAACAGAGTATATGAAGTAACATAAGGTAACTTAAAAATTACCATCGTGATATATTAGATTTGATAGATCCCTGGAGTTTTAAACCTGAAACCTTACCTTCCCCATGCTTTCTTAATTTTTGTATTACTTAAGTTTACCGTTTTTGATCTGTAACTGGTACTGCCGCAGATTGGGCAGAACTTTCAGGTCCTCTTCCTACTTCTTGCTTTGAAACAGCAAATTTAGCTGCAGTAAAATTGCAGAGATAATTTTTAAATGTGTCTTTAGGATGAACTTCTATATTTTGTCTTTTTTCCTATGACACAAAGTTAGGCTGAAGTGAAAATAGTAGGCTCTGAACTTTAACGTTGTTAATTGCTGATTGAGCCACTGTCACACTGCATGTTTTAAGGCAACAGTGTAAAGAGAGATTTAATGGAATTTAAAAGTGTTAGATAAAAGTGCTTTTAATCATAAAAATAGAATTATCTGATAAATGAATAGTTCCCTACCTTACTCTCAGACACCTATTATAATTTGTTTATTTAAATTTTCATTATTAATAAGATACCGTGGTTTCTGATAGCTTTGCAAGAAATTATGCATCAGGTCGATACTTTTTCAGTCTTTGGAGATAAAATAATTTCTGATTAAGAGAAAACTTGGGAAGATGGTAGCTGTCACATAGAAGAGTACTAAGCAGAATCGAAGAGGGAGAAACTCCGGGTGTTTCCTGAACACACATTTTTTGTTTTGCCTAAAAATAGCAATCTGTGTTTACACTTACTGATTCTTTGCAGAGAAAGCTGCAGGTACTTAATGGAAAACTTTGTACCATATTCTGTTTAGATTCAGATCTGGTTTTATATATTTTTAGTGTTTTCTATCTTTTATATTCTAGCTTGACAGGCATTTATATAGCAGAACATTAATCTTTTCTCTCTGCTTAATCTCTCCGTGAGAGGCTGTAACCCACTTTTCTGTAACAGCAAATTTAGTTTTCTGTCTTGATCTTGAGAAGGTGAAAGTGCTGGTAAGACTCAATATTGCTAATGCCCTGATCAACGTTTGCTCTGCCTGTTAAGATAATTAGTCAGGTTTTTGTTAGAATAAAGTCATTTAGATGGATTGCTAGATCAGGTACAATCTGCCTTTTGGAGCTGTAAAGCAGTTTGGGGAATTTTACCATGCCAAAATTCACATTGAGAATGTTCACCATAATGCTGCCCTGTGCTAGTTAGCATATCTTGAAAGAAATGTGCTAATTTTATTTTTTGTTTTCTGAACAAAGATCTTTTTGTGTTCCACTAAGCTGATCCTTCAACTGGTAGAAATGTCTCTGTGACTATATGCTGAGATTGTATGAGCTATGTGCCCTCAAATAGTTTTCTGTGATTTGGAAGCCTCTATGCTATACTAAAGGTATTAGGACCTGTAAAATCAGAGGGGTCAATGGACATGCAAGGGTTGTGTCTTCGAAGTTATAGAATAAAATGGAGTAGGGTAGTTCTTTTGGAAGGGACCTACAATGATCATCTAGTCCAACTGCCTGAATATTTCAAGGCTGACAGAAAGTGAAAGCATATTATTAAGGGCATTGTTCAAATGCCGATTTTTACTATCAAAACCATTAGATACCTGTGTAGGGCAGCAAAATGAGATTCCATTCACAATGGGTTGTGCAGCTTTATCATCCTTCTGCCCCAAAGATTAGATTTTTTTGCAATCATGTAGCGGGATAGCTGTGTTAAAGTTCTTATGATGACTTATTACAGTTGTTCAGGTTTTTCCTAAATTTTTTCCACTGTTCCTTACACATAAACTGAAGTTTCAGCAACTGCCAGCAGCACATCCAGTCTTCAGTAAGCCAATATTAAACAGGAGAGCCCTTGACTGAGGAGAGATTTCTTCCTCAACTGGACTGTTCTGCAGGTTTTGCCTGACCTGACGTAAAGGCACTTCCAAAGTGAGGTTTAACCTCTCAGCCATAATCTATGTCAGAAGCATCCTTATTTTGAAAATTTGGTACATAGGGTTGGTTGTGTCTAAATTAAGATGGACCACATTTTAAGGAAAGAGTATCAGCTGTCCTGTTTGTTGGCACTTCTTTTTTTGACATTAACTTGTTTACTTGTATTGTCAGCAATAAGAATAACATCTGTAAAGTAGTTTGGTCCATATGGTTTACTCCTTTGACCTGGGAAAAGAATGTATTTAAGAAGTGTGTGATGTTCATTGGAACTTACTTAATCCTCTGACCATGCTATATGATCCTTGAAAGTGATGATATACACATTCCTACAAACCTATAGGGCATCTAGTTTTAAAACAGTACTAAATACCATTTTTTAAAAAAAATAACATAATAAATTGCTTTTTACTTTCTAGATTGAACCTTCCATGTTGAACATTCTAAAGCTTGTATGGATCTCATTTTTATGAGAGCCAAGTGATTCAAAGTGGTATAGGCCATTGGTCTATAAACCCATAGATAATTAAAGGCTACTACGTATTGCAGAGGGAACACTTTAAACAGTATGTGATTCATAAATATTACCTACAGGGAAATACGGATTTTACATATAAATTGATGTATAAATGAATGTGTGATATTATAGAAACATAGATTCAGAAGTACTAAGAAGCTGTCTTTATTTGCAATATTTATACACTTTTAAGTAGATATTTCGATTAATATTTCCTTCAATTTGCAAGCTAACAATTGTACATGATAGTAAAAGTTGTAAAGAGGCTATTACACCCCTGTAAGTTAAGCGTAAGTGAGCTAAGGTCAAATAGATACGGAATTGCACATTGTAACCAAATGAGATCTGAAAGTATCTATTAAGAAACACAACGGTGAAGTCTAACGCAAGATACGGGAATGCTTGTTGAAAAGAGTAATGAAAAGAAGACTGAGCCTTTGTTACACGTGTTCCAGATCAGAGAGTATTGCAGTGCATGCAATGTTTTCTTCAATCTTGCTTTTTAGCTGCAATAATTAAGTACAAGAAGTGAGCAGTAGTATCCAAAAAAGCAGTATCCACTCAAGTCTGAAGTGGATAAGCAACTTTAAGAAGTTTAAATTTTAATCTACATCAGCTGTATATTGTAGGAGTTCAAGAATTGAAACAGTAGGATTGTTTTAATAGTCTAGTGTTTATAATATTCAAAAAGGAAAACCACCTTTTCACCTATCTAACAGCTATAACTAGATTTTATGAAGTTCCATAGCATGCATAGTATAAAACTAATTTGGATTTTCTTTCAAACTGATATTAATCAGTTTAAATGACGATAAGGCATTTGATTTATAGCTTCCTTTTATGAATCAATGAGAACTAAATTCAGTCTTTCTGGTACTTCTCTTGTCGCCCATCCTTTATCTTGTTTTAATTCTTATTGGTCCTCTCCATTTCACCACCTCTCCTTGTCTTCATTTCTGTGCCTTCTGTTTAATTTTTGTTCCCTCTCTCCTGCTTTACCTTTTCCTCTGTCCCGTATTTCAGTCCCTACTAGCTGCTCATTGTCCATTGACTCTTCACTACAGTCTGCTAGTCTGATAGAACTTTCTTTCCCATTTTGTTGTTCACCAGCCTGTTGTAATCACATTTTTAAAGTACTAGGGGTCATTTAATCACAAGTTGAAGCCTCTTCTTCACCTCAGGCAAGTATAGGTATAATGAAGTAACAACATTTCATGTGAAGTGTTTTGTCTGGAAAGCCAGAAGGAAAACAAGGAGGAGGAAAAACTAAATCAAGGTTACCCCTTGGCTGTAACCTTGTCTCTGTATGTTGCCCTTCATTATACAGCAAACCATGCTTGCAGTTGCACAGCTCTGGGGGATACCTTTGCAATAGCAGCTTAACGTGATCTGTCTTGATTTATAAGGAGTCGTTTTGTTGGCAGTGTTGAGAGGGCCTCCGAAGTCCCAAGTACCTTCCTTCCCAGCCAGACCTGCTGAGCCATGGGAGGTACCTTTTGTGTCTTTCCAGTTTTCTGTCATACCCGATTACAGGATGCCTGGTTTGTTACTACCTCAGCCCGTATCTTTTTAGATGTTCTTGGAGGTGAAAAAGATAAGGTGACAGGGAACTTACCAAGTCAGTTTAATTTTCTGGGTTTTCTGTAGGTGGGTTTTGGGTTTTGGCAGACTTTGCAGTAGAGCTTGGTGTGTGAGAATTAACTGTGCATATAACCTTATTTTAAAAATGAGGAAATTATTTTCTTTGTGTTAAATACAGTGATCTAGTGACACAGTAAACAAACCTTCCAGATGATAAAATTGTGTTTAATTGATGGTGACCCCTGAAAAGTATCGTAAGAAAGTACACTTGACTTCGGTCCAGCTGTGTGTTTTTTTTCTTGGTGGTGGTGGTGTTTAAACTTCACCAGTTTAGCTTTACTTCAATGTTACATGGTTGCTAGCTTTTAATATAGACCTTAAGTGAGTAACATAGCTGAGCCATGTTATGACTGCAAATGCATGGAAGGTGCTTTTATAGCATTAAAATGAAGTGCTGTCTCATGGTATTTTTTTCCAGAGATATTCTTTATATGAATGGATTATCATCTCTTTGTGGTTTGTTTTCATTTTATCATTATAAATTTGTTTTATTCTTCCATGCCTGAGGGCTTATACTGAACTTAGTTAATTGCATCTTATGATGATGAAAGTAGCTGTTTTCCTGTGTCTCATGGATATTCTTTGCTTCTTAGGGGATGGGAAATAACTGATTTTCCTGTTTGTGTTGCTCAGTGGCGTAAATGTCAGAGGTGCCAAGAAGGGCAGTGTTGGTTCATGTGGAATTAGCATATTTAAACAGATTCACTTTTGGTTTGTCATGGAGAGTGTATGCATAGGCATTACAGAAATTTTGTTTGTGTGTAACCTCTGGAAATGAAGGGATTTAATGAGAGATAGTTGTGAAGTAATAGTATTACCTGTAAATGCAGATAATCTCCCCATTACAGTTGGAATAATTGGAATAACTAAACTTCATCATTAAATAAGAGGTGGACATAGACTCCCTTGTTTTTTACAAGGAGAGAGAACAGCAGAATATCCCTGAAATCTGCTTATTCCTATGCAATGCTTATATAAAGTGCTTGAGAAATCTTCAGATACATTAAAAAGCACTATACAGAAAACTGATACCATTTGAAACTAAATTAGGATTATTTTTGTGCACTGTGCTGTCTGCACTGTCTGGTCTTTATTGCTATGACCCATATGTGACCAAATAAATACTTTCTAATGTCAGTACTGTATTGATCTAAATCTTAGGAGGCATTGAATCTAAAGTGAATTTCAGTTTTCAAACAATAGGAATAAACTAGATCAATATACAAGGGCAGAAATGGAGCTTCTTTTGATGATTCACACACAGCCCCATAGGTCCCAATTACACACCGAGTGCCATAGCATGGCTCGCCCTTTGCCACATGCAGTGGTTACACTGCTGTCTCTCAGCTGGGAAGAGTGGGACGGCAGGGATTTTGGGGCTTATGCTGAATTCAGAAATCTCCGTAGTCTGAAAATGCTGGGTTTGCTTGAGAATTAGAGATGCAGTTAGAACGAGCTAGTTGACATGCTATTTTCTAGCACCCTGGAAGCTGACAGGCTGGAATGCAGCTTTGCAGAAAAGGACCTGTGGGTCTGGAGGACACAAAGTTGAACATGAGGCAGCTTTAGGCCCTTGTCATGTAGGGGGGTGATGGGATCATCCTCCCGCACTAGGAGGAGGGTTGCCAGCAGGTTGAGGGGGGGGATCCTCCTCCTCTGCTCAGCGCTGGTGAGGCTGTACCTGGAGTGCTGGGTCTAGTTCTGGGCTGCCCAGTGTGAGAGAGACACAGACATATTGGAAAGGTCCAGTGGAGGGCCAGTGAGAAGTTGAAGGAACTGGAGCATCTCCCCAGTGGGAAAAGGCAGAGAGAGCTGGGACTGTTCAGCCTGGGGTGGAGAAGGCTCAGGGGGATCTTGTCAGTGTATATGAATACCTGAAGAGAGGCTTGTAAAGAAGACAGAGCCAGGCTCTTCTCGGCGGTGCCCAGTGAGAGAAGAGAGGCAATGGGCATGCAAGAACCTCTCCCTGAACATAAGGAGAAACCTTTTGGCTGTGAGGGTGAGCAGGCACTGGCACAGACTGCACATGGGGTTGTGGAGTCTTCACTATTAGAGATGTTCAAAAGCTGTCTGGACATGGGCCTGGGCAATAGCTCTAGGTAGCTGTGCTTGAGCAGGCAGGTTGGACCAGATGACTTCCAGTGGTCCCTTCCCACCTCAAACATTTGTGATTCTCTTCCTTCCAGTATTTTTCTTCATTAGTTCATCTAAAATTGTATCGAAGACTTCTAGTAATAAGCTCAGATATCGACAAGTCAGTATAAGCCTAGGCAGCATCTGCTTAAACCTACTTTTAGCTACACGTAGTGCTGTTAGGAGGTGGAAGTCCCTGTGCACTGCATTCCCTCTCCTTGTAACTGGGAGAAGATTTGAAGAAAGGGTTGAGGGAGCTCTGTAGTCTCCCCATATCAGCATCTCTAAATTGCTTATGTCTACGATTCATCTTGCAGCAAGTTCCAGAGCTGCATTTGCAGTACGTGGCACCTGTAGTGGCAGTGGTGGTTGCTCAGCAGAGACCTGGATAACTGCCATTTCAGCAGCTGTCTTCAATGTCTTATATGCTCTGAAGGATCCAGTGAAGAGATGTACATGAAGTGTTGTCCAAATTGTAGGTTAATAGAACTTTTTTTCATAAATTTATTTTAAAAGCAGCAACAAAATAGAAAAAAACCCCTTATAGTCAATGATATACTAGGCTTACATGACTTTTCTTTTTAGTATGATGTTGTGGCATCTCCACAATTACTTCTGTGTTAAGTATACAAGTCTTTGACACACATTAATTGCTTATTTATGGATATTATCACTCTAGATTTACCAATGAAGGACTTGATGCTCAGAAATAATATACACTGTTCAGTATCTCCACAACTGAGTCAGGTTCTAACTGAGGCAGGCGTGAAAACCATGTGCTTGTATTTCTGTCCTTTTCCCTAAGCGCCTGCCTGTTCCCTGGCCTTCATCTTCTGCAATGCACTGTTTCCTCAGGCTGCATAAAGACTTTAAGATCTTGTTGAAAAGTGGTTTTGATCTTCTATGCTCCCAGAGAGCCAGAGTCTTTGGTCTCATAGTCTGATGTCAATGCTGAGTGATACAAACGGCTGTCAAGTCAACAAAACCACCAGATTTTGTATTTCTTATATAAAGAATAGAGAAGATCGTAATGGGCTTGTTGATCTTAATAGTTCTGGGAGATGAGGGGTTCAAAAAACTACATAATTCCAAATAACAGGATGCTTTCACATTAAAGAAGGTGTAAAGGTGGTGTTGTAAGAGCAAGTATTAAAATGAAAGCATCCAGGTGTCAAATGAGAGGTAACTGCGAGGTAACTCGGTGTTTTTACTTATTGTAAAGATTACAGCTCACCGTAGGTCTTGCTGAAATGTTTCTGCCTGGATTATTGAAAGAACTCCATTGTTTAAGAAAATGAGGGACAGACATCTTTTTTGAAGAAATAAGCTTCACACTTCAACAACTGCAAGCTTAATAAGCTTTTCAAAATCAATGTATTGGCAAATCTTTATCTGCATAGTGCTGCAAGGCATTTCCTCCTTTTTAAAAATCAGCATCACTGAACCAGATAAACTACCTTGATATTACAGCATTTTCTCTTTTTTATTAATATTTTGCCAGTAGCAAGCAATACAGATGGTAAATATTAGGGTGTGCTAGGAGGCCCTGCATAGCTGTGAATTTTGTTAGAATACTTTCTTAGATCAGGAGTCACTTGGCTTGTAAAGGAAAAGTTAAGCAGCTCTGGAAGGCAGCACTTTCTTTAAAATCATAAATGGACCAGTTACATTGATCATGCCATCTTTTGATTGCCAAAAGAAAGTTTAATTTCAGAATTCATAAAAATGTGTTGAAAGAAACATTGACTAGACAGATATCTACTTGGTCAGTGACGCTGCAGGAAACTCATCTTAAGGCATAGACTTTTAGAAAACTCTGATTTTTAAAGATTCTTAAACAGTAACTATTTTTCTTTTTTGTGCTTCTTGTAGTTAAGATTTGTAGGCACTTGTTTAAATCAAAGTAAGTTTTGTAGCACCATCAATTAAAGTAGATAAATAGGAGTCAGGAATTCAAATATGTCATCTTTTCCATTCTCTGTAAAGTTTCACAGTTTTCCACAGCCGTCTGATGCTGCTGCAGATAAGTATTGTTTGTTAGAAGCAGGCCTTACCTTTCCAGTTGCTTCTGGAAATTACCCAATGAGTTGATGGTAGAATCAGAAATATTTGAATTTCAAATCACAGATTAATCACAATAACATTTTTCCAACCTTTGCAAATGCAGTTATGCCTCTCACAGAGGAGACGTAATCAGAAACCTAAACTAAAAATTGGCAAACCAGAAGGAGCTTGGGCAAAATGAACTTGCTACAGGGATAAATCTGTGGGTTACCTTTTTACTTGTCCCTTTAGCAGATAGTGCCTATACACATTTCAGAGAAAAAAAGGTGAAATGTTGATGAGTAAACTGGATAACATGCCTTTTAGTTGATCTGATGTATCTTCATGTCCTTTGGAGAGGCCAACCTTCCTAAGTCATAGCTATTAAAAACAAGAGCAAACTGAAGACAAAATCCAGAGCTTAAAAAGTTTTTTTACTAAACGAATGGTGGATATCATATCTGCTAAAGATCGGGTGACCCAAATAAAGCCCCAAACAATAAAATGGAAACTGATATACTGTGATATCTTCAAAACAGATGTGCATGGCCCTTCATGCCAACTATACATCAAAAAAAAACAAAACCAAAAAAAACCAAAAAAAAACCAAACCCACCAAAACCCCAAGCCCCATCAGCTAGTGTATGGAGCACTTTATCTCTTGTGGGAGATCAGGGAGCCTTCAAGATTAGTGTTTAAGAGTAACTTTGAATTCACAGCATAGCATGCCTATGGCAAAAAATTGAGCCTGCTGCATTCAAAAGTTGATCTCTTGCCCAGCAGCACAAACAGCGTTTTTCTTTTGACAACATCTTTCAGAAAGGATATGGCAGAGTAAGAAGAATAAATTATATATCAGTAGCATACAAGAGAGGGAGGGTGTACAGAATAGGAGAGGGAGAAGGAAAACAAAACACATAGATCATAAAGGTCATGGATATTTTTTGTTTTTTAGAACAAGAGAGTGTATGCAGAATTGATCGGTTTGTGTCTGATCTAGTTTTGCTGTGATTTTTTTACAGAAAAATGTCATCTCGTCTGTTGCTGATTGATGGCTCAACCCTGTTAAGATCTGAGCTGTTTTCTGCCTTACCTCTGTGACTGCTACAATATCACTCTCTTTTATAGCCACATACAGAATAATATTTACATAGGTATCTTTATTATTCTAGTCCTGCCTTTTTCTTCCATGCAGTCTTTAAGAATATCTTCGACTTGTCATTTTCTATGGTCCGAATCTACCTTGTCCAGCAGCTTGTAGCTGGTAACTATCAGCACCAGCTTCTGGGATGGTTAAAAACCTCATGCTGGGCAGCTGGGCAGTGTGTCCTTGTCACAGCTGCTCCTCCACTCAAGTAGTTTTAAGATTGACTTGAGTGTTGAAAGAAATAGAACTACAGCCTTTCAAAATGAACATCATTCCCCATTTCCTTGGCACTTAAATGAATGATCTAATAAATAATGGATCAGGTCACAACAAGGTCTTGGCCAATCCAATCCCAGTGGTACTGTATCTAAAAGGATTAGGGTCCCAGCCCACAAGCTTTGTAAATTTGAGAATTGGATATTTAGAAGCGATAGGCAATTCTGTGTTCTTCGTCTAAAAAGGGCCATGTTGTAGATGCTTTTCTTGGGATCCTGTCTTGGGAATTCTCAAAATTTGAGGCGTGAGCAGCTGCCCACTACCTTGTCAAACACAGCTTGAGAAGAATTGGAGATAATTTGATAAAAGATGGTGTCTGCTTCCTTGGGCAGAGCTGTATTAGTAATCCAATACATTATGCTGATGAGAGAGGAAAGCCTTTGACACTAAATTTAGATCCAGGCATGACCTGCTGGAAGCCCAGGACTGCTTAGATTTGAACTATTGATTTGGCCCCATGTCCAGTAGGACTCTTGTTTCTTTCTGCTTGTAGAAAGCAGTTTTGCCCCAGCAGCAATAAATGCAGCTGATAGTGAGCCACAA
>JAVJGJ010000030.1:5304673-5364102 GCA_035590215.1 Microhierax caerulescens
TATTTACTGAACTAACCTAAATATTACATTCACTTTTAATACCTTGATATGTAACTGTTAAAAAAAAAAAGTCTCTAAAGAATAATCCCCTGCTTTTTTTCTGTTTCTGTTTCTCTGTTAATTAGTACTGTTTGGGTATTATATGTTCTCAGCTGAATAAAACCTGATGATGACTGAAAGAAAATCTATTTATAGAAAATAACTGAACTATAAGGTATGCATTACAGAAATGCTACAGAAGAACTGAGCATAAGCCATACGTCTTGTATTTAATGTTTTTAAAAGGGAGAGCTATCGATTTTTTTTCTTCCAAATACTGATTGGTAGGGAACCTGGGATTTTCTTGGATCGCACATTCTACTTGGAGGATTAAAAGGTGTATGGAAAATGATGAGGGGAAAGGGGCTGGTGGTGTGTATATATATATATATATATACATGCTGGCACAACGTAATGTCAGGTTTTAGTGAAAGTATGAGTTCGGGGGGACATCATTAATAACAGGGGGCAAAGCTACATGCCAGTTATGCAGATCATTTCAAACCTCTACTGATTGATGCATCTGTTTTGTGTGGTTTGTTTTTGCTGCCTGTTTGTGATTATGTTTTAGAGAATTTAAAGTTATTACTCATATTCCCCTGTGGACATGTGTGGAAACTGTACAGGATCACAAAGAACTGTAAGGAATAAAATGAACAATATGCAAAAAATCTGTTCCTTCAGCAGAATGCTTAAGGTACTGAAAGAGTGTCATAATGTCTAATAATGTGCACTTGGCAAGTCAATATTTAAATTTACAGCTTTTCAGGATTAAGAGGCATAGATTTATTGAGGGCACCTCTAACTCCCGCTATCAGCAGATGGTGTGTTTCCACATCATCCGACTCTGGCGAAACAAGAGTGATGAACACCTGTGGCAGCCTGGGAGTTTTTGCTTTCCATACAATGGGTAGAAAAGTTTCAGAAATGTCTAATACTGAAGGACCATGACACACCGAGATTTCTAGGGCATGATAATTTTAGAAGTTGAAAGCCCATTTTGAAATTCTTTTTTTTTTTTTTTTTTTACTTTCCTTGTAATCTGGATTCTGGCTATTTTTAGCTAGTGAAGAGATGAAGCATAGGCGGGACAATTAGATGCAAAATCAGCTCTTTGAACCTCACCAGAGATACAGACCTTTTAAATGGGCCCAGTCAGGTGAACTTGTACTGAGACTTCAGCATATAAAAATCATATTGTTTTCGTAGGTGATGTGATAAAGCCAAACTTTGAAGGCATTTAAGATTAGAGATAGGCCTTTGGAAGTTAAGTACAATATGAACGTTGCCTACCAGAATGTATAATGATATATTCTTTATCACACATAGTTCCATGGTTTTGGTTGTCTTCTTCCCAGGACCTCTGCCCTGTGTACAGAAGGAATAGTGCTTATCTAATGAGCAGCCTTTTTTTTCCTTTTTCTTTCTCCCCCCTTAGTATTTTTCATTGTGTATTTTCATCGTGTAGCCCTGTGTCTTACTATATATGCTATTCAGATCAGGATTTGAGGTTGAAGTTGTTATTTTCCAATTTGGCATTTCTGCAGGACTCATCACTATGGTATTTCAGTGCTTCAGATGTTAATTGATTTTCATCACACCCTACTGAGATGGGGAATTATTATTAACCAGGGAAATGGAGCACAAGGAGATTGAGGTCAGAAGTACTACTCAGTTTGAATGCCAGGTTTGACATACCTGTGACCTGGTTTATTGGGGTTTTTTTAGTATTCACGTGAAACTCTGAATACCTTTAATTGCAACTATAAATAATGCTGCGTTTCTCCATATTGAGCCAACAGCTGTAGTACAGGCAGCTGTATAGTAAGGAAAATGGAGGTGACCACTTGTGGAATTCTTTGCATAACTGGTGTGCCTCCTTTCACATAAGTAATTTTGGGCAGAAGTGGCTTTGGAAAGGATCCAAGGCAACACAGCATTGAGATGTTAGGCCCCAAGAGATTTTTCTTTCTTAATACATTTTTCTGGCTTGTACCATACCTATCTTCCAGTCCTTGCAACAAAGGAAGCAAGGCTGTACCTGCAGGGGTCTCTTCTACTCCCTAACCATAACTCATCACCAGAATGCGTACGCTTATGACGACAAATGAGTAGAGGTCCTTTTTGGTGTGAGTGTGAAATGTTCTTAATTAAAAAAATAATCCCTGATGTATGTGCATTAGGATTGCCAATTTTGAGTGCCTATGTACCCTTAATTTTCTTTTAACATTTATTTAATATAAATGGTTTTCTGTTCCCTTCTGTATTTCTGTGTCAGTCTGCCTTCTGGCATCAAATGTCCACATTCAGAAGCATCTTCAGTAGTTTAAAATGACAGCACTGTCAGGGAGTCGGTATTCCAATGCAGTTGCTTCACAGTTGCAGAAGTTGAGCTGTTTTAAAAGTGAGACGACTCAAAGCAGAGAGCTTGTTCAGTAGGATGTCAGCTGTCATATAGTTGACATATGAAGATAATTCTTTTCCTCAGTAGAATATTGTTTCTCTGAGTTGGCAGCACAGAAATGATTATGAGAAGTGAGAAAGATTATTACAATTCTGAATGCTTTGATAACCATCTCACCTTAGCTTTTTTTCATAATAAATTAACTAATCATGACTTTCAGAAGAATAAAAATCCTCTGAAAACCTGTATTAGGATAACTGTAAGCTCATCTGCTGTGGTACTCCTTGAGAGCAGTGCTGTCAACAAACTCTATCTGGAAAAAGGTAGAAATGTAACCAAAATATTTTTAACGTATTTTAAGAAGTAGTTCTACAGTTATCTTCACTCTAAAGCAATTTCTTGTTTCTCTCAAGATTATAAGTTTATCGTATTTCAGATGGATGTTGTCTTTTGAGGAGGAGTTAATTCTCCTGACTTTCAGCTGAGATTTTATTTTTGGGTCTGTTTAATTGTTTTCCTTCAGGTTTTTAGAACCATTTATTATTAATAATGCTGAGTGAAAAATCTGCTTCTGTCTCTTTCTAACTCGGTAAAAATGAATTTGCATTTGGGCCTATACACAAATACTTTTTGGTCCTACCTGGGACATCTGCCCTGTCAACTTCCATATGTGCTTAGTTATACATTTGCTTCTCAGTTCAAGGAAAGACAGAAATACAGGGAAGTCAGTCTTGCTGGCTTGACAGCAAAGCGATGTATGTGCTGGATGTGGTGGCCTTCCTGTAGCTTTCTTTAAAATGCCTGGATTTTTTCAAACTTGTGCTGAAGAATTAATGTAACAGATTTTTATAATGGACTCAAACTGTGCTGTATTGGCGGATCTTCAATGTTGTTTAAGGTGTTTCCTTACAACATAGCTAAATTGTCAGATAAATCTGCGAGGATGACTGCAGTTATTTGGCCTCTCTTGTGTTTGAAAGCCATGTAAATGAAAATACTCGTTAAAGAGGTCCGATCAGAGAACTGCTTGTTACTAAATTTTTATTGTTAATATTCTGTGTTTTGTTGCATGTGATTTAGGCTGTATGGTTAGTTTTGGTTACTGATAGCTGCACGATGCTTAGACATCCTGAAAATTATGATGATAACCCAGTGAAAGCACAAAAGTGTGTTTAATTTCTTCAACAATATCCATTAGCATAATAAAAACATCACCTCTCTTTGTAAGCTTTTCTTTTCATAGCACGTAACAACATGCTGGGTATTTTACAAAATACAGCTTGTGTCATTACTACTTGTGTCCTGTACTAAGGATGTTATTGTCAAACAAAGGGGAAGTAACACCTGAGATCACTAAAAATTAGCACAGTGTAAATGGATAAATTAATGATAGCAAAGATTCAGAGAAGCAGTGAACTTCAGGGAGAGATTTGAGAGATAAGAATGAGGAAGACTTCTATGTGCAAGGACTGGAAGGCTGTGCCAGGTGCAGAGAGGGATGGGGAGGAAAGATAAAGCCATAGTTTAATGCTGAGGGTGGAGAAAATTGAAGGGAATGAGAAAACAGATGAGAATAGAAGATAACTAGATGAAATAAATAAAAACAAAAAAAACACATGACTTCTTTTTTTTTCTGACTGTGATACTCAGTTGAGTGCTCTTAGCAAACCTATTAAAGTGATGTTTATGCTTGTTGCCACTATAGCTGGTTTCTTAGATGCCGTTAGAGTAGAGAAACCTGATGATGGGGTTTCCCATCTGGGGTCGCCTGATGTAGCCCAGGGTGATGATGTCTTCGTGTGTGCTGCTTATGGGTGGCCCCAAAGGAGGCTGTGCTGGGGAATTGCTGTGGACTGCTGGGCAACATCCCCCCCCGCCCCCGGCAGCTGCATTACTGTATGGCATAGGCTCACAGGAAGGGTTTTACGGGATTAGGAAACTGCCTAAATTCAGGAGATCACCCAGCTGCTGACTCCTGTAGGTTTGAAGAAGCTTTTTTATGGAGAGGCCTGGATTACAACCTGTAGTTTGAGGGTTTAGGAGCTTTTCTATAGCAGATACTTTGTTTTCAAGGTAGAAGTATTTATAAAGGATTTATCCTCTATGCCACAGATGAGGGTTCTGTTGTTTTTTTTCCTTTAGGATTAAAAGGTAGTAGAGAAAAGCACCGTTTGGTATTTGCCAACCTAAAGGTACTATCTCACAGTGAAGGTAACTGAACCTGAAGATAATTGATTAACTGGTTTAGTTTCAGCTCTGACATTTTGATACCAGTTCCTCATACACAGTGGCATTACTCAGGTCTGATTGCAGTGATTTCCATCATTTTATAGAAATGCAGTATTGTAAGCAATTGCTTCTTTTATCTACAGAGCTAGGTATGTCTAGGGAACAACTTCGTTGTCTTAACGTGGGCATTTGGTGTCATTTTAGCTGTCTTCGTATATGCAGATCACCCACGTGAAGCTTGCAGAGATGATGCAGCACTTACAACAGACTTGTATCCTTCTGCAGTAGCAGCTGCTTACCAGACGTTATCTTTGGGCTTCTAAAATGGCATCTGACACCAATGTTAAGGCACCTGAACTTATCCTTAGGTGCTAGTAAATGTAAATGTGTAAT
Source organism: Microhierax caerulescens (assembly GCA_035590215.1). Classification (NCBI taxonomy): domain Eukaryota; kingdom Metazoa; phylum Chordata; class Aves; order Falconiformes; family Falconidae; genus Microhierax; species Microhierax caerulescens. The sequence goes on from JAVJGJ010000030.1 coordinate 5,309,739, forward strand.
TGAAAAAGAGATGGTAGCAGGGAAGGATATGGGATTTATGTGAAAGTGGAACAGTTCTGATACTCCATCTGGTTTTGTTCTTTTAAAGACCATTTAACAGTAACCTTCTGAATGTTTCAAAGTAGTAGTTCCTATTTGTAATTGACACCGCTTTTATGGTAAATTGATACACATTTAAAATTAATACCACTGAGCTTGCAAGAGACAGTCTAATTTTCTTTTTTACTCCCAGAGAAATACATAAACATATGTTCTCTGGTAAAAATGCACCTACAATTAAATAACTAGTCATTTCCCATGAGTTTTAAAAATGAACTGTAAGCCTGAAGGACAGAAAACATGCCACGTTGCTCTTGTTAAACTGTCAAATTATTACTGCATATGAGACTAGAGGATTTTCAGTTTCTTCTCAAAGCATTTTTGGAGGATGAGTCAGTAAAGCAGTTATCTAATGTATCCACGTTGACTGCACATTGAATTTTATATTCTGTTATGTTTTATTACACTGTTACTGGGCTAATACATCGGGATTTTTCTCTCTTTTTTTACAGGATTCTGCTCAAGAGAGTGTCATTACACGAGATATTCATCGTACGTTTCCAGCACATGATTATTTCAAAGATACGGAAGGAGACGGTCAGGAATCTCTATACAAAATCTGTAAGGTACAGTCAGTACTCTGAATTTTAAAGTGTCTTCCATATTTTGCTATGACTGTATTTTGCTCTGCTAGCCCTGTTCCAATCCATGCCACTAATCAATAAAATTTTAAAGCTTTATTTAGCTTGCATGTGGAGAATGTACTGTTTCTGCAGTACTGGGTAGCATGAAGTGCTTTTAATAACTTTGCATTTTGTATCTCCTAAAATGCTTATGAGAAGAGCAAGGCTCAAGCTAGCTTTAATAATGGGTAGTTTGATATTAGAGGTCTGCTTCAGTAGAAGTATGATGTAGAAGAACTTTATTTGCTTTGCTGGTAGAGGGGTTTGCAGAGGAGGAGAAATCCTCAGAGCAAGCTCTGCTATAAGCTTAAGCAAGAATGTCTCTAGATAATTACGCAGAAAACAAATTAGTTGACCATTCCACAAGCAATCTGTTTGCATAGCTTTTTCACTCTTAACTCTCAGATCACCTCTGATCAAAGGAAACTCCAAAATTTTTTTCCAATTTGCACATAGGAAAGTTGAGGTACTAAATGGATGGATTTGTCCAGCTTGTACAGACAGACTTTTGCTGCTCTGGAGAGATCCTGGAGGTAGTGTTGCATCTAGATAGGTAATTCTCTTCTCTGTCTGTCAGTTGCAGGTTTTATTGTCCTTCTGGCAGTCAGTTTTCATTTTACATATTTCTCTACATGTAGAAGAAATTATTGCCTTAGACAAAGCCGTTTCCACTTCCCTTCCTTTTCCTTGTTACTCTGTTTCCACCTCCAGTTGATTAATAGACAGAAATGATGGAGTTGTCATAACAAGCAGAAAAGAGTGTCCTGCCTTTGGGGTATAATGATACATATTCCTGTTCTCCAGATAAATTCTATGGTGATACTGACTCCTATTCAAACAATAGTTTGGATGACTTAAATATAGCTGCTTAGGTTACATATATTGAAGTTCATTGTCATGAGTAATTCATGTTAAAAAAAGACAGTAAAAAATAAAGGAGCAGAGAAAACTTATAAGTGGTTAAAAGTTTTCTCTGCTCCTTTATTTTTTACTGTCTTTTTTTTTTTTTTTTAGCAAGATTAGATCTTGCTAATCTTGGAGGGCCCTTAAGGGCTACCAGAAAACAATTCCTGTGCCAGTCTTTGAAAAGAATAACTAGGACAATGCAGGTAATTGTGGGCTTGTCAGTTTGGTACCAGTTAAGTGAATAATGATGGAATAACATTCAGCTTAGCAAGAATTAAATGTGATAAGTGTATTATAATGAATGCCTTTGAGTTTACTGAAAATAGATCTTGACAAGCTAATAAAAAAATACAGGTTCCATTGGTGATGGTAACAAGGTAGTTTTATCAAAATTCCATAGGTCGTGTATTCTGTCATGCAAAAAAATGCTTAAATGCTGGACAAGTTAGAACATAAACAAGATACACATTAAAGAATAAAAACTAGCTAGCTAGCAGGTTACTAAACATCAGCACTGAATAGATGCATTTCAAACAAAGCATTGTGAAGATCACTTGTTCATTCGATGTATTCCAGTTAGTCACTTAAAAGAAAATAGAAAAATCATTTCTGATACAGATATCTTGATGTCACAGAGAAGGTGGCAATGGTGAATGATGAGGTGTTAAATGACATGTAGATAGATCAGTTTTGTGTAGGAATTGAATGACTTGAGTAATTCGGTATTTTTCATCTGCTGCAGCTGTTTTTGATTACTGTGTCCTGAACTAAATCATTGGAAAGAATCTGTAGAAGTTCCATGAGGATGATGAGAGGATTTGGGAACGTACTTTGGAAAGAAGAACTTTTTTATGAATTAGTATCTCAGTCTATTTTGTTTAATAAATAGAAGATAAAGGAATGAATCTGTGTGAACTAAAAGTGACTTAAAGGAATTATCTGTCTAGCTGGCAGCTTCACAGAGGCAGAGTTCCCAGACCTTCCTGGATTTTCTGTAGTAAAAGTGAAGAATTCTACTTGTCTTCCAAAGCTGGGAGCCTTCCCTGCTCTCAGGGCCTCTACTGCTCCTGCAGGGGAAGTTGCTGCAGATGTTGTTCCTCTTTTCTTGAAGGATCTTGAAGTTCAGGAGCAATGCATCCCAGCTCAGAGGGGGACAGGCAAAAATGCCAGGAGGCCTGCATGGATGAACAAGGAGCTCCTGGACAAGCTCAAACACAAAAAGGAAGCCTACAGTGGGTGGAAGCAAGGGCAGGTAGTCTGGGAGGAATACTGAGAAATTTTCTGAGCAGACAGGTATCAGGGTAGGAAGGCTAAAGCCCTGATAGAATTAAATCAGGCCAGGGATGTCAAGGGCAACAAGAAAAGTGTCTATTGGTTTGTTGGTGATAAAAAGAAGACTAGGAAAAATGTGTCCCCTCTCAGAAAGGAAATGGGAGACCTGGTTACTGGGGATATGGAGAAGGCTGAGGTACTCGGTGACTTTTTGCCTCAATCTTCACCAGCAAGTGCTCCAGCCACACCACCCAAATTACAGAAAGCAAAGGCAGGGACTGGGAGAATGAGGGACTGCCCGCTGGAGGGGAAGATCAGGTTCAAGACCACCTAAGGAACCTGAAGGTGCACAAGTCCATGAGACTTATCGACGCATGCATTGGTCCTAAGAGAATGGGTGCATGAAGTAGCTAAGCCATTATCCATCATATGTGAGAAGTCATGGCAGTCCTGTGAAGTTTCCACTGACTGGAAAATGGGAAACACAACCCCTGTTTTTAAAAAGGGAAAAAAGGAAGACCTGGGGAACTACAGGCCAGTCAGTCTCACCTCTGTGCCTGGCAAGATCATGGAGCAGATCCTTCTGGAAACTATGCTAAGGCACAGAGAAAATAAGGAGGGGATTGGTGACATCCAACATGGCTTCACTAAGGGCAGATTGTGCCTGACAGATTCGGTGGTTTCTGTGATGGGGTTACAGCATGGACTGATGAGGGAAGAGCAACTGACATCATCTACCTGGACTTGTGCAGAGCATTTGACACTGTCCTGCACAACATCCTTGTCTCTAAACTGGAGAGTCATGGATTTGATGGATGGACCACTTGGTGGTTAAGGAATTGGGTGGATGGTCACACTCAAAGAGTTGTGGTCAATGACTTGTTGAAGTGGAGACCAGTAACCTCAGGGATTGGTGTTGGGACCAGCACTGTTTTATGTCTTTGTTGGTGAGGTGGACAGTGGGGTTGAGTGCCTCCTCAGCAAGTTTGCTGACAGTACCAGGCTGTGTGGTGAGGTCAACACACTGGAGGGAAGGGGACCTTGATAGCCTTGAGAGGTGGGCCTGTGCAAACCTCATGAAGTTCAACAAGGCCAGGAGCAAGGTCCTGCACCTGGGTCAGGGCAATTCCAAGTGCAAATACAGGCTGGGTAGAGAATGGATTGAGAGCAGCCCTGAGGGGAAAGGGCTTGGGGGTGCTGCTGGACGAAAGGGTCAACATGGCCCAACAATGTGTGCTTGCAGCCCAGAAGGCCAACCATGTCTTGGGCTGCATCAAAAGCAGCATGGCCAGCAGGTCGAGGGGGGTGATTCTCCTCATCTATTCCACTCTTGTGAGACCCCACCTGCAACTGTGTCCAGCTCTGGGGCCCCCAACATAGGAAGAACATGGATCTGTCAGATCCATGCATCCAGAGGAGGGTCATGAAGACAATTGGAGGGTTGCAGGACCTCTCTATGAAGTCAAGCTGGAAGAGCTGGGGTTGCTCAGCCTGGGAAAGAGAAGGCTCTGGGGGGACCTTCTAGCAGCGCCAGTGCCTGATGGGGCCCGCAGAAAAGCTGGAGAGGGGCTTTTTACAAGGGCCTGTAGCAATAGGCCAAGGGAATGGTTTTAAACTGAAAGAGGGCAGATTTAGATTAGGTATTGGGGAGAAATTCTTTACTGTGAGCTTGGTGAGGCACTGGCAGAAGTTGCCCAGAGCAGCTGTGGATGCCCCATCGCTGAAGTGCTCAAGGCCAGGTTGGATGGGGCTTGGAGCAACCTGGTCTGGTGGAAGGTGTCCCTGCCCAGGGCAGGGGGGTGGATCTGGATGGATCTTTAAGGTGGCTTCCAACCCAAACCACTCTGTGATGCTGTGATCTAGATCAGAGGCCTATCAGTGTACGTCAGGTTAAGGACTGCTTTTCCTGTGGAAGCATTTTGTATTTATCTACAGTTGAATGACCTCTGCCACTTTACCGCTTTCTCTTGATATGAACATGTTCTGCGTAACATCTTTGCAGTCAGCTTTTAATTTACTGCTCCAAACAGCATCAGAAGTCTTTGTTACTGTGCTATTTTTTATGTAGTCTGTACGATTTGTGAATATTTTCACCAGCATCAGCCCTGGCATGGCTTTGTATAAGGTTTTATGAGTGACTTCACCTTCACTCTGTAGGTGGGAACTGTTTATTCCAACCTTTTGCTTTTTCTATCCTTTAATCAATTATTTGATTGTAGAAGAGGACCTTCTGTGGTAGCTTAGTTCCCTCAAAGGCCTTTGGGAAGGGATCTTGTTGAAGGTTTTCTAAAAATCTTAGTAGACTCTATTGACTGCCTCATTCTTTTATATGCTTACTGGTTCAAAGAAGGGTTTGGGAAGCATTGCTTCTTGGTAGAACAGCCATCTCCAACATTGAATTATTCATAAGTTTACTAATTTTATTCTTGACAGTTTCTACCTACTTGCCAGTACTGAGATCAGATGCAACTGCTACGTAGATTTCTAGGCAGCAACTTTTCCTTCATCCTTGCAGAGTTTTCTTAAACGGTTAGGGGCTCCATTCTTCAGGTGACCTGTCTATGGCTGGGTCAGACTAGACCTTGAGTTTATGATTGATGTGGTGAGTTTTAGAGAAATATTGTTAAAACCTAAATGATTTGCTTATAAACTTGTCATTCTGTTGAAAAAAAATAATTATCTGTGTTGAAAGTAATATTGTGGCTGCTTTATATTACTAGAATAACTTCTAACTGAGGTGCTGTGCACTCATGCCCTTCTTCTAATATGAAAGCAAGATATTTGAAGAATAGGATTATTGAATAAGGCTAGAAGAGGTCTGTCCTCAAGTGGGAGGGTAAAAAAGCTGAAGAGCATTTTCTTCATTCCCCACTGAAATGAGAGATGATCTGAGCTGTCAGATAAAAAGGAAAACCATTAAAAGCTCACTGCCTCATGTTAACAGGTCTGTCAGTTTTAGTTCCATCTCTTAATCTCTTCTTCAGAACAGTAGGAAATCAGGAAAAATGGAAACTTTTTCAGTTGCAGAACATTTATGTGACAAAGTATCTAAAAATAAAGTTTAAGGCTGACAATGGTGATAAGGAATGAAAAGAGTTCCAGATTCTAGATTGGAGATTTCACTTGAGGGCATCTCATAAACTAGATTGCACAGAGCAAACATCTTTAGGGAAAACAGTTCTGTTTCTTGCATACTTTCTGTTTAAATACTATGCGAATTCCAGCTCTGTTTAACGAGCTTATTCTCTCTGCCTTACAATGCATAACAGAATAGTACTCTCGGCCTACTTCCATGTGTGCATATGTAGTTAACAGCTCGATGCTCCAGGGAATCAAAGCACTTGACAGAATTAGTCCTCTCAACTGTTCGGAGCGTACGTAGTGCAGGATTTAGCATGAGATGTGATTTCTCTAATTTTCTGATTAAAGTAACTCCTATTCAACAACAAGCCACTGTGACTTTAATAAGAGAAAGGGTGTATGTTGCAGGGAAATCCATCAGGTTAGCTGGGTGAATGTTCTCACTGGGCAAACTGGAAAAATAGACACAAGGCCTCCCCGTTTTTCTAAAAACGGTTGAATCACTCCTCAGAGACTCAAACCTGGTGTTAGTGTTTTCCAGTAAACGAAGGCATTATGGATGCATATGACTAATTTGTATCTTGACATATTTTGTTACTAAATACTTATCTCCTTGGTTGATCAAATTTGTAGTGTTTTCCTAAGCCCAGTCATACTTGCCCGAAGGTTTTAGGTGCAGGATAGGTGTGATAGCTGGGTTACTGTAAAAAAAAACACGCTGGTTTACTCGTTGTTCCAATGTCTGTCTGTTGGTACCCACATTAGTAGAGAGAATAATAAAATGCTTTTCTATCAAACCTAATACTTAATGGGCTGCAATAGGGTTTTTTTGGCTTTCTTTTCTGCATAATTGAAATGTGAAAATGTCTTGGAATTGCTCTTCTGTGACCAGTAGCTTCTATACCGTGATAAGCTGCGAATGATGGATTATTCTTTGGCTCATCCTTCAGCATGGCAGAGCTGCTGCTTAGTGCTGTCCTGTAAGCTGATTGTCTAACTTTCATCCTTTTTTTTACATTTTCATTTCAGTTTCATTGTAGCATCTTTTTTGAGATGATCACCTTTTCTCAGCATGCACAGATTCTTCCACATTTTTCAATCCTTAGTATTTCCTCAGATTTACAAATGGGGAATTTCAGTATTTGTCCACTTTGGTTTAATTATTTGTCAGAGAACCGATCTCTTTCTTTCCTATAGGAGTAAATGAATTCCTAAAATTTGCCAATTTTAGAATAAACATAGGAGCGTAAACAGGATCAGTTAAGAATTATTTTTCATCTATTTTTAGTTATTTATTTTCTTTGCTCCTGGGTTGAAGAGCAATTTTTGTAAATATTGTTGTCTTGCTTCATGCAAAGGATGTTTAATGTTATCTTGTCTTCTTCCATTTACATATTAATAAGGTTCCTTCTCCATGCATCTGTGCTCAGCACGGGAGCAGCAGTACTGGTCTTGCATATGAGGTTTCTGCTGAGACTCTACTAGTGAAAAGGTCGGGACTGTGAATCTTGGATACTGGAAAGAGAGTAAAGGCTTTAGCATGCTCGGAGATCTGCCTGAATAAATGTGAAGACTTATTCATTCTCTCAGCTCTTATAGCTCTGGAGGAGGCATATTGTATAACATACTCGTGCCTCTCCCTGGTACTCAATAAATGAGTAACTAATTTCTAAAAATACAGTTTTCAGTTAACACTGAAAATCTTAGTATAATGTGATACATCCTAAATGCTGCAGTCATAGGAGTATTATTACTTTCAGACTGTTAGCCTTACAATAAATTTAGGTATGGAGTTTTAAATTATACTGTCACTAAAATTATTCAGCAATCAAACATATCGTAAAATACCTTGTCGCTTGAGAAGTCTGCATCAAAGTATGGATGTTTTCTTGACACAGGCTGGTTTTCAGATATCATGTAGGTCTTTTAACTATACTAAAACAGACTTCAGCACAGAGCTATGTCTGCATCAAACATTGAGTAGATTCCTTAGATCGTTTCTATCATTTGGTATTGACACAAAGGTGAAGCAATTAGAGCAAACGAGGCTTGTAATTCTCTCCCCAAAAACTTGCATTCAATTCCTGTTGCATTTTCCTTTTTCCCGAGACACGGATGCTGGATATCTTGTATGGCTGTTAATGAGCATTGTGCCAGCGTGCCTGTCACTTTTTCAGAGGAGTGAGTATTTCCTGTGCCAGGAAACATTATTACTGACAAGAGAGATACTGTTATTGCAGATAAGAGATGGAGATCTGTGGAGCCTCTGCTCATACCTTTCCCTCTGCATTACGGTGAAGAAGGGCGGGGGGTAGGTGTGTGAAAGCTCTGGAAATAAAACGTTTGTACGAGGCAGACGCTATGGAAATATTTTTCATGAGCTCTCTTTAGTTTCTTATATAATTGCAACGTTTAGTTTCTAACGTCATTGAGTTACTATGGAAAAAGCAAATTGGCAATGTGATTGTAAGCTGATGTTTGCTAGTTAGTGCTTTGCATTTCGTTGTTTTAAGTACATTTGAACCTTCAGCAACTGTTAAGCGATAGTTTTCATGCTTATGAGGATGCAAAATGATGAAAAACATTTCATTCTGGAACTTGAGATGCACTCTCTACTCTTCCGTTTTAAAAACTGCTGGAACTTACACACATTAGTTGCAGAAATCCCAAATCGGGGGTTTTAAATTCAAGTCAGCAGTCTTTTCATTCGTCTTTTAATTGCTACTTACTTGGAATTTTTCTTCTGGAAGATTTTGATCTTGGGAAATTTTCCTCCATTAATTATTTTAGTGAAGAATTTCTGTCTGTGGATTCTTCATTCACTTTCCCAACATACATGTGGTTCTCTGGCACTGAGGAGACTGTTGCTTCCAAAGTATTCACTTTCTCTAACAATGTTGTACTAATAGCTGTGTAGTAGGTCTCTTCAGAAGACAAATAAGTATTAAAAAGACATGTTAATTCTGTGAGATCTTAATTTAGTTAAAATGAGTGAAAGTAGTCTTCAAATCAGAATCTTCATTAAGTCCCATTTATGAGACAGAGAATATTTAAAATCTCAGCTAACTAGTGAATTATGATTGGAAGTTCCCCAAGAGCTTAAGAAAGTAATAACTTGAAAGACCACAGCATTGTCACAGTTTGTCATGGGAAAATTCCTGTTTGCTTGAAATTACAAAGTTACAATGACTGCAATGAAAATAGGGGATTTGGGATTTTGCTTTGGTTTTGTATTTCATGTGGAAAGACAAAGTTAATGCTCCTCAGTCCCTTTAAAGGATAAATCTTAAATAATGAATCTTAGATCTTTTGATAATAATACGGTATTATGGTGGTATCTGTAGGCAGCATCCTTATTTTTGACGTCATATTTCAGTAGTATCAAGTCCCATAGGTTACTTAAAACTGAAAAAGTATAATCAGAAATGTAATACGCATAAAGCCTCAAACCCCTCTTTTGCTTTGGGCAAATACAATGAAATCATTTAGATTTTAGAGACGTCATTAAAAAATAAATCTTTTTTTGTCAGGATTATGATGCTTTGACTTAACAGCAGGATCTTTCTCAGTTTGATCTAATTCCTGTGTAGGACTGCAGTTAGTAGCCAAGTATCTGATAACAGCTGCTTGTGAAGATCAGATTTTGGGGAAGGACCTGGTGGAAATTAATTTCAAAAAGCAAGCAGATCAAGCAGTTAATATTTTTTTCCATGGTTGTTGGTTGCTTCAAAGATTTGTTAATGATGAGTTCTTTTACTTTTTACTGTTCTTTTACTGTCCTTTAGACGTATTTATTTTACATATCCTATGTATACCTCTGTCCACTAATTAATTGGAAATATTTTTTAAAACCAAATTATCCAGTACTTATTGGTTTACCAGTTCACTTCCCCCCTACCCCATGGCTTTTTGGGTGAATACTGTCTGTTCTTAATACATTTTTAGTATTTTTATTCCTTTCAACTTATCATCTCTTCTGATACTCAGTTGGAAACAGATCCTTCACCACATCCCCTGTTGGAAATGGTTGGATGACAACCTCTGTGATTCTTCTGTAATAAAACAGACACAGGGAAAGTTCCTGTGGATTTTCTGCTCTAGTTTAAATACAGCTTTTCTACCTTGATCATATATTTTCCAAGCAGAGGCTTTGCCTTCCTGCTCTGGATGTGTTTGAAATGGATGTATTACTAGTTCTAATGTGTTTAGGAAGTTGCTTATGAGAACATTTATTGGTCGTCCTTCATATTTTTATACTGAACATGCAGAGTGAGGATTTTTTTGCACCCTCCCCATTTTTCCTCTTTTGCCATAATTTCAACTGCTTTCACAATCTCAAAAGGAGTATTTTTATTTTTATTTCTGATAAATTTCTGTACTTTATAACCTATGTCCGTTTTGGAGACTGTTTGTTCCAGTGTGTTGGTTTCTCAATAGTTATTTTAAAACTTGTTTGGATTAATTTATTGCTGTTTTCAGCAAACTATTATATATTGTGCTGATAGTGCTTCTCACAACAGAGAACCCACATGTGTTGATAAATTGCTATTAATTTTTCAGCCTGGATTTATTAAGTAAAAAATGACATATAGTACAAAGAAATCATAAATCCAAATGCATTATTTATAATTTTACACATCTGTTTCTACACAGGGCTGGCGTTTCAAAAGCAGAAATAACATGTCTTTTAAGAATGCTACAGAAATAAAATATTTGACATCAATGAACTGATAGATTTTGGAACAAGTAGATAAAGATACGTTATGATGATGATTAACCAGCGGATGGTTCTAATTAGTCATATGCAATATTAATTTAAGTTTTGAAAGTAATTTCTGTTAATTCAGAGCTTAGTAGCTAAAGAGTAATTTTAAATGAACTTTTTCTGAGTGAGCATCCTTTTTTTCCAAGTCAGATTTTGTATTTGCTATTGCAGACTTAAGGAGTTATTTTTTATATTTTACTTTTGTGGCTAGAGCTGGTTTAAACTAGTAAGCAGGTGGTAATGATTAATGAAGTATTTTTCAATATTTTTTGTGGCTAGTCTTGTATTTGCTTGACCACTGAAACTGAGCAATGGATTTGGATTATTTTCACTCAGATTTTAACTAATCCCATCTAACATACTTCAAAAAATGGTAAGCAATATAGACAAATGGCAAAAAGCTGTAAGTCACAGTTCAGTTTTTCACAAGCTACAGACATAATTGGAAAAGTATGGATTAACTATTTATAAACAGTGAACTAAAGGAATACTGAGGTTATATTCTTTACAGAGATCTTTTCTGGAATCATGACAGAATTCCTTATAAATACTTCTTTCTTAGTTTTTGCCCATCAGAATGAAAAAGGAAAGATGGTTTAAATTTAAATATGTTTTGGCCTCCATTTCAACATTTCTGGCAGAAATTATCTACAATTATGTTAATAACTTTGGCTGGAAAGGGGTTGCATCTCTTTTTGAGAAACAATTCTTATTACATTTTGAAGAGGCAGCTAAAATATTGTACGATAGACCCACCAGCGCATCACCTGCCATCTTTGTTCAGGCTCTCTGTGCTCCTGTTCAGTGAATTTGCAATCTTGATTTCATTCAAGACTTCAAAAAAGAGATAAGCACGGTGTTCCAGTTTGAAACATTCTCATCTGTAAACTGTCTTGGAGGCAATGTGGGGGCAAAGCCCATGTTCTGATTTTTGTGGCTTGTTCCTCCCCATAGCTCTGACCTTGTGCTTTTGCTTGCTTTTGGCTGTAACCTTAGTATCTTGCTTGTTCTCTCAGGATGTCTCTCTCCCCGATGTCAGTCCTGCTGCTGCTTATACTTCCACAAGTTTTCTGAAATTCTTAACATCCTCTGACATCTCTTTTAAAACAGTATCTGTCTTCTTGTCTCGGAAAAGTAAAGGGGGAAGGAAAGGTTAGTTATTTTAGTTTTGTTTTTTTTAAGAGTAAGAAAAAAGTACTATGTCAGTCATACAATAGGAAAATGAGTCTTGTTTGTTCTTCAGCATAACAGGGATATGGAAAAACTGTTTCTTATGAAATTTTCAGGCTAGAATGGTTCTCAGTGGTTTTCTAACAGCCAGCCTCAGGTCCTATACTTTCATGATGTCAGAACTTGCATTTCCAAAACCAAACAAGCATTCCCCACAGCACAAGCTAACCTGGTTTTTACATCATCTTTGTTTTATCATTCCAGACTTCAGCAGAATTGTGCTTGATTTAAGTGAAAGGAAATTGCACCCAACTCTTTTCATACTGTTCAAAACATAAAAATGAAAATACATCAATACGAGATCAATGGAAGATTGAGGGTGACCTGTAGACGTTTTCTTAAGTGCCCTGAAAGCCTATGCAAGCACGGTTACAGTTTCACTCCCTTTGTTATTTCAGCCTGCATCGCATTATGTATTCTGAATAGCTCATTGATTATAACACATTTTGATAATGCCTGCGTGCATTTTAAATATATGTTGACTTTTCTTTTTTCTAGGCATACTCTGTCTATGATGAAGACATTGGCTATTGCCAGGGACAGTCTTTCCTTGCAGCTGTGCTTCTACTTCATGTGAGTTAATTGCAAAATGAAAGCTTTGATACTTGAAACCAAAGCAGCTTTAAAATCAGTAGTACTGTAACATGCTATTTGACAGATATTTAGTGTTGTTTATTTGCCTGTGTTCATTTTCCTCTTGTTGCTTTTTGGCAAATAGTGACTAATGGGTTCTATCTTTATGAATGTCGATTTCCTTTATATAGGAGAAATCCATTAAATTGTCAAGTGCTTCTGTGTCAAAACCTGAAATTAATTTGTTACATATTAATGTTTTCTTTTAATGTAGTTGTCAGGTAGGTGAACTCCCTTTGTGTTTATGGGGAGTTTAACTTTGGGAGATATTCTTGGAGCAGCGAAGAAGAGCAGGCAGTCTCATTAATTTTCAGTCAACCCTTTTCTCCTAAGGACATTGTATAATACCTTTTTTTGTGAAAGCTGAATTTTAACCTGGATATTTTTGCCTGTAACCAAAAACTACAAACTTTGATCTGTTGCTTCCTATACATACACATCCATGTATACATAGAGATAGAGAGATAAATACACAATTTTTATATTTGCAACATACGTTAACTTTGATGTGTCAGTGGAAAAGCAGCAGATTCATGGATTCATGTAGTGTGGATATGATAAAGAATATCTGCATAAACCACCCAAAACCCCAACAACTCTTAGTCAGGCTCTTGCCTGCTTTTTCTGTCAGGCTTTAATTAATAAATTATTGAAATAAATTTCGGATTGTGGGTTTGAGTCAGCTGTTGGTGGTGTAGATGCTACACGTACGCTTCCTAAGGCATCAAGAATTCAAATTTAGATTAATTTAAGTGTTAATTCCTAGTGAGATATGTGACTCCATGAAGACTTAAGGAGCATAAAGTACAGTGATAGTGTTGCGGAGAAGCTTTAGATTCTTTTAAGGATAAACCTGAGTTAGTCACATTATTGCAATCCCACATGCAGTGCAAATTAGCTTATCTAACAGTTATTTTGCAATCAACTTTTTACCCAAAGAAGGATTTTTAAGTTCCACTGGAAGAATAAGCCATTTTCAATACCAGAGTTGTTTAGAAATGAGTGGGTGTCGCATTCTTAGCGTTTGACTAATACTTCAGCTCCTCTCCCTTAGTTGTGTGCTGTCATTACTACAAAGAATCACCTCTGTTTCTAGTCTTTCTGGAGTTAGAAGAAATTGCCCTGTACTTTGGGAATTCTAAATGGCAATTACACTCATTTTAATATGCCCTTTATAACATTTGCTTTCATAATAGGATATTAAACAAATAATCAGAGACAGGGGGAAAGGGAAGCAGTCTCAATGAGCTCATGTAAGTTGGGAGCTTCCCAGGATGTCCTCAGACTCTTGTTTTTCTCAAATTTTCCAACCAATCTGTATGCTGTGAATGCTTATAAGACCCTCTCTAACTCTTTATCTTTGCATGGATTTCTAGACCCCTTCCTTTCCCTTTTTTCTGGGACAGGATATCCTTTCTCTTCAGTGTAGATATCTTTCAGGGATGGTTGGGTAGCCTGAACCTCCATCCTGGATTTTTGTGGTTTTGCTGCTTTGATGAAATTCCTATCAAAGGTGAGCAGGTAACTTCTAATTGCAGGGGAACAGTGTTGCCAACTCTAATCATTTTACTGTAAGTCTCACAGTATTTAACTTTTTTTTCCTTGTCGTCTATTTTCGGAGTCATTGCCATGTGAAAAATTAAAATTTAATTCTAAAAAATTGTATATTTTTGGCTTCTTTTGATTCCAAAGAAAAGATAATTAGGGGCAAATATCTAAATGCCAAAAAATCAGAATAGAAATGCCAAAAATATGTGTTTTGCTTAAATAAAATAAGAAATGAAAACTTGATTTGTTATTTTAAATTCTTGGGGTTGGTAATATTGGAGAACCTCTGTCTACTGAGAGTGAGGACTTGGTGGCCTCTGCCTGTAAACGACTTCGGCTTAGTACTTACTCTGTTCCCGTTCCCACTCCCTCTCCCTGTCTTGGGGGAGGAATGATTGTCAATGCACGTGTGTTTGATTGAGCATGCAAGGTAGGTGTGCTTGTGCATGAGCATCTGTCATTTTATTAGAAATAATTGTTACTTTACAAAAAAAACTGAAATTTGCATTCATCTGATTATACAGCAGATTCAAGCCTTTTGGTTAGGATAAAACTATTTCTCCCTTTACTTTGTCTGCAGCTTTTATCCACTGTCAGTGGGGATCCATTCCATCCAGATAAAATTGTGTTAAAGAGCTTTGAGATTCGTAAGAGCTTGTCCTGGGCAAGTCTAGCCTGGACAGGTAGCTAGCAGCTGAGCTGGCAGTTCTTTATGCTAACTAGTTACTTTCATGTATGATGTCTGAAAATGAAAATGAAAGTGTCTGCCCATGGAGACAGGCCATAATCATAGGCTGAACATGAAAGCTGAAACCCTGGAGGTAAATATCAAAAGACTAAAATTCTCTTTGAAGAAAATACTGAGCTTTTTATCCATTGCTGATATTTGATGAGGGGTTGGCAAGAGGCTGAATGAGTCAATATACTAAAAGGTCAAGAGTCGTCATTCTTGATACTCAGTAATTGTTTTCATTTGTTCCAATCTGGTGCCTGCAAAAGAAAGATCGTTTTTTAATGTGTTTGGAAACCTGATTTGGGGTCTGCAGTGACTCTGCTTGTGCCTACCTTGTTATTGTGTTACCTGAAGCTGTGTGGGAGATGTCTTGTCAGTGGAGGTTTCTTGACACAGGGCTTCCCACAAATTCAATGTTGAGTGGGCTCAAGCCAACAAATGAAACATCCGAGTGGCTCACTGTCTTTTAGTACCACCTTCTAAAACTCTGTTGGATGAGAAATTTTGGTCAAAATGAAATAGAGATTATGGAGATAGCGCTTCTGGAAAAGTCATGATGTTAATAGATGGAATCAGTGCTCCTGAGGTCACAAGTAGGTTCTGAAGGCAAAATTTGTAATTTCCTTACTCATGTGGGAAATATGACTTTAGAGAGTTTGATGTCCTGGGGTTTGCATGAAAGAAGATAAGCGTTATTTGCACTAAGAACTGGTTGTACCTTAGTTCTACCATTTTTTTCCTGTTTAACCAAGTCTCTCTCAGTAGAAATCACTGTCATTAGTTGTTGTCTTTTTCTTTTCTTTCTGTCTTTTTTATTTTTTTAAATGTTGTTTTGTAGATGACAGTTGTGTACTGGTTGTTCTTATATGTATTTGGCAGAAAGAATACTGACGACAGTTGTGCTGCTGTAGGGATGTATATGAACCTAAGATATGATCCCACATTTTCTCTGAAGAAGGTCTTACCGAGCTAAATCTAGGTGCTCATCAAGAATAGGCCCCTTGAGATTTTAATTGCTTAATTCTACATTCATAGTGCTTTGCTAAAAGTTTTAATATATCCCTGGTTCTGAATTCATTATGTATAAGGTTTTTAAGTGTGTGTATTTGTGTAAGGCATTTCCAGCATCAACTCAGTTTTTAATACTATATTTCTGTATTTTTCCAAACAGATGCCAGAGGAGCAGGCATTCTGTGTATTTGTGAAAATAATGTATGACTATGGCTTGAGGGACCTCTACAGAAATAACTTTGAAGATCTCCATTGCAAATTTTTCCAGCTGGAGAAGTTAATGCAGGTAGGGCCTGAATAACAAATTCTTCTACTTTCATTAATGGAAATACTGGCATGAAGAGATGAATGCTTTGCTTCCATAAGCTACTGGACAATAAAACCCGTCTCCTTTTGGAGGTGGGGTAGAACCAAAGCAAGGAAGTTTAGTATCTGGGTCCAAACATTGTAAGCCAGATGTGTTTCTGATTTCTTTTGTCTTTCACAAACCAGGCTTGCTGCTAATCTTTGTATCCAAGCAGAGTAGGTCTCTCTGTTTTTTTTTTTCTCTCTCTGTTTGCTTACTCTCCTCCCTGTTTTGTGATGGTGCTTAGAGAGAAAATAGCTGTTCTATTAAGGCCAGAGTTCCTTTTGGACTGCCACCATCAGTGTCCTACTTTCTATGAATTATGTCAATGGTTAAGAGGTCAGGCAAATCAGGACATCCTCAGGACATCCTGATGCTTATGAAATATGAATCGAGTGTAGGTTATTTTGTAGATTTTACTGTGTCTTCAATACGTTGCTCTTTTATCAGATGGAATTATTTTACAGTCAGAGCAATTTAACATAAATAAATGGCTGCAGGTTTTACACATTGTTGTTCTGACTAATAAGCAGTTACTAACAGTTCATTAAGCTTTGACCTGTGCTTCTGTTAGCATAGGGAAAGCTAGCTGATGAATTCCATTACCACAGATAACCATATATACGTCTGAGAAATATTAAAGCCAAGCAAAACAGACCACTGTTAATTTAATGATCTTTTTTTCAGATGTCAAATTGTACATATTTCCCACTTGATGGATTAGAATTGCATACTAATTAATCTGATACGTCGGCATATGGTGTTCTCAGTATTTACGTGTGTTAACAAAGATTTTTACTTTGTTAACTGAATATGAATGTATCCTCAGTGTACAGTAGGACCTATCAGTGCTTGTTTTATGTTGCTTATATATGCTCCTAGTTAGAGGAATGGTTTGGTGGAGTTGTGTGCTTTATTGCTTCCAGGCTTTGCAAAGTGATCTCCTTGTTCTAGTATCTGTTGGGTTTTATAGCAGGAGCATTTTTAGCAAGGCCCAGCAAAGGAGTAACTTAAACATATACACTATGCATGACATACATTTCACAACCGCTCCTCCTTTCAGTAAAGTTTTTGTAACTTCTCAATATAATCTCTGTACATTATTTGATACTGTGATAGGAGCCACAGTGGGTATTTTACTAAAAACTGTAACCATGGGCACTGAAATTTATGAAGAAACATGTTTCCATTGCTCAAAAGAAGCCAGGATTTCACTTTGTTGTGTTTTTCAGTGTTTAGCAACCTGGTAGTTACTGGCAGTGTAGATGAAGGACTCGGATTAATGAGTAATACTGAAGCATGTATTTTTTTTCCTTTACTCTAGGAGCAGCTACCAGACTTGCATAGCCATTTCTCAGACCTCAATTTGGAAGCTCATATGTATGCATCCCAGTGGTTCCTCACTCTTTTTACTGCCAAGTTTCCACTCTGCATGGTCTTCCACATCATTGACTTACTACTTTGTGAGGTAAAAAAAAGCTTGAATCAGAAAGCCTTTTCTCCTCTCCATGCATGTTTCTTCTTTTTTTGTTTTGTTTTGTTGGAGTCATTTACTGTTTAATTTCAAAATGTGTGTAACTAAATTATGTAGAAACCATGGTTATATCGAAGAGAAGATGTTCAGTGAAATGTTGGTTTGATTTTAAAATTAGAATTGTGGATTGCGTCATTCATTGCTGAGGGATCTAATTAAGGATATCTGATGCACACATCTGTTCTTCATTTAATTTGTTAAATAATTTATTCGAAGTTAGGAATTCTAATTTCTGGAAGATACCTAGTAGTAAAAGCCTAGCAGGCTTTCAGAGGGAAAGCTCTCCAAATTGTCTGATTCAGAGTGCCCAAAGACAGTAAGGATATTATTGCATGTTGCTTTGATGGCGTGGTATTAAACAAACAGTGAGAGGTGCCAAGCAGCACAATTGAATAAAGCTCTTTCCTTTTGTTTTTTTACCACTGTTCCAACTGAGGAACGCATTACTCCAGATACAAAATGGTACGTTTCTGTATTGCAGATATATCTGCACTTCTTTTAAAAAAACAGAATAGTGGTAAGTCTGGAACGTTTATGTTGGTAAAATACTAGTACTTCCTTTTGTCACTGGGAAGTCAGGACATCCATGGAATTAAACCTGGTTTTGAACATTCTAGTGATTTCCTCTCTGACTTACATGAATCACAAATACTAAAAAATATAAATAAATAAAATGATTGAGAATTTTAAATGCAAAGGGTTTCAGGAGTATGAAACACTGTTGACTCTAGTTCATTCTGTTAATTTTTATTGTGAAGTATTTTACTTATGAATTTTCAGGCTTGCTGCCCATGCCTTGATAAGATTCATTATTAAACCAATATCATTTACCACTCATAACTCACTATTTTTTTCCTTGAGAGTATTGTTTCTTCTGCTTATTGGTGCACAGTTATCAAAAAGAGGTAGGTTAATACTGTCAGGTAGCCAAGTAAGTGCAAAAGTTAGTAATGGTGAAGTGTTTTCACATTTCCATATAAATATCTGAGCTTTATTTCTTTCATATTGATGATGATTTTAAGTAAGCAAATAGAAAAAGCAGAAAGGTTGCTAGCTTTTCTGTTCTTTGTCTTCCTCTTTGGTTGTGCAGTAGGTGAATGCAATCCCTTTATCACTTTTCAACTATCAGTGAGTTAATTTTCATAATGAGCTGCTGGTGTGGATTTGATCATTCTTTTTCAGTTCAGTTTGTTACTTCATTCTGGTCTTGATGTGGAGCTGCACTCAGAAATGACCATTTTAAGAGGTCGCTTGTCAAGAAATACAGAACATCATTTCATAGTGGTGATTATTGTGACAGCAGTGTAGTTACATCCTGTCTGAAGCTCCTGTACTTTTTATTGTATTAAGCTTGATGATAAAATATGCTGAAGAAGTCTTTTAGTCATGGTTAATATAGATTTAATATTAAGAATGAAAAAAGAAACAACTCTTAAAACATATTCATTCATCTCACAGCTGGCAGTGTTTATCTTGGCATGTCTGAAGGGATGACTCTGGGCAAGAAGGTGAAAGAATCCAAGGAGAAAGTGGGAGAGTGCAATACTGGAGTCTGCTAGAGCAAGGGAAACTTGTTAGCATTTGTGGAGGGTAATCACATAAAGTTAAAGGAGCCTCTTTTACAACAGCTAAAAATAAACCAGAAATGGTTAGAAAATTGATTGCAAGTGAGAAGATACTTGTAGACATCTTGAGAAACAGTGGGGCAGTGTGAGGCAATGATGTAGACTATCAGGAAGCTGTTCCTAAGATTCATGAGTCAACTAGGCTAAAGTAACAGTCGCTTCTGAGAATTTGTGGGAGGAGTGTAGATTAAAATCATATTAAAATAAAAATGTAGTTGGCCCTCATCATAGAAGGAAAGGAAAATCTGAAAGGCTTATGGCCATAGAGAAGAAAGAAAATATTCCCTAATGGAGGACTGAAATCATACTGTGAACCTGTCTGTCTGGTTAGCCTCCAGAAGGAGGAATGGAGCAGTCAAAACTAACTAACTAACTAACTAACTAACTAAATTTGTCTGCATTAAATTGTTCCTTACTTTATCTCTGAACAAGCAGCATGCCTGTAATTCCAGCAACTGGAAGGAGAAAAAACAGTTGCAGCTGCTAACAGTGGAACAAAAAAAAAATCCTGCAAAAAATCCTCAAAAAATCAAGAAGCCTTTGAAGTGTCTTATGCTTTTTTTATGCTTTAAAAACAAGCTTCCAGCCTTCTCATTAATTTGTCATAGATACAGATGAATTTTAAATAGCCTTCAACTTCCTTCCTGACTGTGCTTTCTCCACATCCCTGTCCTGTCTGTCGTTGACAAAATGTTTACATCCTATGTAACTCTTTTATGAAAGAAAAATACTAGGGGAAGAAAAACAGGTAAAACCATTGCTGCATGGGTGCTGCCAACTAGTCATTCCAAGGAGCTTCTCTGGAGTCCAGGGAAATATTTGAATTATGGATGAACAGTTCATGTCAACCAAGAGGTTTTGTATGGGCTTGGGGTTTTTTAGGTTTTGACTGTGACTGGAAGAATGAAATTGGTCTTTACAGATATTCTTTAACTCTCAATCTGGAGAGGAAAAATACCTGTTGGAGATCCTGCAGTTCCGCCACTAACCAGGGAAGGTCATGTCCTTCTATTGCACGCACAGTGGGACAGCAGCACAGGCTGGGCTGTGGACCTCCTGGGCAGGAGCGTATCCTGGGAAAAAGTAGCTAAATTTATGATGGGAAATAAATTTTATGGAGACATTTTTGAAATTCCATCAGAGTGAGTGACATTACACTACAGGTCTTTTCATCATTCTCATGTTAAATATGACTTGATAGAAAGAACAATTTTCTTTAAATTCATATGGATTTGGGACTTGCCGTGGCCTCTGTGTGATTCTGAGTTCTTTTACCCTGCTGTCTTCCTAAGACCTTTTGGTGGTTTGTTTCTTTAAGTTTTCTCCAGGCTGTTGAGGATGTGACTCAACTGCCGAATTATCTATATTTCCAGTGGCCATAGAATATTGTCTCAATGACTTTGGGACAGAATCCATCACTCATCCTCATCTAAACATAAAATATTTTGGAGTTCTTTGTTTTTCTTACAACAGAAACTTGAAAGAAGATCTTGGGCTTGCAGGCAGGTACTCCATAGCATGGTACATATTATAAGGCTTGACTGCCCCTGATAAAAATACAAACATACTGATCTGGTTGAAGGTTTTCATGTGATTACAGCAAAGTGCATGTTTTTGGCTAAGTAGATACATTTTAACAAGTCAGTATCAGCTGAAAATCTTTCAGTGTTCCTTTCAGGTGCCTGTTTCAACTTCCATTTGTCTCTTCCCCTTTTGCAATTTCTGTTTGCATTGAAGAACAACTTTGCTGATGAAAGTCAGAATTGGTTTTGGACATGCCAGTCTTATTTATCAATATGACATTATGTTACTGACCACTTTGAGCTTGCTCTGTTTTGCTGTCTCTTTTTGTTCCATCTTAAATTATTTATTTAAAGTCATGCTCAGAAGTAGCGACTCGTCTAGATAAAGTGCATGTCGCTTAGAGCCGTCCCATGTGCAATAACTGCAGCTGGGTTGTACTATAGATTATCAAAGAGTGGACATTTAACTTCATTTTGCATCTTTTAATGTTCACTTTAAAATGAAAATGTGTTTTAAAAGCACTAAATAAGTGACCTTAATTAGGCATTTAGAAGAGAAAAAAAAAATCAGAGTTGACAGACAAGTTTTAAGCATTTTTAAAATTTTCATTATTTTTTCCTATTTAAAAAAAGAAAATACTGTAACTGGTTGTGATATATACAGTACTGCCAAAACTAAAGGAGGGTCCAAGTTCAAACTGTCATTCCATTATTAACCTAGAATTTCAAGTTGCTACTGATCACCTCTGTTTTAGTTGATCTGGCTATTTTTATGTGCAGTTCTTGGCGATATAAAATACTTAAGGATTATGTTTTTCTCCTTTTAAGGATTATATAAAAAAAACCCTACTACATGCTGCCTTTTCTGGGCTGGTACAGATATTTTATATTTTAGTGTCAGTAATTACATAGTCTTGTTACAAAAATTAATACTTTGACTACTAAGCTGCTACTCTGTGATCAAGACTGAATAGAAGGGGATGCAACTGATTATCAATTTTGAATAGGAAATAATTTAATGTGTTGTAATAAAGGTAATAACAAAGAATTGAAACTACCTTTCACAGGACCACATAGCAGCACAGTGAAAGAAGTGCGAATTGAAAGCTAGACACCATCATTCCTTAGTGTTTGTTTATCAACTAGTGCTTTCAGAACCTTGTATGAAATAACTGTTGTAAGAAGTTTTGAGAAGCTGTCTGTGATAAAGAAGACCAATGGGTGTTCTTAAAAATCTTTTACAATGTGAACGACTTGGTGCTAGTAAATGCGCACCTATTGGTAGTAAAAATGCGGCACCATGTTCGGTAGTTGTGGTTCCTAGGAGCACTGCTTCGTAATGAAATTATGAACATCTTAGAGGAATTATAACTATTGGCGCTGAAGATTTGATGTCTGTCTTATGTGCGTCTTGCTGAAGAATGGATGTGCCAGGAAACACTACACCGTATGGTATCCCTCAGATGCTAAGACCAGTCATCTCTGCGTGTTAGTACTGAGTAGTAGATACCATAATAGCCTGCTATTTTTTATCTATCACTGTCAGATACTTCTGTGATGCCTTCCACAGAGTTGAGAAAGAACAGATTAACGTTTTAATTTATTAAACTTCCTTAGGAATTGAGTCAGGAACAAGCCCACTTCCTCTTTAAATCTGCACTCAGGTGAAATGTGAATTAAATAAAAGATTGTGTACAGTTATTTATCTTCTGTAGATCTATAGGGGAAGAAAAATTGAACTTTTTGGAATTACCTATTGTTGACATACTGTCTATGTTTATTAACCCTTCCAGTTATGAATTTTTTAATAAATCTTACAAAATAGCAAACTGGGCTTGCTAGAAACAAGATCTCTTTTAGTAAGAGCATATTAAAAGCTAGGCTTAAATTCTAAGTAGGTACAGGTCTGTGCTAAAGCTGCTTGCATTATTTCAGTACTATTTGCAGAAGTAAAGTCAGTGTCATACATGTGAGTTGGAAAAGGCTCAACAACTTTGTGTGTCTGTGTGTGTGTCTGTGTTTGTTCCTTCTTACAAGGACAGGAGATTAGACTTTGGCATTTGGACCGTCTTTCCTCCTGTCCATTGCTCTTTGCATTATGCCTGCGAGGGAGCTAAGTCTCCTCCACTGCTGTTTCATGTAAAGACACTGGAAAGGATTTCTTTCTGAGACTGCTGTAACTAGCTTTTAATTAATTTAAGAAGAAAGAGAATAGGTTGTCTCTCAGACTCCAGATGGAAGACTAGAATTTGAACATCCATGTCCAATGGTAATGCTTGTTTGCTACGTTCAAGCGTCTGTTGACATGTCAGCCATTATAATCTTTTTGGTTGCAAAAACTTGAGGTCTGCAATGGAGTTAGCTCAGGTTTCCTGGCTGTGGATGTTTTGCTTTTATGTATTTAGATGAGTTATTTAAATCCAAGCTAAAAGTAATTTCAGTGTAATTTATCTGATGACTACAGCTGTATTCCAATGTGGGTTTTTTCCAGTTTTAATTTCAGCAGAAATTAAAGTAAAAAGGAAGGAAAAAGGATGTAGTATTTTACTGTATCTGATGCATGAGGAACTTTTCAAAGCCTTTGTTGAGTGTGTGTTTATAACATTCAGATTATAATGATAAAGAATTTTAAGTTTTTTTCAAAGTGAAGGTCATAACAAGTATTAGGTGTTTGGATATAAAATTTCAATTAACAATAGAAATTATGTAATACCATGTTCTGTATTGCCACAGGGACAGGGGAACACAAAACATTCTATTTAAACTTAAAGCTACACAGAATTTATAATAATTCAAGCCTGGACTGAGGAAAACAGTATTTAATAGAGTACATCTGAGAGGTTCTTGGAGAGCCACAGGGTTTAGCATAACCCTTTACACTATGTTGTCCAGCTGCTCTTGTGAGCATCCATAATTTATGTATCTTCCATTCATGGCTGCAGCTTGTTGATCCCCAAAATAACAAAGCTGGCAATAAATGCTCAGCATGGGCAAATAAAAAAGTCTCACAACAATCTGCAGTTCAAGATAACTTATGTGAACAAGAGGTACCTTTTTGGTGATGTTGATAAATGTTGTGGTCCTGAAATGTTGAGGCTGCTTCTGTTTCAGAAAATGTTCTAAGGTACCAGTGACAGTCACCGAAGATGAGGGACCTGTTTGAATGACCTGGTTTGCACCTTAGAGGGAAGAAGCATCTAGTGCGATGTCACAGTATGGCTCTGAGTTACTTTCCCAATTGCTACTGAAATATTTTAGCCACTTACTAGTTGATGTTCACTTGGCTGATTTTTCTAGGAATACAGTAAATTTCCATAATGCTTACTTAACACCAGTGCCATCTGCTGTATTTGAATAACAGCATATTCTAAGCAGCCTTGGCAGTCCTCAAAAACACTTCAGAAATAACTGAAAGAAAGTATCACAAATGGGAGAGTGATATTCCGTGAACAAATCCAGGAAGCTAAGCTAATTTGGGGACTGTTTTTAAAAAAGAGGATAGCACAGTCTGCCTATGCCAAAACATTTCCCATTACTTCGTGCTTGGCATCTGAGGCTGTACTGAATTTTCTGAGTATGTAAAATGAAAACTTGAACTTTGCATTCAGGTGGCTGTCAGAAAGGAAGAATGAATGTCAGAGTGTAGAGGGGCAAGGGCCAGGACTGTGTTGTGGCAGAGAAAGGGCGAAGGTGGGGAGTGAACACTGGGAAAGAGATCAGAGTGCAGGGAAGCAGGACGTGGATTTAACATGGGCAGACATTTGTCTTTGTGTTATGTGACCACATGTAGAGGGGGAAGGAGGCACAGCTCTCTGTCACGAGATGTTTTCAACCCCTCATCTTGTCTCCTCTCAAGGAAATTGGGATCTGGAAGATTCCTGCTCTTCTGAGCATGTCGAACAACCATTCCCTCTTTCCCCACGAGAGCTGGAGGACCTGTGTTAGCTACAGAGATACGAGGCCTCTTTTTCTGTCCTCCTTATATGTATGTGATACGGCCCTTGATGCCTAAGCCCCTTTCTTCGTCCCCATATTAATCAGGTTTGGGAAGAGGGAAAGGATTGTCTAAACCCCCTGTAATTTAAACTTAAACTTTGGAAAAACAGAAGAGTAATGTTAGTGCCCATAACCAGCTGCCTGTGAATTGAGAACATGCCACTGCAGAAATACCTGATGTCAGGGAGCAGTTTGGTACATGAAAATGAGTTCAGATTCTGTGGCGGTAATTTTTATTCTTTGCAAACAGTCACAGAAGCTGGAGACAAAAAAGCACTAATCTCATAGCACTCTACCTTCATTCAGCCATAACAACATCTCAGCAGCAAATTATGTGAAAATCACCCAAAACATGTAAACATTCACTAGAACTTCTAAATTCCATTCATTTTTGTTAAAAGCAACCAAATAAACAAAATTTAATATGAAATCATACTAATACAGGTTCATGGTTGCCTAGTAGTAGTTATTGTGTGCCTTTTCATGCTGCAAAATGCACAAAAGTAGCACAATAAACGCTGAATCCCATGGTGCCATTTTTACCAACTCCCTGGTACCTGCTTACCTAATAATTGAGTCAACTGGTTTTAATTGGGTTTGTGTATTAGTCACAGCATCATCGTATCAGGATGGAGATTTCTGTGTTTTCTTCTTTCTTGTGTCATAGCGTTTCCCGGTGTGAGTTCCTGTGGTAGGCAGCGTGTATGGAGTCACTGGGGGAAGCCCAGTCTAAGAAGCCGACTATACCTCATATGTTAGCAGTAAGATCTCTATGCAGTTTGCTTTTTCTTTTTTTTTTTTCTTTTCTCTCTTTAATATAACTGTTAGTAAGAAAGCTGTATCTGTTGCTTAGACAAAGCTTGCTATTTTATGTTGTGCCTTATTTGAGCGAGTTAACCTTCCTTCCCCTTAGTTGTCTTGTCATTGAAATAGAATGAATGTACAAGCTACACAAACTATATCTGAATAAAAGATGTTAATTAACATGCGTATCCCTGCAGAGCATGCTCCGAGTCTGTTACTTACAAAGAGAA
Source organism: Microhierax caerulescens (assembly GCA_035590215.1). NCBI lineage: Eukaryota > Metazoa > Chordata > Aves > Falconiformes > Falconidae > Microhierax > Microhierax caerulescens. The sequence continues at coordinate 5,335,698 of JAVJGJ010000030.1, forward strand.
ATCTGAGCTCCAGACCATATATTTATTTTGTCAGCAAATTAAATACAGTTGTGACATTCCTAAAGTTTATTGTGTGTTCTCAACATATTACAGTTGCTAAATAAGTATTTTGCTGGAAACGATCCAAAACATAAATAGAATTTTAATTCTTCTTTAGAGTTTGTAACCCCAATTACCCTCTGCAGCTCCTTTGAAAGAGTATGCAACTGAACACATAATTATGAAACACTTTTGAATTATGAAACAATGTCAAGTTAACTTCAGTTGAATAGCTAATCTCTCTTTAAAAAAAAAGGAAAATTCAGTTATTAGAAAGCTGGAACAGGTTAACTGGTTTTCCTGATGGCATGGCATGTGAGGCTTGAGACTTCTCTGTCCTTAAGGAGGTGCTCAGTTGACTTTCACATACATCTGCTTTACCTGGTGCTGAACTTCAGAGAATATTGCATCTTCACTGGTGTCTTCACTGTTTTCTTCTACATGTTGTGCATATCTAGGAGCAAAACCACAGTTAAGAACACTGATAAAAAAGTAAATTTTCCGTATTTGTTTTCTAAGAGGTTCACTTCCTTTTGTTTGTGAAAGTGATGCAGAGGGGTATTGCCATGTAACCAGAGGAAGGTCCGTTAGGTCGCCTGGGTTGGAGGGGAGAGATGCTAGCAACCATTATAGCCTACCTTCTCCCAAAGGCTTCTTGCATTGAAGAGAAGCTTTAAAGCAGGAGCTAAATTCCAGAGTCATCCCCTATGCAAATGTTATCCAGATAACCGCATGATTAAATTGTTTGGCCTACCTCTTCTCTCAGCTTCATGCTGGGCTGTTGAGCTTTGCTAGTAGCAAGTGTTAGTTTGCTGCCCCCTTAACTTCCTTTTTTCAGGTCTCTGGGTAGATGGGCCGGGTCAGATGGGTAGATATGCTTCCTCCCTTCCAAAGGAAGCCACAAGTATCCTGTCTGTTGCAGAGATCTCATTAAAGACAAACTGGATCCTGCAAAATCAGATCTTTACCTTTTGCTGTTCTTTGTTCCCAGTCTTCTTTTCAGGCCTTTTCAAAAGTCATCATCTTGTTTCAGAGTGCAGAGGGACTCAAAGTGAGGACCCTTCAAAGAGGGCTTCTATCTGCAGAAGGAATCTTGGCTTCAGAGGGAGTTAAGGAGCAGTGAAAATCTCTTGCTAGAAGAGAGTTAACATAATAAGATTAACACTTAAACTTTAAACCAGTCTTGATTTCGTGCATGTGTATCGCATGCAGTTGAAGTGTTTCGTTTTTACAGTCTCATGAGATATAGTTTCATTGTTTTGCCCATGAGAATGTTACCTACAGTCCTGTTGGAAATTGTGGCCTTTTGGCCATAAATAAATAAGCAGATGCTTCCATAAAGCATAGTCTGAGTGAGTTAAATGGTGGTTTACTGGATGGTGAGCTTTCATTCCAGCACTATCGTCCCAGTAAGTACAAAGGGTTCTTCTGCAAAACTATGGTCTTTCTTCTGAAGTACATGCTGTCCTGTGGAAGTCGTTGTAAAGCAGAGCACGGTCAGTGTGGCAGTCAGCAGGCACTCTAAGGAGGCTGGAAGGCGGCACAAACGCTAACATTTTCCTTTTCCTGACCCTTATCTTACCCTCGTGACTGCAGAAGTCGAGGATGGTCTGCTTTGAGACGAGCCTGTTCCTTCTCCAGAACTGCTGAGCTTAATGAGATCTCTTAAATGCTCTAGGCCTCTACACCAGCTTAAGAGAGTTTTTAAATAGCACCTGTTGGAAACAAGAAGATACTGTGCAGATGCTTAACTAGGCAGATAAGCCAGGCTGTCATAGAAACTGCTAGCCTTCTGCAAAAGGCTAGTTAAAAGCTCTGAAGAGAATGATATCCACATGCCTTGTTTCCGGGTTTTTTGCCTGTGGGCTTAATGTCTGTGCGCTGTGCAGGCCGCACACTCATCCTGCATTTACTCGCTAGCAGCAAAGCCTCTCAGGTTGAAAACAAGGGAATGGCTGCATAATGGAGAAGCAATATGACATGATGATAAGCCCCTACCCGTTCCTGTACTCTCATAACAGTTCTTGTTTAGTAAGTGTATATTTTTACTTCTGTCTGTTGTATATTAATACCCTCCGAGTGTTTAGGCAATTACAAACAACTTTCACATTTGCATTTCTTTTAAATATTAAGATGAGATCTGCATGACATTAAAGCATTTATTTCAAAATGCCTAGTTAAACATATGACCTTTGATTTTAAAAAGTAATTATCCAAAGCTTATTTCATATGGGCTCCCATCTCTTTCCCCCTTGTGGATGATTTGTATGTACTTTCATGTTTCCATTATAAAATTGCTGGAGGGATATTGCTAGCGATGATTTATATGTCTGGTGCACATTGGTATTTTTGGTCCTTCTTCTAAAATAGATGGAGAAGTTTAAGCTGAATCTTATAAATCAGTGTGTGGTAAATGAAGTAGGATTTTAAATAAGAGATTGGGGGAAAATGAGCTGAGCCTTCTTTTTCATAATCATTAAACTTGACTATGTCAGAATAGTCTTGCATGCATTAGGAAAAAAATAACTCAAGTATGTGGATCAGCGTGTATAAAATGCCTTGTTACAATGGGTAGGTAAGGCACTGCATTTGAAATCTAAAGCATCTTGCTGTAAATCCAAACATGAGTAGAAGCCTTACTGTAGATGGCCCGATGACACCTCCAGTTCCCTCAGCTGTCATGGGTATGTTAATCCTTCAGGTCCAGCAAGTCCAAGCTGGTCAGCATGGAACTGCGGCACTTGCTGCCTCAGGTCAGACATACTGCCTTGATTTGGGAGTTACCTCTCCTGTTGAGGAAAGAGAGAAGTGGGGAATGTTTTCTGTTCCCAGGAGTAGCAGAGTGCCACTCAGGACAGTTGTATAATGAAGGTTTTTAAGTCCTTTTGGTATTCTGATTTTAGGGTGCTTGTGCATTGTCAGTAACATAAAGGAGTCTGTCCGCTGCCCTTTGCCCCTTGGGGCTAGAAAAAGAGCTGAAGATTCTCAGCAGGAGGAAAAGCAGGACAAAAACTATTCTTGCTGCATTTGCCTTCCAAGTGAAGAGAGATCCTCTAGGAGGAGTGCCAGGAGAAAGTTTGATTAGTTTGAATTCAGAAGCAATATGAATTTGGGGCAGATCAGAAAAAAAAATAAATATCAAAAATAAATGAAAACTGGTTCAATTTTCTTTTGGGGTTTTTTTTTTTGGTAGTGTCAGAAAATACACAGGATACTAATTCTTCAGTAATCCAACAGTTAGACATAACACTCCTACTCATAAAATAACAAAATCTGATCAATCAGTTAAGAAGAAAGCATAGTGTTTGTGATGCCTTATAGTGATGTGTCTCTAATTTATAGGTTGTATGTTCATAGCAAATCCTCTCTGTCAGGAAATAAAAGTTGTTTATGTCATGACCATGTGGAATGATCTGTTGACTTCAGGTTGATATTTGGAATAAAACTGAGAGCACTATGAACTTATTTTGCTGCTGCTGGTGCTAGTATTATCAGTGTCATGACTGAAATTCACAGATAGACTTCTTTTTTCTGTTAAAAAGAAATACAAAAAGCAAAGTAACCGTTGTACTTGAAATATTTGTTCTCCCATTTGGAAGAAGGGTTTCTTGTTGATGAAGCCAGGTTCAGTCCTGCTACAATTGTGACCTCTAGTGGAAAAAGTCAGTTTGTTATCATAATGATTATGTGTCAAATTGCAAATTAATTCACAGTGTTGCAATATTCATTATGTCTAATGTTGTAGCATTTCCAAGACTAATTAATGGTACCTTCAAGGCACCATATTATCCATGTAAAAAAATGCAATTTCTTCTCAAGAATGCCTCTGAATAGTCTCTGCAGATTTTTATGAAAGCTAATTTTTATAGAAATATGGTCTCAGACTTTCAGTAAAAGATTTGGAAAAATATGCAGTTGCAGAAGCAGAAATTCATTGGAGAAGTTTCCCTTATAAAAAGTTCTGTTGTATTGCACAATAATATGTATTGCAATGACAGTATTCCTTGTGTGCAAATCTGTTGGCATGTTTTTAGGTATCAGCTCTGAAAGACATTATAAGAAAATAAGAAAAGATTTATCATGCCATTAAAAAAGCAGGCAAGAGGATTTGTAAAATATAATCTAGGAAAACAGTCTGAACACATAGTTACATAGTACAAATGAGTACAAACACAAGTACATAGTACAAATGAGAATTGCATACGGTATTTTTCATATTTCAATGAACACAAAGCTATTTATAATCTTAAATAATCAAGATATGTAGGCTACAGACCGGAGAGGCGCTTCCACCAGCAGGGACAATGTGTGCTGTGCCAGCAAGGCTGTCAGCTTGCATCCTCTGACCTGAACTGCCTCTGGATACTTTTCCAAGCAGGACCCCAAGAGCAGTTTCAGTTAGGCTGCTGCAAAGGAGCCTCATTCAGGATACATGTTCCCCTTCCCCCTGCAAAAATTGCAGTGTCTTGATTGTCAAAATAAAAAGATGTTGAACAAAAGCAGAGGAATGCTATTTCATATTTTTGTATACAACGTAAGTGGAAATGTAGCCTTTTTCACTCCTCTGTGATCACATGAGTGGATTTTACTTTCTTTGATTTTTAAATAATTTGAGATAATCACTGTATTTTTCACTGAATAGATTTCTGTACACTTGTGTTTCCAGCTTTTGCAAAACAGAAAGCAACTTTTTGATACAGACATCAGCTTGCTTACCTTTGAAACATAGTTTGGACTTTTGGCTAAAAGCAGCGAAAAAAGGTGTATTGTGTACTTGTGGGGTCTTTTTTCTTTCATTTTGGTTCTTTTTTTTACAGTTTGAGCATGAAAGATTGTACATGATTAAACTGAGCTAAGAGCTCAGTTACTTGGCAAAAATGCTATCAACTAGAATATTTATTGTGTTTTTTTGATGCCCTGCTTGTTACAATATTTTGCACTGCTCATGAAAACTGGCATTGACAGGTACTGAAACGATGGAGGGATATTCTGTCACATCCATAGCACCTGATTAATTGAACAGTGACATTCCAAAAGCTCCAAAGAGCTGTCATCTTCCCCAGCCAGGAGTTTGGAACCTGTGCCTTGGGGCTTTAATGATGAACTTTGAAGTGTAGCAGGGAAGAGGGAGGCATTCCCCAGGGACTGGCAGCATCTAGTTTTGACACTACATAATAAGTAATAGGGAAGAGAGGTTGGTATGCTGGGAATGATTAAAGTATTTTTCTTCTTATTTTCAGGGTATGAACATAATCTTCCATGTAGCCTTGGCTCTCTTAAAGGTAAGTCATTGATTAGAAGGGGTTTGTTTGTTTTTATTTTCAAAGTTATTAAACTGTATGGAGTATTTTCTTAGCTGAATATATAATCTCTAAGGGAACAATAATAGTGGGGCTTCTGGAGGAGAGAACGGATGACAAATATCTATTTGGATAGAGATATCTTCAAAATTGTACTTACAGTAGGTCTGTTTCTATTAAACTTGATTGTGTCACAAAGTTCATGGAACAAGGAGTGCAGTCTAAGGATTTAAATGTCTTGTGTAATTACTATTAAGAAAACAATTCTGATTCACAGCATATTTATTTTGTGGCTGGGTTCTTATTATAAATATTCAAGATACATGTGGTTGAATATTATTTGGTATCAAATGTATTTGTAATGTTAAGAGAGGAATGGAAGTCTTTTATAATATGGAGAACTTCTATCTTTGGCATTGACACAATATTTACCTAAACAAACAGACAAACAAGTAAACCTTTAAGTAAAGCATTGGCCCTTTTGATGCCAGTGAGATAGCTCAAAGTTAACGTACATCGACCTTCACAAGTTGGCTCTAGTTCAAATCCAGTACAGGTTCAGGCATGTGGCATGGAATTTGAAATGCCACCTTTGAATTCAAATTATATTCTTGTCAAATAATTTAGGCTAAAGCTCAGGGTAGAACAGCCTGTCGCTCCTAACATAACAGCCCCTTGACATGTATGCTGACTAGTATCATTAGGCTGTTGCTAGTTCTCCGGTGGGTTTTCCTTATCATTTACCTTGAAAGGGAGAACAGCTTCTAGTTTAGTTACTCAGTAAAGAGTAATTTTCAGAGATTCAATTTCTGTGGCAGTCTTACAGCAAAAGTGCTCCATACCAGGAATATATGTATGCTGCTGCTGTGAACAGAGCAATTGGAAATTTCAGAACACATATATTTTCACTTGAGGTAGGGTAACTTTGGCAAAGTACTGCAGTATAGGTATGAGACATTATGTAGCGTTATGGTAAGGAAGTGTCCCAAATAATCTGTTTGACACTAACAGAGTTAATGTGTCAAATGGGGCTGTGACTTTCTGCATGAGTATATATATTAAATCAAGTTGCCTATAAACAGGAAATTTGTTCCTTGTACGTTTCCAGGGAAGTGCTCCTACACAAATCTAAATTTGTAAAAGGGGAGGAGGGAAGTGTGTGCTCTTTTCTTCCTGTTTCATACTTTATTTGCAACTACGGGGGCTTGTCAATGTTCTGGTTTTTAAGGCCAGTATGGATAAAGGGAAATCTAGTAGATTATGGTGTGACAGATAGTGAAGAAGTGAAAACAAGCATCCAAGCAGCACCCAACAGGTACGCTGCCACAGTAGTAGGTTCTCAAAAGAGGCAGAGATACTAGCTTATGGATCTTAAAACTGAAGAAGAAGAAAAGGAGAGGAGTACTTGCACTGAGCTAAAAATAGCTGGCAAGGTTTCCAGGAAATGGGAGCTTAGTTCAATTTGGTTGTGAAGGATGGTTTTGGGACTGTGGGGATGCACCCGGCAGGCTGTTTCCTGCTGGTGGGAATGGTTGAACTGAGGTTAGCAGCAGAACAACTGTTCAGAAAATGTGATGATGTTGGAAAGGACTAAAATCCTTAACTCACGGATATCATACAGCAAGTAAGGAATTTTTTTGTGTTGAATAATTAGCCCAATTTTGGTTTAAGAGTTGGTTTCAATTCTGTTTATAGCAATTCTTCTTATATATGCATATATTTGCATACGCTCTATCTGCCTGTTCTGGCAGTAATAGGCTGGAAGTGGTAAGTGAGGTATAATCCTGGGAAAGTATTTCTATATTGCAACCAAAAAGAAGTACAAAGAAAATACAAGTAAGACAGACAAGATTCTGAGTCAGAAAGACTCACATCTGAGCACAGTTCCATAGTGGTACCAAGATGGAGCTGATGATTATAAACAATTGAATTAGCATTATGATTTGCTTTCAGCAGGGATTGCTGTTCCATTAGGGAGGAAAATAATTTTCTACTCTGAGACCTAAAGTAATTTTTTTCCTATTCAAATGTGTTCATAATCTCTCCTAATCATTAAAAAAATCATTAGAAAGTGGTTTAGCATACAGGTCTTTTTAAGTTACAGAAACTGAATGCAGAACAACTACTTTAAAAACTGTGTGTTTCTGAGCTCTTGTCTCTCTCTGATTCTGAAGCAAACTAAAACAGCTCCTAAGGATATGTTCCTTGTTATAACAGAGCGATTATGCTCTCGTCCTCAGTCTTTTGGATTATTTTTAATTTGGACAAGGGAATCCTTCATCAGTGGGATATTGAGTGTTTATTGTGTAAATGCTGTTTTCCTTGTGAAGTGTGTGCCTCAATCCCTCATTACATAGCAACAGAATAAAGCTTTTATCTTGAACTCCCTTCTACTCAATGCAGTTTCTCACTGTCACAACCAGCTGCTAGTATTCAAAGTGAATGCTTGTTAGTTTTGAAATGACAGTACTACTTCTGTGACCAATTACCCGAGACACCTTGATGCAGTAATCTTTGGAAGATAAACATGTATTTAAGACATGAGGGGAATCCTTCCCCTTCTCCCTAGTTCTGAGTACGAGTGCGGCAATGAATAGCTGAAGTTAAAGCTCTGTGGCTGCCTGTGGAGGCCATAATTTGTAATAGGGCATTAATGTGATTTCTTACAGAAGGAAAAGCATGGTCTTCTTTTCCTGTAGCATCCAAATGTTACGCTTTCTAATGCACGTCGGTGCTTTTCGTGTATTCCACAGTGCTCATCTGTCAGGCTTTCCAGCTGGTGGCACTATTTTACAGTTTGACATTAATCATTTAGTTAGGTCGTGGAGAGACTGCAACTGAGTTAACATTTAGTAAACAGAGCTGACTGAAGATTGAATCCTTCGCCTTTCATTTTCTGAGCAGCAGAAAATACGGTGAAGCACTGGGGTGTGAAAAGAACACCAATGTTGAAAAAGGCAGAGTAGAAAACTGGTTTAGAACAACTCAACGAACAACATCGGTATTTTTGTTTTTAAAATCCCAGTTAAGACTGTTAATTATGAATGATAAAGAAAAATAGACCATTCCAGTGCCAGCATACTTTCTGATCCATTTTGTCATCAGCTAGTTAGTTTCTTAGTTGGAAATTACAAAGTAAGCATTAAAATCTTCATATGTGCTAAGAAAAAAATATCAATAATAAGCTTTCTTTCATATTGTAATATTCCGGTAATTATTTCCTTAATCCTCTGATTGTGCTACCATAGCAAAAACAGCTAAATATGTGCTTTGTTGTATTAGCTAACTGAGGCAGGCGTCAAAATGTGATAGTGGAGAAATCGGCCTCCAGATTAACTACCGTTAATAGTAGTTGCTAACTACTGAAAAGGCAGGGAGGAGTACACGTGCAGGAACGAACCACGGGGGTTTAAAATGGATCCATATCCCAGCTTTCTTTTTGAGGGTTCATCTACTCATGGAGTGTGATTTATAACAGCACTTAAGGTCAATGCTTAGGTTGTTGAGCTTTCATTTGGGTGACATTAAGGACATGTTGCTTAATGCCAGAGGAAAACCATAGTTTTGAACAGGAAGATGTATAATATTCCAAGTAAAATGGGTAGAAAATAGTGAGAAGCAATGTGTTACTGCTTGTGTTTCCCACCCAGTGCATTATTATCTTACAGAGTTTCACTTCAGTACATACATTACCTTAAAACCAGTACTTCTATACATTGTTCCTTGAGCTCAGGCAAATGCAAGAAGCATTTCTGACAGTGCTTATGAGTTCTTACACTCCTTTTGCCTGCATGTTATCGAGTGATAACTGTCTACTACGCAAACAAAACAGTTGTATTTCTTGGTTATTTCTGTTGCCACCTTTCGGTTTCAATGCTGTTTGTGTCTGTCTGTGCCCAGCAGATTAGGGAGAAGTATACTGGTTACAGTGGCAGGGATAGCAGATGATGCTATTAATTCAAGTAGTTGATGCAGAGGCTCCCTAGATTAAAAAAAAACAACAAAACAACAAACTGTCAAACTTACCATGTATAAGGAGGGTTATTTGTTATCTTTATCTTGTTCTGTATTTGGACTGAAAAGGACCTCCTGGGCCAAAGAAACGCACCTCTGCTATATTATGCCATTATGTGACACAGCATAATTTCATAAACTAGTAAGAGCAGCAATATTGCTGATGGAAGGCCGTTGTCCTTATTCCAGTTTAAATTTATTACTGATCATTTTACACTTATCTACTCTTATATCAGCATTGTCCTTTATCTCAAATAGTCCGCTTCCAACGACACTCACACTAGTGTATATCACCTTTAAGAATTGATAGATACCGTTCATACTGTTTACTAAATAAACCAGTATTCTTAGTGTTCTTGAACTCGAGAGCATCTTAATAGTTTGGTATCTCCTCAATTCTGTATTAATCTTTTTAGAAGTGAATGACTGAATCTTTAAGAGAGGTCACAATGTTTTCTATATTAATGTATTTCCATATTTCTAAAAAATCTACTGTATCTGATAACTACGGGGGCTGTTTGCATGAAATAGTATTCATGATGAATGAGCGGGTTCCACAAATACTGTTTCACCACCTTAAGTTTGGATTTGTGTAAGAGCATGAATTTTGAATAAAATTATGCTGTACTTCTGTATACATTTTGCATTTCACTTCTTGATGAATTCACAGCAGTGAATTGTAGGTTTTCTTTTTTCACTTTCAAGACATTCTCTTCTTTGGATAGACATCTGACCTAACCTGTCTTGGATTTTGTCCATCCATCATCTCCTGAATTACTGCTTGCACCCACCCAGAACTTACAAATCAGATCTGAAATTTTGTTCTGTGTTGAAGGCATAGCTGAAAAATCTGTGCTCGTGAGAAGTGTACATACCCAAAGATAGCCAGACCCATCATCTGGGTTTGTGCAGCTTAGATCTTGCTGTTCATGGGTAAGTGATACCTATTCCTTCAGGAAGCTGTGCTGCTTGCAGTGTAAACTGAAGTGACCAGTGTGACTTCCCTTGAGATATGTCTCACTTTGTCACCTGCTTCAGAAATTATCATTTGCCACAATCTAGCCTGGGGTGTTAGTGTTTTAAAAAGTAGCGTAGTCTTTTAAGAAAACAAAGAAGGAAAAAGCCAAAGCGTTCAAGTCGTAACAGCAAGTAAGGAAATGTATCAGTTAGATGAAAACAGGGAGTAGAGAAGGGACAGTTAAGTTGAGCAATCATATTCTTCCACATTTTACCAAAAATCTGTGTAATCTTACTGGCTAAACTTCTGAGGATGTCAGTGAAGAGTAGACAGGCACCCGTTTTAAGTAAAACTTGCATATTGTCAATGCAGATAATTAAAAAAATGTGGATTGTCTTTCAGTCAGGAATGAAATTGTGACAATTACTGTAACTTTTTGAGAGGTATCACATAAGACGTTCACTGAGTGTGTAGGTAAAGGTACTTAGGCCTTGTATCCAAGAGTTATTTCATTCTCTCTCTGCATACAAATGCTGTTCTTTGCATTTGCAATGGCTTGAGCAGCCTGAACTGACTGTTAAATTGGCACTGCTTTAAGCCAAGGGTTGGATGAATTGACATGCAGGCTTCCTTTCCAACCTAAACTGGTTTTGAATCTAGGTGATCTGGTTTAGTCCACTCTGTAAGTGCATTAAATCTTCAAAAGACTCGTGTCAAGATAGAACAGAAGTGTCCACATTAGAATATAAGGCAAAATAGATGTTCTTTGTATTTATACTGAAATTTTTTTTAGCTTCTTTATGTAGCTGATCCCAGGATAAGAGCTGAAGCTTCTGGTAGAGAAGAAGATCCTAACTCTTTGGTGCCAGGGATCAGAACCAATTGTTGTATTTTCAAGGTCTTCTCCATTAGATAGAGGACAAGAAATTCAGTTTTCAAGAGGCTCTCAGACCACTGCTTTTATGTTTCTAGTTCCTGAATTTAGTATGTCCTTAAACTGTAGGTTTTGCTGGGCTGAAGAATTCCTCCCCGACACCCGCACCCCCTACCCCAAAAACCAGTATGTGGTGACTGGTTGGAGATTATCTCTTTAGAATGAAAAATCTGTACCTGAAAACCTCCAAAATCATTCAACTCCCAGACTGCTGATTTCCCAGCCTTAATACAACCAATTTTCTAAATTTCCACATTTATCTGCATACTAAAACTCCATCCTGTCCTGACTAGTTACCTTCTTAGCCCATTTGATCTCCTCCTCATGCCTGAAATTGGTTAAATTTCTAATAGGTGAATGTTCACCATACATTTTGAGTTTTGAGGGAGAAGACGTTCTCTTTTTAAAGGAATAGAAGACTGAATGCAGAGAAGGTAACAAAAAATTTGATGGACTGCATTTCTTCAGCAGCGCTGAACCCTGATTTATATATTGATGACACCTCCCCATTATATTATCTGTTTGTAATTTCTAGATGTTGGAAACTGAAGATGGTGTTTTCAGGACTGGATACAGTTCTGACTGATGCTATTAGATTTTGTTATTTATTATATTTTTATTATTATTTTAATATATTGTATATGTCTTATGTGCCTAGAAATCTTGTGACCTTACGGGAAAATTGTTTCTTAAGTATGTAATTGAAGTAAATAAAAATGTAAAATAGTTATTCCAGGTCAGACCTGTAGGCTTACCTACCCACTATCTTGTTGCCAGCAGTGGGTACATAGGAAAGACTGTAAGAACCGGGCAATAGTTTTGTGTGAAAAAAAAAATTGTGTGACTCTCTGAGAAAGAGGTGATGTCTCATGTTTAATAACTCTGTATGGATTGTTATTCCAGGGGTTTCTCTGGTGACTTTTTGGACACAGTAAACTAGCAGCCACAGAGATTTTCTCAGCTTATCATTCTGTTTGCTTTGAACCTGTCAACCTGTGAGTTTCATGTAAGGTTCCTGGTTCCTGTGTTGGAAGGCATTTTGGACAGCTGGTACCTCTTCATTTTATCCACACCACTCATGATTTTATAAGTCTACATATCCCTCATCAAAGGTCTATGTTCCAGGTTTAATAATCTTTGTTCTTATTATTTATCTCCACATTTGGAAGCCTCTGATGAGCTATTCACTCCATAAATACTTTACTGTCTCTATTACCTCCTTCTTGAGGTGGGAGGACTGGAGTAAAGCATAATATCAAAGATTAAAACACATCATGGAGTTATACTGTAGAATAATGGCATTCTCTGTTTAGATCTCTATTCCTTTCCTATTAATTCCTACCATTTGATGTATTTAGTTGACTGCTGCTGTGCACTGAGCTGATAATTTCATAAAACTGTGCACAGTGACTCCAGGATTCATTCCTGAATAGCAATTGTCAGCTCAGAGTCTATCATTTATATGTAAAATTGGTAACTGTTCTCCATATGCATCAATTTACATTTATCTACATTGACTTTCATTTACCGTACTATTGCCCAGTCATTCAGTCTCTTACAGTCCTTCTGCAATTCTTTACTGTAAGCCCCTGTCTTTAAACCCTGAATAATTTAGTAGCACTTGCAAACATTGTCACCCCACAATTCACCCTCTTCTCCAAGCCATTTAAGAACAGACCGACCAGCAGAGACACCAGCACAGATTGCTGGTGGAATCTGCTATGGAAATTAATTTTTTTATCATGTTCTTTCTAATAATGATAAAGATGTAAACTTCACTAAATCCAGATTACAGTTGTAATTAGACCTGAAGAACAGAAAGGACAAAGTAATTTCTGATAAGGTAAGAGGTGAAGTTGTTATGGTGGGCTTGATGTAACGCGGATGGATTTTTCAGAGCTGTTCTGGTATAGAATTTTTCTTACCCTTTTACAGGAATAAACTTCAAAGGGGACTTCCTTTTTTGTTCTTCCAGTTTTACAGTCTGTTTAGCTTTTCAAAGTCAGTAATTTTTACTACTAAAATGTGAAAGGCAATCCAATTTGTTTCCTTTTTTTTTTTTACAGTTGACATAGAAAAGAGAGATGCTATCATACATCATCATTGATCAATTAGCAATTGATATAGCAATTATGAAAATGTTTAGTTTATCTGAATAGTGACCTTTTGGTATTGTGCTTCATTATCATAAAAATTTGATATTCTTGTCAACACAAAGTGCAGGATAGGAGACAAGACCAGTGGTGGTTTTGCAGAAAGGACTGGGGTAGAGGGAGGACACAAAAGGCTGGGCTGCTTGCTCAGGGAGAATGTTGGCAAGCAGCGGGAGCAAAGAGGAAGACAGAAATCTATAGTGCTCACATAGGGCCATCATTTTAAAATTATGTTAGGTGGGCAGGTTGCCAGGTTTTACAGCAAGTGGATTGTGCCTTGTTCAACATGCAAGTGAGAATACTGTTATCTGGGAGCTAACCCACTATGAATACCTTAAAACTAACACATTTGTGTTCAGGCTTTGTGCATTCTTGGCAAAATATTAAAGGTGGAAGATAGATAGAAAATCTAAAGGTAGAGGCTGCAGTAGTCTTGATGGCACATACTTTTTTCCCTATAGAAAACAGAAGAAGAAGCACAAAGCTCCCACTTCAACTGCCATAAAATGATAGATAGAAACCCATCATTTTTCTTGGAATCCGATGAGCCTTTCCCAAATATTTTCTCAGTTTTTTACATACAGTTATTTATTTGTTTATTTATGTTCTGTAGTGTTCCATATGTTCTTCTAATTTGGTATATTTTAAAGTATCGAGATTTACAAAGGACTCCCTATCAAGATCCTTGGTATCTTGCTACAAAATTCAGAACATACAGGTAATTTCAACTCGCATTCTATATGGTTTTATTTGCTTAGAAAATATTTTGCCATTAGCCACTTCTTCTCAGTTCATTGGACATCAGCTATGTATGTCTGAGTAGATCTGAACTCATCAGTCCCATGTGAGTAAACAGACACTTCATGGATAAGAAGGTCAGAAACAGGATTTAACTGTACTTAAAGACCAGATAGTCTGTGACATGGAAATCAAAGCATGACTAATATGTGTTCATCCTAAGATACTCTACTTGCTGTGCAAGTTACTGCCTTTTGAGCCATTTTTAGTTTTTAAGTTCGCTTCAGTCCGGCCCTTCTGAAGAAGGCAGGACAGTAATCTAATGGCATGGATGAGAGTAGTGAAGTTTACGTGAAGGGAAAATTGCAGTTCCTGGTCAGACATGCATTAAAATAACATGTAGTGTTCATTGAGGATGTGGAAGTATTTAAGAATGGTAGGGAGTGTAAAAAGTCTCAAACTGCACATCTGAATGACAGTCCACTGTTAAGCTGTGTGAAAGGATTTCCTGAAAAAAACAAAGCGTTGCATTTCGGCTGATAATTAAGGTGTGGAGTTTTTTATTTGAGAGACCTCTTTTTAAACAAGAAATCCAGGCCTAATGTAAAAATTGTAAGGACGGTAGTAGACCACATCTCTTGGGAAGCTAATCCTGTAGTTAATTTTCCTCTTTTCTAAAAATCTGCACCTTATTTATAACCTGAATTCATCTGGTTTTAGCCTCTAACTATTGGATGCTATTATAACTTTCTACAATTAAAGACTTTATATAATGATCACTTCATTTTTCATAAGCCTAGGCCTTACCCAAAGTGAACCAAACCTGAATTTCTATAAGGATGAGAGTTAGCTATTAGCTTATTGAAGTCTGGTATATGCAAGGAAGAATTTAAGGCTTTTGACGTGGATGGTGCTCTGAATTCTCTGACCTCTTTATTGTTTTGCCCACAAGTTACCAGTGACTGCTGGTTCGCCTCTGTGCTTCTAGTCAGTTTTGTAACTTGGCCTCCCAATACATGCAGTATAATGCTCTTTCTTACTCCTTTTTAATGTTTTGAGCAATGTTTTCATTCACATATGGAATGTGGAAGATAAAACCTAATGTTTCTAAAATATCACATTTACCAGCATGTGTTTAAATTAGATGGAAACACTTTAGAAATTCAGAAAAAATATGGGAAGCTACTCCCTTTCCTTTAAACCCTTTCACCCTACAAACATAAATCTGGTTAGCTGATAATTTAACCTGTGATGTATAATTTAGCAGCATTGTGGTGTTTATCTATATATTTAATAACAAAATTCATAATAAACCAGAATCTCTGTAACTACATGCAGAGAGATTTTGGAAAGTATAGCAGAGTTCCCATCACAATCTTCACTATAATCTTAACCTGGAATTGTTGCTTGTGGTTTTGTTCTTGAGTCATGGCTTCTCTTGTAAAGGACTTCATAAATACCCCTAATCTCAGGAATGCTGTAGCCTCCACCCCTTCAGAACCCTGGTCTGTGGACTGATCCATACGGAAGATTTTTATCTGCAAAATAGTGGTTCACAACCTGAGACACTTAAATCAGCTTCCAGAAGACCACCTGTATTAAACAGCTTATCCGATACCGCGCAAAATTTGCAGGTGCTTTAGTTGACTTAAATCCCATGTCACTAGAGGGTGAAGCCTCATTGTCATCCTCTGTCATCTTTGACCTATGACTTCTGCTGGTTCTGCTATAACCATTTTCCCACCTGCTTCATGTGTCACCATGAGCCAAGGTGACCTCTGTGGATGGGACTGTTTTTGATAATAATGTCCTTCTTTTATTAAAAAAAAAAATCTCATCCAAGAGAACTTACTTATATTTGAAAGGAGTCCACTATGGGTGGTATATCAGACTGAATTCAATTAGTATGTTTTTCTAATTTTCTCTGCTTTCTGTAGTACTTATCTAGTCTTGTTCATGGTAAACATGTTCATTATTTCAATTTGATGACCCCATGCTACTGATTTTTACTTGGTGTTAGTATTTTAACTAAATATATTTTTTCTTGACATGTTAGACATATGATATTTAGAGCTATATTTGCAGAAGTGTTTGCTATGAATGTGTTTTAGATCCATAGAGCTCCTGGCAATATTTTAAATTACCACCTTTCTGTATGTTAGATGTGTATGGAAAGTTACTGTCTGCTCTGATGGGAAATGTGTATTGTTCTGTTACAAAGCCCATTCTATAACTGGGCAATTCAAAAATGAAGCAGCATAAAAACGTGCTTTGTAAAATCCATGAAATGAAGTAATACCTGCTAGGCTGTCTTTACCCAGATGGCAGAGGCACCTGGCTTGTTCCCTGCATGGGAGCGATGCGAGGCAATATAAGGTGTGACATCATAGCATTTTCCTTACAAGTGTGCAGCTAATTTCTAGAATCAATTCAAATGCATGTGCTGACATCATTCCCTCTCTGCCCGTCATCTCTAGATTTAGAAATGCCTCCTGAGAACACAGAGCTGGAAATTGTTATTATTTAAATCATTTAATTAAATCCTGCACAAGCTATGCAAAGATGGGCTATGGCTTCTCAGCTTCTCAGAAGCTGCCTGCTGCTCTCTCCTCACCAGCAGTCCATCATGATGTCCTTGCTCCTCTCCCATCCATCATCTGGGAGGGATGAGGGTCTCCTGCCCTACCTGCCCATCTCTGGGTTGTGCTGACTCTGTATTTGCATTATTCAGAAGCAGATTGACTACAACTCATTATATCGGCTGGCAGGCCAGTTTCTTCCTAACCATCAAACCTTAGAGGATGCAGTTCATGTGCCGTGAGCCTGGGATTCAAAAGCAAAAACCCTTACAGCTGAATTGATTTAAGGTAGACGGGGAGGGGGAGCTCAGCTGTCCAGCCGCTCACTATTGGCTTCTTATTACGGCATTCTCCCCTGAGAGGCTCTCTGCATGCTCATTCACCCCCTCCTCCTCCTCCCAGCCCCCTCCTTGCCTACCCCTTCATTACTGATTCACAGCGAGAGGCAGCAGCGGCAGCCGCCACGCTTGTCACGAATCAGAGATTGCAATGAGCTCATCCTTTTCTCTTTGCAGCTTCAGAACTGCCCTGGCTTTATTGCTCTTATTGCTGCTGCTTGCACACACATCCACGGACACAGAGCCCTGAAAGCTCTCCATTGCTTTTCTCCCATTCAAGCTTTCCTGCACTCATTTTCTACCATTTTCCTGCTTTTTAGGTACATTTGTAGATCCATGTTTTCTCTGGTTTGTTTTTCAAATCTACTTTGGACTCTGGCTGAGCCAGCAGGGTGGATCATATTTTTCCTTGATTCTTAGCAAAGATGCCTTTCTCTTCCTGAGAGACCGACGGGCATTGCTGTAGGCGGCCATCCGAGCCCATTTCAAAGATCTGAGGCTGGCTCTTCTAATCTTGCACTTTTTTGAAATTGTGGTTCAAAGCCTGTTCTTCTCACTCTGGATACTTACTACTTACTGCTCATGGAAGAAGGGGTGCCTTGCAAAACCCCAGCTGCCAAGCTCACACCACCTGTCAAAAAGTCCCAGGACATGCATGACGAGAGGAGCAAGCTGGTGAATGAGTATGCATGTCGGGTGCTGGAACTTCTGGGAATGGGGCATCGCCTATTTGTGCCTCGGCTGCTTGCGGTGAGATCATTTTCTTGAAATTAATTCATTGCAAATTTGCCGACTTCCCTCCCAAACCTGCATTCCCCTCCCCAGGATTATTGACACTGGATGGAGGCATGAGAGGTCTCTCATTTTTTCCTCTTGGCTTCTCATAATCCATCTGCTAAGCACTGAGTCTTTTTTTTTTTTTTTGGGGTGGGGTGGGGTGGGGGTGGGGTTTTTTTAATGTCAGCTTGGGAGGGCTGGATGCTAGTCCTGCTAATGGGGATGGGTGCCACTCCTTAACTAGCTTGAAGGGTTCACAACCAAGGCTGCCTTATGGAAAAAAAAAAAGAAATCTTTCCTAAAGCCATGAATGCTTTTGTTCTTAGTTCTGTAATGATTCCAAATAAACAGCATGCCCAGTCTACTTCTAGATACTGATAAAAAGTGCAATAATGCTCAGCATTTCAAATTTTATACTTGTGACATCAAAGGTTAGCTTTAAACATTCATAAAAAATCAAGCTGTGTTGATGTATTTTGGTTTTCTGCTGTTCCAGTGTTTGATTTTGAAAAGGCAGTTGACAGTATGTAAAAAAGTTTAAAATACATGTGTAGAATTATCTGGGAATTAAATTGTTAAAGATGGTTTTATCCATCATAGCAAATGATGTCTGTATGTGAAATGGCCTGAAGTTGGTGTGGTGTGTTATGGTACGGAGGAGTACGCTTTTATCATTCCTACTGCTATATGAAGCAGACTCAAAACCACAGAAGAGTGGCAAATCCAGGAGCCAGTGCCTACTCCTAGCTGAGTCTGCTCTGGGGTGTTGTGACTAAACCTGGCTGCAGCTCAGAGGTACACTTGCTCAACAGCCTTATATATCAGAATGTCATTTTGATGTGATGCATGTGAAGACAGTTCTTTACTCATCCCATCCCATTTCCTAGTGGGATGGTGCCTTTCCTTTATTTCCATACACTGTACAGTCCTGTCATGTTACAGACAGTGACCTGGCTTAACATTTTCATCGTCCTACGGAAGCCTGTATCCGTGTTCTGCAGCATACTCACAGAAATGAATGTGCTCTGCGTATTATGTTTGGTGTTAAAAAAAAAAAAAAAAAAGGGTGGGTGGTTGAACCAGTGTGTCTCTGCACTGTGAGATGTTAGATAAAAATAAAAAATTCACAAACTCTTTTGATTGCTAGTAAAGTACAGATGAATTTGCATATCTAGAGTCACTTGTGGAATTGAGTGTAGTAGCTAATAACGCCTGGTTGAATCTGTTGTGTGAATGTTATTCCAGTTTACCTCTAAGTGTACCGAAACACTCATGCATCCCATCCTGCTGATGGTCTCTTGGGCAAGGACTGCCAAATCATTGTGAATTGTTTTGTGATGAGCTCTAAGGAAAGCAGAGACAAAACCACTAAGCTCTTTTTCACTTGACTTAATCAGGCTTTGTATCTGGCCCTCCAGATGGAGAATACCAGGAAATTTAGCATACTTCATCACCCAGGCAGCTTAGCTTTGCTGCATAACATCATGCTGTTTATTAAAAAAGAGAAAAAAGAGGGGTGGAAAGGCAAAATAATACAAATAATGCTTGTGTTATTAGAGAGTCTTGACTTGTGGAGTCAACGGGGTTTCCTGTCAGGTTTTAGTAGCTTAATACATCTCTTCTAGCATATATCCCTTTTGACATATACCCCTTCTGTAGAGGAGGAGAGACTGTTTCTGATATTTTTTTTTTAGAATGAGAAATCTCTAGGGACCAGGAATCTATACTTTAATCAGAACTGAAGATATTTTAAAACCTCAGTGTTTCATAAAATTAAGAACTAGATTCTTTTGTACATGCATAAGCTTCTCCATCGGCTGTGCTTTTGGGAATGAATGCCTAGAACGGGCAGAATACGTGCCATTGTAGCGTTAAATGAGGAATATAATCTAGTAACCTTTATGGCAACTGTAGAAAAATTCAGATCACCTACTCACTGCATCAGCACCTGCGTTGATGGGCAAGTGAAACAGTACTGATTCTGTGTGGTTTATCCCCTTTGTGATGACTAGGGGTGGATGAAGCTAGTAGATTTAGTGTTTGTGTTTATCCACATTCATCAGTATTTTGTGTGGCAGAGTGAGCATCAGCTTTCTAAGTCTGGAACTATGTATAAATGCAGTGGTGAACTATGTATAAATGCAGTGGTGAAATTTTGAGCAGAGGGATACTATGGGTGTACACAAGATTATGTCCATATTTACGGATGCCAACTCATTGCACACAAACCAAAGCTATTTTTTTTCCATAGCGCTTTGGTACCAAACAGCATTTTACAGAGATCATAGATTTTCTCGCGGAAAAAATGTGTTTAACAGTGTAGCTCTCACAGTAAAGAAATGTACACAAGTCGTGCCAGTAAAAGGAGTCCTTAGATGTATGGTGCTCGCAGTGTGTGCCGGTGTAACTGCAGCAGCATAGCTGTTCCCGTTGGACTTCCCCAGGCCTGGATTCCAGGATTATCCACGTTCCTGGTCCTTGGCAGCATGGGTGGTCAGCTTTGTCCTCTTGGAGTCACTGAATGGACGCCAGGTCTGCGGCTTGTGTTTGAGGGCAGCACAGTGCAAAGTCGTGCAACGTGCAGCATTGCAGTCTTGTTGCTCCCAGTGGAAGAGGAACTATCAAGTTATAAAAACCAGCTTGAATACCTTGATTTCACATTGCATGTTAAAATCCCATCTGTGTGTGTTACAGATTAAATAGTATGTTCTGAAAAATTAGTGTGAGGACACTTGTAAACATTTTGAATTTACCAGTAGTAAATTAAATAGTGGAGTAGAGTGCAGCCAGATTCTTCTCAACCTTTAACTTGGTCTTATTCCTGACACATGCACGTTAAAAGTGTAAAATAGGCAGTTTATGTTCACTGACATTGTAAAGAAATTCTAAATATGTACACGAAAATCAGTCATTTTTATCTGTTTGTATGAAGGAGGAATCATTAAATTAAGGAAGCGTAGTGTGGTTGATCTGAAATTTCTTCTGCTGTATTAGTTCCCATGTGGGAATAGGAGTTTTAGTTGATATAGTCAGTAATAAATGAGACTGCAGAATTAATAATTAAAGACAAAAAATAATTTAAAGAAAAAAGCCAAGGCTTTGTCCTTTATCTTAATCACATTTTCCTAAATATTTTGGGGAAAGTAGTACTAACACTATTTACTTTAAAAAAATAATCAAAGTTAACATAATCTAAGTCTCTCAAATTCCATTCCTGTATTTGAACATTTGCAATTTTCTAGAACTTTACCTTTAGATTTGAAAGCTTTGCTAGTGCTTGTAGAAAAGGGCTTTCCCTTAGTTTCAACTAATCCATATAAGATAATTTTATGAATGTATTGAAATACTTAAGCAATGTGGGAAGGACATTTGAGGACATATTTAGTCAAGTGCTAAAAGACAAGCTGAAACTTTTGGTTATAGTTCTCACTGAGTTTCCTCTTTTGCTTGGTTTTAAAAATATATTTTAACCAAAAAGATGACTATTTGGAAATTGTATCTAGAATAATAAAAAATGTCCTGAAGTCTCTTGAGTGCACAAAAATCCAATGCACCTGCCAGACTTTAATTATTGGTTCATTAAACTTACAGATGGTTTGGTGAAATAAGTTGTTGATGAGTTCCACAAGCTGAGTGATGTGAACCAATGCATTTACAAATCTCTGCCTGTCAGACAGCTGCCAAAAGGGTCCTGAGATATCTTTATGCGTTATTGATTAAAATCACAAGATATCAGGAAATGTGAATCTGAGGATGCCAACATTGCTATTTTTTTAATTTTAAAATTTAAATTAATTTGCAGAAAATATACAAAGTACACAACCCAGTTAATATTGCTCTGAAAATGTTACTTCAGTTTCTTGTGATTTTAATAGTGAAACTGATTGTTTTATCAACGGGTTATTTTCATGATATTACAATCCTCGGCAAAGTAGAAAGAGCTGAGCAGTATAGGCTCTACCACTGATGTTGCCAAACTACACAATGTGATGGTTTACAGTGTTTCATGACTATAATTCTAGTTCAATAAACTCTGTCAGAAGTTCTTAGTTCGATGATTCACCATTATTCTTATGGGAATTATGTTGACTAAAGATTTTTCAGGACTGAGAACTCAAAATTCAATGAGAGTAATTTGTTGGGGGCTGTTACAATATTATTATAACAGTGATTCAAAGAGAAGCCTAGAAGAATTAAATGTGACTTCAAATGTTTTAAATTTAATTGCTGATTTTCTGATGTATTTGCCTCTGTCTTTTTTTGGTATTTATTTTAAAATGAAGTGCTATGGGCATAAAGGGTAGAGGCATCTGCTTTTCTAAAGTTTGGCAGGGTAGTTTAATTGCTGATTATTGCCCTTTTTTGGGGTGTTTTCTCCTCTGATTTCTAAAAAAAAAAACAATTCCAAACCTCTTGATGCATTATGTTGGTTTAAGAAAATTAAATTCAAGATTAAAATACAGGTGTTTCGTCAGGACCTCTAAGAAGACTACATGCTTGAAATTAGGATAGCTCAGCTCCTGATAAAATGATAAAACTTTGGCAAAAAGTGTGTTTGGTGTTTGTTTTGTGCTGGGAGCAACTGTCCAGAAGTATTAATTGAAAACACCCTCCCACTCTGTTGGAAGCGTGCACCAGCCGCCTGCCGTGGAGGCTGCCCGTCTTTCAGCATTGCAGGCGCTTGAGCACCTTCAGGGTGAAACCACCAGCAGCAGCAGCAGAATGGGCTCCATGGGGTGGCCCATGTCCCCATGCACCGGGGTCGGAGCCGTGTCAGGGTCCAGGTTTCAGAGGAGGGTGGGAGAGGCTGCCATAGTACCGGGAAGAGGAAGGGGCTGGAAATGTGGGAGGGCTCGTCTCCCAGGAAAACAAATTTGCAGCGTAATAGGGAAATCTAGTTGAATTGGGTAGCGATCACAGCTGTCCACATCACTGAGAGGGAAGGAGAGAAACTGCTTTCAAGTAAGCTGGTTATTGTGTACTGCTCTTCGAGCCGCGTTACCCAGCTGAACTTGGCCCAGACACAGCTTGGTTGCCAGCGCTGGTTTTGGCAGCGATGCTGCGTGCTGACTGCATGACAGGCTGCTCCCACCATGCTCTGCAACTTGCAGATAATTTTAAATATAGCCCTGTGGTGGATATGAAACGGTGATCTCGTCTCAAGTGTGACGAAAGCATATATAACCTCAGTAAAACTTGTCCAAGGGAAATACGATGCAAGGAGGAGGAAGCAGATGTGTTGGTGAGTGGGTCTGATTCATTAGCTACCCAGTTGCTCCAGCTTTCTGTCAACACTACCTTGGTCTTGTCTGATGGAGTCTCAGCCAAGCAGCCCGTCTGCCAGATCTTTGTGGACAGGATCAGATGCAATAGGTTATAAAGTTGAACATTTCTCATCAGCATCCTGAAGGCAGTTTTTCTTGTGCCCCTGCAGTGATGACCCAGCACCTTCCTTGGCTGTAAATGAAAGGAGGATCAGATAGATCTTAGGAGAACTCTTAGGAATTTGCTGATAGAAAGTTGTCTGCCTTAAAAATGCTTCAGTCCTGTGGAAACGGATATGCTGAAGCTACTCAAGTTGTATTTGGAGTTTTCTCATGCTTTTGTTTGGTTAATGTAGCAAAAACTACTACAACAGTACCCATTAGGGTACACAGTATAATAAACTCCAGAAATACACAGGTCGATGGGTAAACATGGGGACATCACAGGAAGCATTGCTATGCCTGTTCCCCAAGTGAAAAATTGGACACAGTGATGGTGATGACCAATGTTGGAGGGGCACACCCCTGATGTCAGGTCACACTCTCCACTATCAGAGAGGCTGGATAATCCTCAAAATACCCCCTTAACTTCTGTTGCCATTCCAAGCTTGGTACGTAATTTAAAATCCCTTCCAAAACCCTTCTTCCTTCCCCCCACCAAATAAAGTTGGGATAAGTTGCTGGTTTTGATAGACCCTCCCGGGTAGGGTGCTGTAGCATTTTCAGCAGAAATGTGGAATATGGCAAACTAGGTTTGTGTATTGCGGTTACATCTCTGCAGCACCATGCTGAAGTTCGGTTTGCTTTGGGAAACGATACATTTGTACTTTTCAGAAGGGTTTTTACATAGTAGACATAATTATTTTCATGTAAATGAACTGGAGATGCTATTTTGTAGGGTGCGTAGGGAGGATTTGTAAGTAAAACTAAAATTTTCTCTGCATTTTAGTGATAATTATTTTTATTTTATTATTTTATTCATTTAAAACCAATTTAACACCCAAGAGAAATAATAGTATCATCGAGCCTTACGTCTGGCATGTCAAAGGCTACATGGTTTCTCCCCGTTCTCCCTGCGTAGAGCCAAATCTGTGTTTGGCTGAAGTGCGTTTTTTGGAAGGTCTGAAATCAGAGACAGCAAAGGATTTTGGGTGGATAACAACGTAGTTAAGAATCAGACTTGGAAATTATGTGTATGTAATACACCTACTGCATAGAACAAGGTGAAAAAGGATGTTACTCATGAGGAAGCGGGGGATGCACACATGAAAATGTTGGCGGTGGTACTTGAGTAATTCATTCAGCAATTAACCTTAACAAAAGGTACCTGTGCTGCTGCCGAGGTATTTGCAGTCATACTGGGATACACGGCACTGGTCTCGGTTATACTAGTCTGTACATTAACACATTTTTGTTAACTCTTTCTAGGGTAAATATCTTGACATTCACATTTTTGAGATGATGTCCTATATGTCTTGTCTGGACATTCAGCTGCTGTGAACATTTTACAGGAGCTATCCCAAGGCTTGGTATTTCCTATCTGCTAAATCTGTTGGTGTAGCTCTTAGTAAATCCACAGATGAATACATTTGTCCCTGTGAATCATATTACTCCGTCAGTAGCAGAACTGGATTAATGTTGAATGTTTAATGTTTTCTGACCTGTTAGGCTTGGTACCACACTGAGAGGTACAGTGTTATGAGAGATGTAGAAATAAGCATGTGAAACATTTTCTGGCACAGCGTTCTTTGAGAAATTGTGTCACAGACTTCTGCACATTGACTTGCTGATGGCTCTTATGAGTCATATGCATTTCTGCTTCTGCTGTTCATGTCTGCAACCATATATATCTATATATACGTTGGGTTTTTAGGGCAGCATTATGAGAATCAGCAATGGTCTAACGCACAAGCTCTCTAGAAAATACTATACGTTCTCCTAGGTTTCTGTTGTTTGCTTGGGTTCTGTTTTTCTCCACACTAAGTGACATCTTGACAGGCTGAGCCAGAATCCCTTTCTTACCCTCCAGGTATAGAAGGATAAAATGCATTAATGTGTTACAGTCCTCTGATTGTGCTGCTCTGCCTGGGATTCCATGGATATGCTTTAGCCTCTGTTTTGTTCGATGAGGTTGGGGTTAGAGAGCTGAATTCAAGGAGGGTGGTTTTTAGCTAATGTGGATGTTAGTGGTTTGGAATACATTCAGTAAGTGACAAACCCAGTAAATGAGCATGACTGCGTGTTCTCAGTGTTTACTTTAGTTCCCTTTGTTTAATTGCAGACCTCAAAAGAGGACCTTCTGCAAGCTGATTTTGAAGGAGCTTTAAAATTCTTCAGGGTTCAGTTGCCCAAGAGGTACAGAGCTGAAGAGAACGCCAGAAGACTGATGGAACAAGCTTGCAACATTAAGGTAAGGATGCTCTTCATTTCTTCTCATTCACCCAAGGCTTTTACAGGGAAAGTAAGGTGTGACATTAAGAATGGCAGTAGCATGTGGAAAGTGAAATAATTAAATTGTTATTTTATTACTTCTTACATGTTTCCATAATTTATACACACGTACCTTTTGTATTTAAAGAAAGCTCTGAGGTTTTCCCTGTCTGCTTCAGTACAAGTTAATAGTTAAAATAGAAAACCAATGCAGTATCAAACAAACTGAATTATCAGAACTCAGTAATTCATTAATTGATTTATAAACAGTGTTTACACTAACCCAATCAATCAAATGTATGATAATCGTGCAACCAAAGGTCAGATATTATTTGTTTAGCTCAGAAGCTATTTATTTGCTGAATGCTGCTGTATAATACACTTGTATTGGAGTAGAAACCTAGTTTTGTTTGTATATCAAGCATACCAAGGCAGAATATCTTCTACTTTCTACCCTATCCAAGAGCATTCTGTGGAAAGGTAGGCTGCTTTGAACATCTGGACCACAAGTATTTGGCTTGTAATGAATGATGGCAAATTAGTGGAGCCTCGCTGTAAGCTTTTGAGGATGGAAATCTTCCATTAAAAATGGCTGAAGAGGTTCATAAAGGTGACATTTGAAAAGTTTGCTACTTCTTCTGGGATTTTTTTGTTGGAATATGTATAGCTGTGGGTGGGCTTAATACTTGATCTTGAAAAAAGTTCTTTTGTTATTTCTTGGAGTGTGTGCACTGATGGGAAATGCACGTTTAGTGTGGCCCAATAACGGACTGAGAACATTCCATCAGGAAGTATGTTCCTCTAACACCCAGCCTTTACCACTCTCACTCACTCATTTCCTTTTTTGCTGCTTAATTTCATAGATTATTAAGCAGGGCCGTTTTCCATACTTGTTAGAATACTGATCTTGTGAAACAGCGGGGCTTGCCATACTAATGTTTATTCCAGCCAGAAAAAAGGATCTGTGCAAAGGCTTTATTAAAATTGGACTTGGATTTCAACTCTGCTGCTGAAAGAGAGTATTTGAGAGTGAAAGACTACAGTTTGCTGTTTAGTATTTAGTCCTTTGCTCAGTTCTTGAAAATGAGTAATTCAAGGACTCAGCAAGTACAGGAAAACTATGTTGTTTACTCAGTCTGTGCATTTTTCTGATGGGCAATTATAATTGAAGTCCTCATGGTTCTTTATGGAAGAGATATTTATCAGTTTTCTTGGGCATGCTTTTCTTATTTTCTTGTGCAATGTATTGTGTGCCATGTGATGTTATTTTTCATTATTTTTTTCAATTTGTATTGGGTACATACTATACAATGTGTTTTGTTGGGAAAGTATTTTGAAATGCATTTGAGGCAGATGTTCATTGCCTAGTGCTTCATGTGAGTTCAGCATGTGGGGCCTTTTAGAAGCAGAGAATAAATTATGAACTGTTCATCGCTGTGAATAGGGAAACAGCTGAAGGATTTGACGGTGAATCTATTGCACATGCAAGATTTTGCACATTCTGGATTCTGTTGTATAAGAGAAAAGGATATATGAGCACAGCAGGTACGGAGTCAAGGCGCTCTCCTGAGTGTTGCAGAAGTACAAAAGGACAGCAGGAATTACTGGAATGGAGGGAGACTAGCATCAAGACCTGGGGTTATCAGGGATAGGAAAAAATAGAAGATTCAACATACTTTCTGCTGTGTTAGTAACACTCAGCCCTTGTAAGGAGTATAGTTGGGTTCTGCTAATTCACTGGGCATGCAGCTCATTCCTTATTCAGGTAGGAGACACAGGAGGGGGTCTAAACCGTGTCCTGAGCAGTCTTTTGATAGTTAATCTAGGAACAACTGAGCTCATGGAGAGGAGCATTCTGAAACTAGGAGCCTTTTAGTTAAGGTTGTTGTCAGGATTAATGGCATAGTCAGAAAAGTTCATCTAAATAGGAAAGACTCTGAATGTAGGTGATGCGTTTAAAACAGTGAAAATGTGAAAGACATCGGGAACTTAATATGAGGAAACTCAGTGCAAGACTTTATTGGAGGGGGAGGTGATATTTACTTTAAATTAATCTGTTTTCCCTCATTTGCACTCCTTCTGTCATAGATGCCACTCATACTGATAGCCACAGGCTCCCCAACGCAAAGGCGTCTGTACAGGATCACTTGCGTGGGATGAGTGATGGTGGCTATAAAATCCCCTCACTATGTCTCTTGGGGTCCTATTAATTGATGGCAGTAAACTGGCTTTTAGGCAGATATTCAGTACTCTTTAGGACTCAAACAGTTCTCATGGTGTGCTCTTTTCCCTCAGAAGCTTGCTGGCTTCAGCCCATCATTGCTGTCCTTGGACTCCGTTGCCTCAGTGCGGGTGGGTTTGTGGTGTCCAGCCTGCTTTTCTGTTGGCAGAGGTGACATGGTGTGGCTTTGCTGCGGGTCTTGGACTGGCTGGTCATCTCTAGTTCAGCCTCACCAGAGTGCTGGCCTTCTGGTCTAGATGTAGCAAGAAGTTTCTCATCGTTGGCTAGTTTGATTGCCAGTACTTACGTCCTTGCTTGTCGATCTTGTAACACGTTCTCTGTATTCTTTTTTCTTGCACTTTTGCTTGCAGATATTCCATTCATACTTCTTCCAGTATCTTAGCATTTGTGTTACGCATTCCCACTGAGTGATTATGTGGTGCCTTGACTTTGTTAACTCCCACCGTTGATTTATAACACACAAGGATTGAACTGACTTCGCATTCACAGTGTTTATTTATTTGGATCAACTTTTCACACTTTTGCCATCTAGAATGTCCTTAGAGAGCCAAATCTGAATCACAGAAATGTAACCTCTGACTGGAGATGGCACATTAAATATTTGCTAGGCAGAAGAGAAAATCGCCTCATAATGAAGAA
>JAVJGJ010000030.1:5379374-5393080 GCA_035590215.1 Microhierax caerulescens
AGGAACATTATGGTGATATAAACCTCTTTAGGAAAAACATTTTTTTTTTTTCCAAATCATCCTGAATTTTATAGCATCCTCTGATTTAATTTGTTTGCTGTTGTGGCTATTTTACTTCAAATCAAGCAAAAATTAGCTCTTATTCATTCCAGGCACTATCCTTGCATTCCTTGCAGAAGGAATTTTGCATAAACACTTACCCTATATAAAAGGCATGTTCAAGAATCAAGAACAGATTAGAAGTTATGGCTCAATTTTCTCTCTAAATATGTAGCCTTTTATTTGGATGTCGAGGGGAGTCAACAGGAGCACTGGGAGTGAGTGAGCTTCCAAGGGAGCACAGCCCTTGTGCATGCATGGCAGAAATACTGATCTCAGCTTGAGCAGTACGCTGTGCCCAGCCCGAGCACATGGACACGAGGAGAAAATGTTCTCTTGCCCTGTGGACATCTGTGCTAAGCTGGACCGATTCCTGAATATTATTATTTTTTTCCTTTTCTTTTTTTTTTTTTTTTTATAGGGAGAATCTCATTTCTTTTAGTTGCATAGATATCAAGGTTGCAGTAATACAAGAGCTATAGTTCACATTTTAACTAAAAGAAAAATTCAGAAGAAGACAAATGGGGAAGGTGGAACAGTATATGGAAATATCTCTGGTCTCTGATATCAGAAGAATTACCTCTTTATCACGTAGAGAACTCTGATAACTTGTGGAAGAACCTGCCTTCTCTTGCCCTTCTATACATAACCATATGAGCTCTTAAAATAAGCTTATTAACAGTCAAATCAAGACAAGTTAATCTTTAAATCATATGTAAATACAGATGTTTTTCTCATTGTGGTATACTGAAGCATTAAAACGTAGATGCAGATTTTCACAGTAGGAAGCTAGATCAGCACAGTTAAGCACTGAAATAGTTTGTCTCCCAAATCATCTTCTGAGAACAGAATTTCCCTTTCACTGTACTGTATGATGATGAATAGGGATTTAGCAGCAAAGGATTACGTGGAGCTTAGATTAGTGGATGCTGCTGGTAGTCTTATACGGCTGATCAGCTTGCACGGTCCCGAGCTTCTTTCCTCCTTTGGAGCTGACCTGTACAAATGCCAGGGGAACTGGTCCAGGGGAGTACTGAGAAGTAGCTGTCTTCTGTCTTTCTCAGCAAATGGATTTCATGTCAAATGCTTTCTCTATCAGATTGCTGTTAATCATCTTTGGTATAAATATATACTAGCCCGGGCTGTTTTCTGGACTTTTTTGGCTGCATTTAGTTCTTTGACCTCCAAGTGAGTGCTTTCATTTTTAACTCCAGCGTTGTGGGACACATTGCTCTCCTGGAAAGTATCAGTAGTTTGTACTTTTAATGTATAATGCATGGAATAATCTCATTTCAGAGTCTTCAAGCATGCCTCTGTCTAGACTGCGTCTCACAATCAGTCTTCTATACCTCCACTGCTGAGATACTTGGACTAGTCTGTCTGGTTTAGCTTAGTTTAGCTGACACCATGTGCCATTTCCTGCTCACCTGCATCATGTCAGCCTTAATTACTCTTTATCTCATCTTCCAAGCAATCATGCTGCGGATTTATTTTTTGCTTTGGGAATATGCCATTACTATTGTGCTGTTTACACATTGAAATGTCTCACCTTTTCCATGAGGCTTCTGGCAGGGTGTCCATGTGGAAGACGTGGCTACAGCCCTTTCTGGGGCTCTGTGTGGTGCTCCAGGGATACCAGCACAACAGCTCCTGCCTACTCATTGCACAGCAGAGTATATACAGTGGGTTTGTGCCTTGCCATCTCCAGTGGTTTTTAGGGGACAGAGGGTGTGCTGTGGTCCTGCCTTTTCCTTTCATTTAACTACAAGAATTTCTCACGGTGCCTAGCTCTCCAGCCTTCTTGTTCTTTCTCCTTTTTTTTTCTTGTCCCAGGCTTAAAGGTCGGGTGCAAAGTGACAGTCAGTAAAAAACCTGAAATCTGATGTGGTATAGGGTGCTTCAGACAGGTCATCCAGGTGACCATGTCATTGTGCTCTCCCTCTGCAGCGTGGCAGGTTTGTAAGGCATTTAACAGCACTCTGGAGAAAACTTGACAGGCAACATCATAGTAATAACAACAATGGTAATACAACTTATACGTTTGCATTTTTCGTTAATTTTACCTTTTTTTTTATCTCCCTCTGGGAGGCAGATCAGGGCTGTTAACCCATCTTTGGGGAGGGGAAAGGAAAAATACGGAGAGATGTATCTACCTTGAGACAGAAAGTCAGGTGTGGGCTTAGAATGAGAAGCCCCGAGTTCTGGACCCCATGTCTTTTCATGTGACAGATGTCACTATTTAATGTGCTCCTTGATATTAATTAATATCTTTTGTTTGCTGATCACATGCCGCGAATGAAAAGACAGCAGACCGTGGGTGAAGGTAGTGATATGGATCTATGCTTGCTACTTGCTGTCTGATTATTGTTGATACGAAGCCTGAACTGTTACTCTGATGAAGCTTTTGCTTGATAAAAGTTGGCTTTCCTTGCATTAACTTGCAGGCTGTTTGGGTGAAATCCCTGAATCATGCTATATTGAAGCCAGGCCAGAAATCCATATAAATAATTGCAAGTGCAAAGCATTCCTATATACCTGCTATGATAATTTTCTTGAAAAATATGCTTGACACCTTTTTTTTTCTTTTCAATACCAGTTGAAGTGATAAATGCAACAAGTTTAAAATACATTTCACAGGTACTGTTGGGTTAGGGTCAGTTTCTTATGGAACGTAGCTCTCGATGGCATTTGCACGGTCTGAATGCCATACAAGCGTTGTTCGGTTGGATGAATAGCCCCAGGGAAC
This sequence comes from Microhierax caerulescens, assembly GCA_035590215.1. Taxonomy (NCBI): domain Eukaryota; kingdom Metazoa; phylum Chordata; class Aves; order Falconiformes; family Falconidae; genus Microhierax; species Microhierax caerulescens. The sequence goes on from JAVJGJ010000030.1 coordinate 5,382,220, forward strand.
CTATGTCGGAGACATTCATAATGGCAAACAGATTGTGTGTCCTTCAGCAGCCAGAGGGACCTGTTTGTACTGATGTGCCTTGGAGGGGATGGACTTGGGAGACACTGGCGGTGGCCCTGGGGCAGCTGTGGAAGGTCCCTGGTACATGGCCTTGCTCTTGGATGGCTGCTGCCTCCCTCGTTGTGGTGTGAAGTTGTTCATGGGCCTCTGCAATTACTGAGCTGGGAGGAGATAAAAAAATGGGTCCCCAAAGAAGAAGGGTTGAACATGAAACAGGTGGCTGAAGCCAGCTGCTTTCCAAGCAATGATGCTCGAAGTCAGTTTAGGAATTTCTGCCTTTTCCTTCCAAATGGTTTCTGTGGGGCTGTCCCGCTCATTAGCACAGCCTTGCTGAGGGTGTGCAAGGCTGGAGCAGGCGTTCACATGTTGTAGAGCTCACCACTACCACCCCTCCCCTTTGCAAACAGAAAAAAAAGAAAAGAAAAAAAAATCCCGTATTTTGCTAAAATAAAAAGATGGGGAAGAAGGAAGTATTCGCAGCTCCTTTTTAAACCTCAGTCATTTACATCAGGTTCTATGCACCACGATGCCCCAAATATGCTGTAAGACCTGTTTTTTTTTCAGCAGCCAAAGGCTAGGATTTCCAAAATCTCACAGTAAGATTCAATATTCCTTTTACTTGGTAGCAGTACTGGCTGAGGGATGTCAGGCTCTTTCCCCAGCCCCACCGCCTCCATCACCCATCACACTGCAGCTCTTTGCGGAGCTGGGCAATAAACTGCACCAGTGCTTTGGGCTGGTCGGAGCCCTGTGCTGCCTTTGCCGCTGGAAAAACACAAACAAGCAAAAAGTCATCCCAACTCTAATGCAGGTTCTTGGCAGACAAGAAGGAGGTTTGTGAAGTGAGGTATTTCTGCCAGGCGGCTGATGTTTGAAGGAAACGTGACTGAAGAGGGGAGGTAACTTCTAGTGTCCTTGGAAAATGATAGTGGCAGTATGGAAAAGAAATATGGAAACAGAAAGTTAAAATGTGGGTTTAATTAATTAAAAATCATAAGAGAGTCATGAATTAATTTAAAAGGCTGCGAAATAATCTGGAATGGACTGAGCTGACTAAGTATGTACCTGTATGCTGGCATCCCAGCTGTGCTGCTCTTCCATCTTTTTCAGGTTCGTGTGGCTTTTAGAAATCAAAATGGGTGGATTTGGTTTAGGCAGCTTCGTGCCCTTGTTTAGCGGTAATTTCAAGTTAATGTAAAACTCGAAATGAAGTGCAAACTTGACCCAAACCTTTTTTAATTGCGTTAATAACCACCTCTTTGAGAACAGAACAAATACACCGTACAGAATTAATGGCGAATATGCTTTTATAAATACAGGGAGTGACCTTCAGCAGGCTGGGGAGATAGCAGCTGGCCTGGCCTTTCACCCTCTGTAGATTGAGGGGTGAGGCTGATAGTTTTACTTCTTTTAATGAGCTTTAAAGATCATCTAGGAACTTTGTGGAAGAAAATCCTTACGCAGCAGTTGTTGCACGGGAGCGGGACCAGCTTTTGTGTGGCCCACAGCTGATTAGGGGAGGCTGGGAGAGGGGAATTGGGGTAATTTCTGCTCCGTTTGTTTTAATCCATAGCAAAGCACATGCACTTACAAGGGTTCCTCCTGCTTTTGCAGTGAGTTTGCTATTTGTGCTTTCCCCTAAGACTGAAGGAGACCTGGGTGATAGCGCTCTCTCTTCTTTGTGCTTACAGTAAATAATTCAAGAGGCAGAGCTGGCAACAGAAAATGAAGACTTAGAAGTCCTCAGCTTTTCCCTGCGCTGGGCTACAAGTTTACATTGAGGGGGAGCACACGCCGGCATCACTGGTTTGTCTTGAACGCCTCTGCCTCAGCAATTCCAGCCACGCTGGGAGAGAAAGCCTCGCTCTCCCCGGCAGGATGACTTTGCTGGCTTTAATCTGTAAAAATCAGTTTATAATCTCTCCTGCTTTCAAACAGGAGTATGCAGAGTAGCTGCAAATTGGGAGAATTTACCCCTGTAAGTACATATGCTGAAGCGCATCAAGCCCAGATTTTTCCACACATTTGGAGGATTATTTTAAGCGAAACTCAGGTGCATACACCCACTTCTTGGGGGGGGAGGGGGAAGGGGAAATAGGCCATGTTATTTGACATTTTCAATTAAAAAAATAAAACTTGGAGAAGCCAATAGTGGAACTGCATGTAGATCAGCCTGAGCCTGGCAGCTGCTTTTCTCAAAAGGTGTGGGGCATTACTGCGAGCAGCAGCTGGGCATTTGTTTCTCACTTTGAATCCCAAAACACTTCTAAAGGTATTTACCTTCTGACGTCTAAATCTGGAACTAGAGTTATGAATAAAAGTATGACCTTCTCAGGTCTGCCTCACCACAGCCGTATTTCCCTTGTTCCCTGGGATAAGCAGGCGTGCGAGGGATGGGCAGCTGCTCCCCCACCTTTCACCCTGGCATGGGCATTTGGGGTGGCCGAGGGTCCAGCACAGCACCAGCGCTGCAGGGATGGAAGATCTGGGCTATCTGCTGTTCTCTGGTGGTTGGGAAGCCCTTTGTGGGCAAGGAAAGAATGGAGCTGTGCTTTGGGATTCACAGTGTTTGATGTGTAACCAGGTCTTTTTCACTTGCTGGTTGTGTTTGAAACAGTTCTTACAGGTCATTACTGGGTAAGGCAGTTAGGAAAAGAGCTGATACTACCGTTATTCATTCCGATCTGGGGGGGAAAAACCCTGTAAACTTATCTTGAAGACTGCCAAATGCCATTCCCAGTGCTCTGAAAGGAGTTTTATGTTTTCTTATCTGAAGACTGCTGTGATCTTCCCAGATTCGTTAATACGTGGAAAGCAAATCGCAGAAAACGCCTTTGTATTTCAGAAATGTGGTGGCAGGAAGGGAGAACTTAGCAAGAAGCTGCACATACCTCACATACGTAACGCTTTCCCGTCTATCAGAAGATCCTATCCCCGTCAGATAGCAGCAAGACATTCCTGGGGGTGGAGTGAGAGTGAATTTATCTTGGGAGTGAGCTGGATTTGGCTTTGCTAAGCTAGCTGTTTTGCTCAATTCAGGAATTTTCCATTCATCTCCATTATCCACCAGCATATAAATCCCAACAACTGTAATTAGGACTACTTACCTTAATCAGTTAAGTTTTCTGCAGCTCACCTGTCCTTCTGCTGGCTCTCCTTTGTCGGCCTGACTGCTTGGTTGAACCGCTTCTCCAAAAATTCCTGCTTTGGAGGTATGCTTTCAAACCCGTGCCATGGAGGGGGCTGCAGTCCTGTTCTTTGAGGGAGGCTACTGCAAGGTAGAGCGGTGTTATACAGAGAAGCGCTATTTGCTTTAAATAAATATGAAGCTGAACTCTGGGGTCTTTATTGTTGTTTGCTAGATTATTCATCGCTTCAGCCCTCAGAAAGCCTGGCTGAGGGGAAGGCTCTGTGCTGAAACGCTGGGAGGAGTGTGTCGTGTGGCCTGAGAAGGTGGTGAAGGGCATCTCTCTGCCTGCCTTGTCCTTTCCAGTTCCTCCGGCATGAGCATGCTACCACTGTGTCTGGGTGGATGGATTTGCTTCAGTCGGTTTAATTCAGAAGATTTAGTTTAACTGGCTCGATACCTAAGATGATGTGTACTGCTTCAGGGTGTAGCACAGACTGTTATCGCGGATGTAAATTGCTGGTCCATAGAGATTTGTGGGCAGCTCAGCTCCATTAACTTGAGAAGACAGCTGAAAGACATTCTTTTTAAAGTAAAGATATGCATTAGCCAACATCCAAAATTATTAGTTCTGGTGATGGCTAGTTAGAACATGCCAAAATTACAAGTCCTCTGTAGATATGAAAAAAAAAACTGGGGGCGGGGGGGGGGAATATATGTTCTGGTCCATAATTCCTTATAAATAGAAATGCCTGTTGGCTAAATCAGGGGAGGGATTCGAGTAGCTGCAGCTGGGGAATGCGCCTGATAATTTGCATTCTCCCCCTCCTGCCCTTATTGCAGAATTAAATTGGTCTCTCATTAACATGGGCATGTTTGTTGTTGTACCGCCTGCTCTCTCCCCCGCGCCTGTTCCAACCTAACGTCGGTCCCTGTTGGGAGCCTCCGGAGCCGGTGCCAGCAGGGAGGGGTTGTGGGAAGGGACTTTCTTTACCTCTTACAACAGGTGCCTTTGTCAGCACACCTCAGGGGCAGCCAAGGAGGAGCCACTCTTAGCCTGACGCGTTGAACTTTCGCTACAAGAAAAAATAAAGCCACCCCACGAGGCAGTGGAAGTGAAGAGGAAGCCGTCATTTCAAGGGCTGTGGAAAACCTGAGCAGGATTTAGCATAGCAGGTATGATTTTTGTATGGGTGACACGGAGAGCGATCTCGCGAGCTGGATATCGGAGCTTCGGGATTGGAATCTAAAGCATTTCTGCTGTGGGAATTAATTGGAAAAGAATTGCAAGCCTTTGAAGAAGAACTTTTAAAAATGCGCTGTGGGTGCATTTCAAGGAAAAAATACCTTTCCTCTTCCTGCAAGGGTTAAGCATTTAAATAAAGCAGAATCTGCTTTATTCTCAAGGATTTAACTTCAAGTGCTGCATTTTTTGTTTGCCATAAGCCTATTAGAACTCTCTCTGTTTCCTAGCAATAACATGTAATTCCCCCCCACCCTTAAGTGAAAGACTCGTTGGGTTTTTAATCCTGTACGCTACAGCTGTTGCTCAAGTTTCCTATTCAAATGCAAATAGCACCTGGTGCTATTTAGATACCTGTGTAATCTTTGATAAAGATACTCCAGGAGCACAGGAAAAACAGAAAAGCAAGGTGGATCTGACCCTGTTTATTTTGGAAAGCGAGAGTGTAACCATATGCTACCGCCAACCTGAACGGGAAATTTCTACCGGATTTGCTGCATCCAGCACATATTCTTTTTGAAGATGGCTGAAATGATTTATGTTTCTTGATCAGGTGTGATTTTTCATCAGGAAGAATAAAGACTTCCAGAGAAGATAAAAATGTTGTGAATGAGTCTAAGCAGAAGAGGTGAATTTGCTTAGGAGCTTTACCTTGCCTGAGTGTTCTGAAAGGAGTTTCTTTTGAAGTTGTTTTGTTTGTGTCTTCGAAACACTTACTATTTGCTAGATTTTTATTTGTAGTTTTGAGACTACAGATTTTCAGTTATTTTTTTCCATTTTTTTCCTTGCACTGTTTCTTCTCTGCATCAGGTAACGTTACGATAGATTAATTGGAAAGTCAGGAGCAATTTGGAAGGTACCTATGCTGTTTAGGACACTTAGACAAGAGGTACCATATCACTTCCTGATTAAAAGCAAACCAGTCCCCACTTCAAGTTAAAAACCTTCTACTGTGGGAAGTTTTGATTGTGTAAGTTGGTTTTATTTCACTTGTGGAGGTGTGAGTTTATTCAAGGAAGAGCTTACAGCCTTCATTACGTTTTGCATGGCTGTTTTGCCCTCTATGACAAATGGAAACTGAAAAACACTTTTTGGAGGGTTGTGATTTGATGCCATCAGCGTCTACATGGCACAAAATGCTGTTCAGATCTAGTGAGTGTATTTAAAGACTTTAAAGAAGAGATTTAGAAACTTGTGGAAAAATTCTAAGGAATGCCTGAAAGAAATCATCATTACAGCCCTCTCTGTGAATTTACAAATAAGCCAGAAGAAGCAATTCATTGGAAAGTGAGACTCTGCTAACAAGAATATCAGCTTTTGTGGGAGAAAACTGGATATAAAGAATAAACAATTGCAAGAAAGTTTGAGGAGAACAGAAGCGATTCCAGTCCCGCTGTCAAGCACTGACAGATCTTTTCTTGCTTAATACTAATCGGATTTGGCTACTGCTTCCTCACCTTCAGCCTCGAGACTGGAATTAAAACAGGTTCCCTGGCCTTCACCAAGCTGCAGCCAGTGCCTTTTGCCAAGTTGGGTGTTGGGAGTGTGAGCAGGTGTTTTGGCTGTGCTTCCCGTGATACCCAAAGGCACCCTTGAGTGGAAAACCCCAGGGGAGCTGCTTTGCTGGGTCATTCTCTGGTGACGCTCCTTCCTCATTAGCTTCTTCAGGTGGGTGTGAGCAACCGACACGGAACTGAGCCAAGGTTCAGCCTTGGATTGTCAACCTGCTCGGACCACTAACGGCAGACTGCCAGCAAAATGATGGAAGAAATCTCCATAACGGTGGCTTATGATGCCCATGTTTTTAGCCAACTGTATGATGAAGACTTTCTGGCCAATCTGGTGGCAGTCAGCAAACCCAAATCTGTGGTAGGTGTTGCTCTTGCTCCTTTGCCAATTATGCTTAAAGTTATACTTTGTCCAGTGGTTAAGTCCTTCTGCTGAAAGCTATTTGCTGTTTAGTTCTCTTTTTATTACTTTTTCAGAAATTTGCTGTCATGCATCAATAAAAATAATTTATGTCAGAAGAGATAAGATAGATAAAATAAGATCTTTCTGGATAAGATTGTTAAAATAAGAACTTTCTGGTCTACTAAGTTCGGAAGAAGGTGATTTGCTCAGTATGAGAACAGTCGAAATAATTTTGAAATAATAGAAATAATAATTGAACTAGCAAATGTTTATCTATCCTTGGAATCAACACTAAATGATATGAACACTTTCTTTGCTTTAGCACATCAGTTAAAATGTCAGGGGAGATGCTCAGTGTATGCCGAGGATGTGAGGTGTAGGTCACCATCATCACTAAATCTAAGAGAATCCATCCCTTGCATGGCACTGGTGATGTTAGACTTTTATATGTTCTTCTGAAATCAGTGTAAATATCTGTAAAAACTTTTAGTTAAATGGCCGCTTCCTTTTTTTCATAAAGAGCATATATCTTTATGTAAATGACACGTATAGTGTGGTCATCTGCCTCCCTCACGGAGTTCCCAGCGCTTGTGGGGAGCTGCATTCAAGTCAATAATTTTAGACTCTGAGGATTAGTGCCAGAGTTCATCTTTGGTCTCAAATTCTACGGATGAGTCCATGTGGGAGCCAGTCCACCCAGAAGCAGTCAAAATAAGGCTTGGAAAATAAAAGTGCACGTATAGGTGTTGAGCTTGACTTGAAGGCTGATACAGTTAAAAAATCAGTCTAAATACAAACCAGGCTAATTCTTTGGCCACTCGATGAAGCATTTGTGTTTGCAGACTTCGGTCTGTGTATGTGTTTGTGTTCAGGTGGTTCCCTAAGCTGTGACAAAGGGAGGTGTTCTCAGAAAAGGAAAAATTTGCTTTATTGCTATCTTGTGTAGAACCTCTCTGCGCACAGTTCCTGCTTCGGATTTTCTGCCTGTCCACACTCAGAAAATCTCAGGTGCACAAATTCCTCTCCTGCATCTCCTGCAGGCTGCTGGACTTAAGCCAGAGCTCTGCCCAGTCCCTTTCAGTATGGTGCCTTTTTCTGTCTCTGGCCTCCTCTAGGCTACAGTTTACAAGGCCCATTAGAATAGTTAAATAATAAATATGGAAATCCAGTGCAGATAAAACCGTTAGTTTATTATGACCTGGATGGAGACCGGGCTCCAAATAGACTTTAACTTCACCGCGGTATTAGGAGTGATGTACTTTTCTCATGCTCGTGTTTTGAAATAGGTGGTATACTTCAGTTAATTTAGTTTTTTTACTATTTACAATTAGCTAATTGTCCAGGCACAACCTTTCCTCTTCTTCTGCCTTAGCTGTTTGCTAGGGCAGCATTAATTATTCTGACTAGAAGCCCAGAGAAGTATCTTTCCTTCAGACGGGTTGGGATGCTGCAACAGGACCATGGGGAGCTGGGTGCCCGCGGAGAAGGTGCTGCCGGCGAGCTCCGGGAGAGCCCTTGGGATGAGTTCCTCGGAGCAGGTGATGGTGGCAGTGGGGTTTTCTGAATGCCTCCTGTCCTGAACTGCTTGTGTGGGCTCGAGCCTGTACTGCAGTTGTTTACATTAAAATCCTTGTGGTAGGAAAACATTTCATAGATGGCTTACCCTGTAATTTCAGTCTTTGAAAAGTGCTACTTAAGCTGGCTGGGTGATGGCTTCTGAAGTTTTGTGTAGCTTTGGAGCAAAAGTAATGGGCACTGCGTTATGTATCTCGCCGTTCCTCCGGGTCAGCTGCAGGTGACTGCAGGAGACAGTAACTGGTATCAAGAGCACCACGTTACAGCTCCGGCTGGTATTTGCCACTCTGAAAATAACATTAAAAAAAAAAAAAAATTCTCTATGAAGTAACTACTTATCTCCTAGCAAACAGAGATACTTAACATGGAAAAACCATGCGAGGAAAAATATCTTTATTACTAATATTTATAAGATGTGAATGATTGACTTTAGTTAAACACACGTTCTTACCAACCCTTTTTTTCCCTGCAGTATTAACATGTTTCAGTGCATTATGTACTAGTAAATAAGTTAAGAAATATGGGGTTTGCAGGGTTTACATAGGAAATACTTAACTACCCGTTTAAATGGTTTTAAATTATATTAACTAAGCAAATAATGGTGCAAACAACCTGAGGAGGTTTAAGATGAAGCTCGACAGGATTATAATAGGATTAGACAGTGCGTGGGAGCCTGCACTACTAAGGGATGGGACCTGATGACTCAAAGTTTCTTTCAGTTCTCTACTGCTATGTTTAATCATGGGACAAGTTGCCAACTGGGATAAGTTGGGGCAAATCCCCTCGACTCTGTCCTAGTCATTCTACCAGATTGCACAAAGGTATGTACTGTACATGAAGTAACATTCTGCAGAAGGAATTTGCAGTGCTTTCATTTATTCTGAGAGTTCATGTTAATAGCACGTGTATTTTTGCGATCTGGGATTCATCTGCTTGTTCGCAAAATCCAGGCTTCATATAATTTTAAAGGAATTTCTACTATGTTGCTCTGGTTGCAGAGTAACATTAAAAAAAAAAAAAAAAAAAAAAGTTCTTTAAAGCCTTTCATTCTGTTCCATGGTTTGGATGGCAGGATGGTTATCGCTGTAGTTCCAGAAATCTGGCGACTTGTAACTCATAGTTATTTGGGTAGTGCCATAGCTCAGGGCGCACGGAGTCTCTCTTGCACAGAGAGTGCCATGTGTTACGACATGAGGTGGCAAAGGGTTAATACCGAAACCAAACCAGGCCCAGCTGGTAGCTGTTGTTGAGGGCAGCCCTGCCTAACCTTTGGGCATGCCTGTGCCACACAGGTAGTGAACTTCGTGAAGGAAAATCAGAATTATCCGCTGTTGTCCAGGTCCCATCAACATTATTCATATTTTTCAATGGGAAATGTGAATTTTTCCGTGGAAGGCATAGTGGTGGGTTTGCAGCGTTGCTTTGATGCACATAAATACTAGACAATCGAACAGGATGCAGATGATCTGAGATAAGGTTTTGGTAAATACACTCAAAGCAACGCTGTGTGATAGGAATCCTCCAACATATTTTTAATAAAATCAGTCATATTGCAGTGTGACCGTGACACATGGTTGTTTTGCTGTGTGGTCCTGCTTTCAAGATTTCCAGTTATTCTGAAACTGCTTCGTACAGACATGCAAAGCAACCTATAAAGTGGACTGCTGTGTAGTTTGTGCAAGGATTGAGTAGCTTTACTCTGGGGAATTTCAATTCTCAACTTATCTGCAGAAAACTTAGACCCAAGGGGTTATAAAAATGCTATACTAAGTGGTATAATCCTCTTAATCCAGGGTTGAAGGGCATTCTTCTGGAAAGCTTTGCTGTATTCTCATTTGCCTGCCTGCCTTGTGTTTAGCTCTCTGTTCAGGGGAATTAGCAGCCATTTCATACAAGCGATTTGTGGTTACACGTCAGCAGACTCTGCCGTAATGATTTCTAGGCTCTCAATTTCCCATCGAAGCCAAACTAAGAGGTTCAGAGCAGGTGAGTGAACTGCAGATTGGGTGAAGAACTAGGTGGCCCAGCAGGAGCACAGGGCATCGTGGTCAGTGGGTTTAACAGGCGACTGGCTAAATGTTTCTGAGGCTTGTAGAGGGACAGGTACTGTTTAGCATCTTCAGGCCTAGACACCAGAAGAGGATGTACGTACCCTGTTTTTCAAGTGGCAAAACCTTCATTTTCAGGCGTCAAAATCCAGAGACTAGGCGGTGGACACACTCAAAGACAGGTCTGCTGATCAGAGGAACCTCAGCAGGGGTGGGCTGGACTGCCTGAGGTTCAGCAAAGGCAAGTGCAAAACCCAGGGCTCCTCCCTGGGCAGAAATAACTTCATAGTCTGTGCAGGCTGGGAACCAAACATCGATAGTGTCAGTGCAAAAAGCGTGTTGGGAGTTGTGGTGGATGGCAGCAGGAGCGAGCAGCGTGTGGTGACGAGGGCTGGCTGGCAGCGTATCGGGTGGGATGCTGATTCCTCCCACCCAGCAGTCCTGAGGCTGCATCTCACACACAGTCCAGGTTTGAGCCCCCCCAGAGGGAGGGATGCCCTGCTTTTGGGTGGGATAGAGTTAACTTTCTTCTTTGTAGCTGGCACAATGCTCTGTTTTGGATGTGGTGTGAGAACAATGCTGATAGCACACTGATGTTGTAGTTGTTGCTAAGTAATGTTTATATTAAGTCAAGGACTTTCCGATTTCTCAGGCCCTGCCAGTGAGAGGGCTGGAGGGGCACAAGAAATGGGGAGGGGACACGGCCAGGACAGCTGACCCGAACTAGCCATAGGGGTGCTCCATACCATAGAACGTCTTAGTCAGTATAGAAACTGGGGGGAGTTTGCCGGGGCCTGGGCATCAGTCAGCAGGTGGTGAGCAGTTGTGTTGTGCATCACTTGGGGCTTTTTCCCTTCCCTTTGGATTGTATTCCTCTCCCCTTCTCTCTCCTTGACA
>JAVJGJ010000030.1:5393180-5408843 GCA_035590215.1 Microhierax caerulescens
CAGTTGTGTTGTGCATCACTTGGGGCTTTTTCCCTTCCCTTTGGATTGTATTCCTCTCCCCTTCTCTCTCCTTGACACTACAATTGTTGTTGTTATAATTGTTACTATTATTATTTCAATTATTAAATTGTTCTTATCTCAGCCCTCAGGTTTTCCCTTTTCCCCAGTTCTCCTCCCCATCCCACTGCAGGGGGGCAGGGAGGGAGTGGTACTTAGTTTCTGGTGTGGGTTAAACCACGACAAAGGGATATTTGGAGCCCAGAGCTGTCCAGCAGAGGACCCCTGGGAGGGCAGGGGGCAGAGGACCCCCTGGGAGGGCAGGGGGCAGAGGACCCCTGGGGGGGCAGGGGGCTGACTGCAGCAGAAAAGGATGAAAGGGTTGGGGCAGCGTAACCTGAAGACCAGAAAGCTCAAGCTTTTGGTGTCCTGCCACCAGAAAGAAGGTCCTGGAGAGGCTGGAGCCAAACACCCTTCGGGGGCACACAGTCAGGAGACCAGAAGGAATGTTCTGGATTCCCAGCACAGCAAATTCTGGCTCAGCATGACAGAAAGCAGTGCTTCCCGGGGTGGCCCTGGCTTCTTCATCCTTGGAGACTTTCACGAGCAGCATGCTCTGCCTTTGAAGCTATCCCTGCCTGAGCAGGAGGTTGGTCTGTGCCTACTGGAGAGCCCTTCCAGTCTATACTTTTCTAAGTCTCTAACTCTGCCTCGTGTGGAGGCTTGCAGTGAGCAGCTGGCAGCGTTTGAGCTTTTGAAGACTGTTTTTCCCTGGGTGGCATTAGCGCTGGCATGCTGCTGCTGTTGCTGCTGCCAAAGGAGCAATAAGGGAACTTGGGTGGTCGCTATTAGGAGAATTGGCTATTTTCAGCAGCGCCCTCCCTTCCCAAGAGAAGGAGGGATCCTGCTCTCGGGATGTCCCTAGGAGTGGTCTGGCCTCCACCTCTTCCTCCTCTGTGGGGCAGGAACAGCCAGATATTGCCCTGATCCTCTCACCTTGTCTTTGGAGCAGAAAAAAAATTCTTATATACACATATAATAAAATAGCAAATTTTATTTATTAAGCAGGTGATGCAGAAAGATGAAAGCTCTGATAGTTTTTGTCTTTCCCCTCCTTTGATTGCTCAAGCCCCTTGGCTTTTGTGATTTCACGGTGCAGCTGCTCTTCCTTTAACTCTACAATTTTTAGTCATTTTGTGTATTCTACTCTCGCTTGTCATCCTCCCAGCTTCATCACCTTTTCTGCAATTTCTTTTACCAGTACAAATCTTGTCTTCCCAGAAATTCAGGTGAGACGTGTTTATATGGAATAGTAAACATAACATGTACTATCACCTGAATTTTTGTTTATAAAAATTCTACACTTTTATTCTGCTTTAAGGAGTCAGCCCCACAATGTTGTTGTCTTCCCCTGGAAATCATCAAGATTTGAAGTCAGTGAAGGAAACAGCTTATATAAAGTTAATTAAATGGATTGTTGTATCAGACTGTGGTTTGCTTACTACTGTGTTTTAGGTTTGAGAGTATAACTGATGTGCACAAATATTAGTTGGACGGCAGTTTTTTCTCAGTAAGACTCGGTTGGCACCTTTTGACGTTAAAACTAAATGCATCAAAATGAAATCTCTTCTTTCCTTGGATTTCCCATGTTTTAAAGTCTTGGAGTTCCAGTGTATTTAGGAAAACTGGCGCAGCTTCTGCAGTGATGGTGTGAAAGCCCCGTATGCGTCATATACAAGTCCTTGTAGCCTGAGAGGAGGCAATGTCCCCGCAATGGGTAAGCTCCTGGTCCCTCTCGCTACTAAAACCAGGCTTGATCATGGAGCAGACGCCCTGATAAAACTTGCAGAGTGCTTGTTTAACATACACAAATCTGGCCCTAAATGTGGAACTCAGAAACAGTGAAGAAGCATATGTTTTATATTGTGGCAACCTGTAGCTGGCATAGAATTTTATTCTTCATGTTTATTTGACCTTCATCACTCATTTGTTATTAAATATGAAAAGTAATAATCAGTACCAAAATACCTTCAACTATTTATATTGCATCTGATTTGTTTTCAGCTGTCTTAGACCTTCAATGTGCAGCACGTTTTTGCTGCTGCACATTATTAAGTGGAGTAGAAAGCATCAAAGGTGAAGCCGTAGCCTGTGGTATCTGGGCAGAAAACATGGCATTTGGGGAGCGGGAGGGCAGGCGAGGCAGCTCCCCGCTCCGTGAGAAGCCCTCAGGTGCTGCTGCATTGCGCCCAGCCCTGGTCTTTGGTATTGCATCGGTGCACATCAGCCTAGTGGTTTCCCTGTGTCTGCTTATCGCTGTGTGGTGCGGTCGGTGTCTGCCCGTGCCGCTGTGTAGCCCTCGTTTGGCATCCAGGTTCGGCTGCGTGGAAACTGGAGAGGTGGTTCGTCCTGCCTGCGCCTTCACAGAGGTTACGTCTTTCAGTTACCAAAGCTTCTCTCTTTCATCCAACTTTATTCCAGTAGCATTTTTTGAAAATTAAGAACTATTAAATGCAGTTCTGGAAAAGCATCCAGCTCTCACTGGAGTGTAATAGGAGGTGGGAAAGGTATCATTTTCCGTGGTAATCTCTCGCTGTTCAAAATCTCAGTTAGATTCTTTCTGGTTTCTGCTTCCCGTCTTGGATCTGGCGTGTGGTTTTGTGCCAGGGTACAGCATTCTGTGCTGTCACTTATTTTGTCCCTCTGAAGGTGCTTACATGCCGCGACCAGCTCAGCTGTCCGTGCTGTCTTGTGCAAGCTGAGGAGCTTGTGCTCTTAAACCTCCTGCTGCGAGGCATTTACACCCTGCACAAAACAGCGCAGTGGCTCTGCTCCTCATCCTCTTAATTTTTTTTTTTTTTGCCTGACTGCACCTTCCAGGTCTAGATGCAGTATTCCAGGATTGGTCTCACTGGCGATCCAGGGTTAAAACTTCCCTGGTCATCTTGTTTTTTTCCTGTCCTTGTACATCCCAGGGCTCCCATTAGCTGTTTTGCCACAGCCCAACTCCGGGTTTGCTCGTTGCAGCTCCCTGCCCTTCTCCCCATACCAGTGTTTGCTCCCAGCCCCACCAGTGTTTGCTCCCAGCCCCATGCTGTGCTGTGTGGCCTCCTGCGTGGGGCCGATGCAGCTCCTTGTGGGGCTGCTGTTACGAATGGCACTGATACAATTAAAAATTAGGAGAGAGAAAAAAACCCCAACGTATTTCTGAAGGATTATTTTGGTCAGTTTGCCATCAAGGAGTGAGACGAGAGGGAGAGCTAGGTCAATGGCTGGCTTTCACAGCATGTGCCTCTCATTCCCCCATCCCCCGTTCTTCCCAGAGAGCGGAAAAAATTCCAAACTTTTGGAAAAGTCTAAACGGTGTTTTCCTGGGGCTGAGCCCATCTCTTCAACCCCAGCTGGAGGTCTATGGCTCCGTGCTGTAGTGAAGCCCTGCGTCCTTTTGGTCTGGGGTCGGCACAGTGTGTGTTTCATGCGAGTATGGTGTTTCCAGGGAGTCAAATATATGTGTGCAATTTTCTGGCCCTTCTTCTAGTTCTTTACAGCTCTTTCTATCCATGTGTCATCTGCAGATTTTATTAGCAGGACTGTATTTTTCACTTCCAGGCCACTGATGTACTGTTTGATAGTGCTGGATCTTTTATGAGTCCCAGAAGACAGCCTTTAGAATGTCATTAACCAAAAATGAAAAATGTTATTGAATAATGATTCCCTTTGACAATGGCTTTTTGACCCATTTCCTAAGCTTTTTAATTCATGCTTTATGGCTATCGGATACTCTTCTGGGGGTTTTGTTGGTTTGTTTGTGTTTTTTTTAATAGATCTATCATGTAGTAGTGAAGCCAGTGCTCGAGAAGACTTACAACTGTAAAGTTACTTTTATCAATCAGACCTGTGAATAAAGAATGAAATAGGAACTACAGTTTCTAGAATTATGTTGCTGTGGAGCCAGTTCCGTGCCTCAGCTGCACGCTCACCAGCTCTGCAGAGCCTGGGTTTCAGCCAAGTCAGCCAGGTGGTTTGATTTGTGGTACTGAAATACTGGGAATACAGGGTTTTCTTCTGGTCTGCGTGAATCTCTGCTGGTTTAAGCTTAACAGAACTCAAGGAAGAATTTAAATTTTTCTCTTCTGCTTTTAGTTTTAGTTAGTTTTTTATTTGTTCCAAATTAATAACTTATTTGAAGTTTTTGTTTGTTTTCTCTTCACATTTGAAAGCATTCCTTATTGCTGCTCTCTTATTCTCATTGGATCCAGAAGGAATTATTTAAGCAATGTTTCAAATAGACATTTTATAAATAAGAACAGAATCTTTGTGATTAAACATTCAAAAGTGGAACATCTCAGTATTTTGTAGCTTCCTGATTTTCTTCTTAAAAAGAATTTCAGGAAAATTGATACAAGTTTTTCTGGGCACTTGAGCAACTGTGCTTCTGTTAGTGTCACTGTGTTAAAAGCCCATTTGGGAGAAGAAATTTGAAAAAAAGTTTCTAGACATTATTGGTTCTATAGATCTTTAGTTTTAATGACCTTGAATATGTTGGGTATCAGCATGAATCTTTGCAATTAAAGAAGAGCCAGGTGATGAGTTACTTTGTAAGACCATATTTCAACATTTAAATGCAGAAATGGTTAAATTACAATAAAGAACACACAGGTGAGGTAGGTCAGGTGTGATTGATACAGCCACTTCGTACCTGTTAGGTACAGTAGTCATCATACAAAGATGAGAAAATGAAGTGGGTCAAATGAAAGATGTGTAGCTCCTGAACTTGAAGCCTTCAGCTTTCTTCCCTCACTTGCCTTTTCTCGTGGATTGCCATTCATACAACACGTCACACCTTAGTAAAGCTATATACAAACCCGAAAGCTTTGTTGTGTACTCATAGCAAAAGCAAAGTACGCGTATTTATGGGTGTTCTGTCAGTGTCTCCATGATCGGTAGTCATCGACTTTGAAAGGAGTGCTAAAACTAGATGAAAAGTCAGTTAAGCCCTTTTTCTTGATTTCTGATTACTTAATTACTTTGTAATTTCTTAATTACTAGAAAATGTATTAGAAAGTTTGAGTAGGTGAATGTGGTCGTTAAAAATATTCAGTCTTCATTGCCTACAACTATTTTCATTCTTTTTGAACCCGATTCTCAGAAGAATTTGGCATAAAGACAGTGACAAGGTTGGAAAATGTGGTTTGGTGCGGTTTATCTTGTTCAGCTGGTGCTTTCTTGCACCACTCAATATGCACATTTTTTCTTTGTTGCTTCCTTCTAGCTGTGTCAACATGAACTCACAAAGAAAAAAGCCACCTGTGTTGGCTGGAGTGCTGGTTACACTGGTCGCTGAGGTTTTAAAGCTGTAGGCTTGTCTTTTGTGCTGAGAAAAATCCAGATGGCTTGATTTCAGAGTCATGGGTTAGCTCTGCCAAGACAAAGCTCAGTGTGTATACACAGTGTTGTACTTTTGCTACAAGGTAGAGTCACCGGAGTAATCCCCACTTAGGGCACCGTGGTATAAGGTACTACATTTGTTTGCCCTTTACCTTGGAGATCACGGAAGCTAAGTGTATAGGCAAGAACAAGCACACAGAGATCACCCACGCTCAGGCTGAACTTCCAGAGCAGGTCAGGCAATACTGGAACAGGGCAACAGGAATTCAGTTATCCCAGAACTGGGGGTCTCGTTCTTTCCATGGCCAGAGGAATGGGAAATGGAATAGACAGACCTGGCACAGAGAGCTCAGGAAAAAAAACGGAAGAGAAGGGCCAGCTGGCTTCTCTGCTGCTGGTACCCGGGGATTGCAAATGGTGGGAGCCAGATGTTGCTGCTAATACTAACTGGCTTCCTTTTCCACACGGAGTAGCTGTTCTCCCTCTGTGGGAGACCTTTCTGTTGTAGACCTCCCTTCAGCGGCAGCAGCGGCTTGGCTTGCCAGCTGCAGCTGGTGGCATGGCCACGCTTCAGCTACCGCCCTCAGACCCTCCTGCCTGACACCGACTTCTTGCTTTTTTCAGTGCTTAAGATGCTCGTGGGATTTTCCATGCTAGATGATACAGCAGAAGGTCTGAGTTCACCAGTAATCGATTAGCCTGACAGGGTCTCAGCTAGACGTAAAGGATGAGCGTCGGTCTCCACGCGGGTGAAGTGGCACGCTCAGCCGGCGGTGCTAGCGGTGGGGTGGGACCGTCACCGGGGCAGTGGAGACCACAGAACCCCAAAAGCAGCCTCGTCTATACAGGTGTGCGAATCGGTGCACCTGCTCTGTGTCTTGGGGCCGACGTGCAGTGCTGCTGCATGTTCCCACCCCCAGGGATGCTCCCCAGCAGCCCCCTACTCTACGGGAATGGCTGGGTAGTGCTTCTAAACTGGCGGCCCACCCTTCCTCCAGTTACACGCCAGCTCCGTGCCAAGGCATTTCACCAGTACCAGAGCGACTGAAAGGTGCAAACACAGCAAAACCTGAAGACTCATTACAGGCACCGAGGAAATCTCAGCAGATGAAGGATTAGAGAGACAACAGAGGAGGGCAAGGATTCGTTACTGCACTAAGATGCTGCACCGTGCTTCAGTGACCGTTTCTGATACCTTGGAAGTTGGACACTGTCCTACTTGTTTTCATTTGATGTGTGGTTTTAAAGAATGTTTGGGGTTTTTTTATACTTTGGGGTTTTAGCAGTTGTGTTTATGGAGCAGGGCTTTTGAGAAGAGGTGGTAACAGTGTTAGTTGCTAAAGTATTTGATGTAACAAGGGGCTGTGGAGCCCTGAATGTAAGTATGTAATGGTTCAGCTGTAATATAGAAAATGTATGTATTTTTTGTTAATGTCGTAATGCACTGATAGGGAATTGCTCTTAGTAACTTGGGAGTTTGAAATACTTAAAGTAATGAAAGGTGGTTTAGCATCAAGGGCCTCACCACACATCAGAGAAGCCTGATGGTGATTTTAAAGATGCCAGTTTAAAGTGTGACAGCAATACAGTTTTCTTGATACTGTGACACAGAATTGATCTAAAATAATATTAACAAATAGAACGTGTGTTCAGGGAGTACTGTGAGGCTCTTTACTGGTGAGTATAGCTTTACCTGGCCGTAGGGTTCAGTTATGCTCTAGCACCCATCCTCCATCGCAGGAGGGAGAATTTTTTTTTTCTTTTTAATCTAGTGCTGGGCACAGAGTGTGACAGGAGCCAAGACGTGGCTCGGTAACTCAGCAGTTGGGATCTGGCCTGGCAGACACCGGTCACAGGTTTCACCACCCTCCTGGCAGGTTTCAGAAGACATACTCGGTTGGGGGTTTATTAGCTGGAAGCTGTGGACTCTGTGAACTAAATATGTGCAACGTGCCGGGTTTTACAGCCTTGGTAATACCAATATTTTGGACTTGGCTACTGACCGGTTGCTAGCCTTGTGTCAGTACTTTTCCGTAAGTGTGCTTGTGAGGTAGGTTTGTGTTAGTTCCAGGATAAACAAGGTTGGAAAGTGAACCTGAGGTGGTTTCTTTGCTTGGTGGTGTAAGAAAATCACCGGGGACTTCTGAATTTCTGATGGTGTTGTCTTGGGGATGGTGGAGAAGGCTGCACTTGCCTTCCTGCTCACCCTTCTCTTCTGCTGCTGTGACGTGCCAAGCAGTGCAACCAAAGCTTTAAAATTGTTGTGGGCATGGGTTAGATATAAATCAAAATGAATGATGTACCTCTGAACGAGGGGAGCTGAGGGCTGGATTCTGCTTAGTCACTGAGGAGATGCAGGAAACTCTTCGCACCAAGTCCTGTATACCAAAAGGTGTAAGTAAGACAGAAAATCCCTTGGAACTGTTATGTTAGGAGGTACAAACCAATGAATAAATTCTGTGCTGGAAAAATGGCTGCTGATCATAATAACTGTGTTATCCAGAGCAGGGATATCCTTGTCCCAGGTGGCTGGTCAGTGTCAGTTCCCCAGTTATCTGGTCCTAATCTGTGGCCTCGGGATAGATACATAGTCTCATTTAGCCTATATAGTCTTTTGTAACAGAGATCTCATTGCTAAGGCATTCTTTGAGTTATGTCAAACAGTAAAAATGACCTGTACACAGATATTTTCCATCTAGAATGTTCCAAATATTGGTATCCTTAACCACAGTATTCTTGTTGACCAGAGCCAATTTAAATGCAAAATAGGTGCTTGCTGACAAAGTGGATATAGCTGTTTCCTTTCACGGTGTGCAGCTCGATATTAAAGCCCTTATCTGTACGCATGAGAGGAAGCACTGTTTGTCTGGCGGAGCTGCTAGACATCAGCTGCAAGTATGGAAAATAATCAGCCATTTCCAAGCACTGCTTTTAAGCCACTCAGGGTGTCTCTTTTTCGCTAAAACAAATAGAGTTGAAGTGGATAATAAGCCCTCCATATCTCAAAGTGAAAATGAATTTTTGAATGCTGAGAACCATTTTGAGGATCTGAAAAGGAGTGTTTTGAAAAATCTGTGCCGCAAGGCAGAACATCCTCTCCTTGAGCCTTTTTTGCTGGTTGTTGTTTTTTTTTTTCCCGATGCAGATTCCCCTGTAGGCAATAGATGCACCTCTAGAACATGAGCACTGTGGTGAGTGCAGAAGTACACACCGGTGTTCAGAGCTACAGTCCAGGGAATCTGAATTTCATTCTGTTTTCCTGTGTGGCTGCTGGATCGCTGTACAGTGAGGCTTATTGAGTACCTTTCGGTCTCAGTTTACTCTTTAAACTCAGTTTACTTGGTTAACTGCATTGCTAGCTGAGCCTAACTAATCAGGTCTTTCGAACAGTGGGGCTATGGAAAAATAGTGGGGTTTGCCAGGTTCAGCAGGTTTCGATGAAGGGAAATACGTTGTAGAGATTAAAAACTGACAAAAGGATCAGGTGTTGGAAACCATCCAGCGTCACTGACTGCGTGGCCGCTGCCATTCTGAACCACAGTAAAGCGTGTAGGTATGCTGTAGATTTTGCAACCTGCCTTTCCCTTCTTCTTATAAATTCCTGTGGGTGTCTAAATTGCAATTGAGGTCTTTTGATAATGGACTTATGTGGAAGAATTAAATAAAAATAAAAATTCACAGCAAAGCTGGTTTCCTTTGCCTCCAGCCAGCTTTTGGATTGGATTTATGTTATCCTGAAGACTCTCTTCAGGAGGTCTTACACCTACAGAGCTGGCAACGAGGTGACTTGCAGAGGGAGGAAGACTCTCCCCCTGCAAGGAAAGGATACTTAGATGTGCTGGTGTGGAGCAATCTGCTTTGCTGAAATAAAAAGAGCATTTATGTTAGTTCTTTTTTTCCAAACGTGAGGTGGAAGAGAGATGCTGTTCCGTGCAGGCACTCAGACAGGCACGCACTGAGCAGACGATCTCTCCAACACAATTTACATTTCCAAGGAATTTGAGGGAACATCTTCCTGCCGACATAGATGGTAAAATAGCATCTGACATTCGGGGCTTTTATTGTTGCTCGTGCAACGCGTGAGCTCAAGCGAAATAACAGCACCGTGGACCCACCTGTATCCACAGAACTGAGAAGTGGCTCATCAGCCCCAGCACCGCAGTTTGTGCTGCAGGCTCGTCCGGAGCCAGGCTGCAGTGAGGACCCTGCTGCAGTCAGATGATGTCTGAGAGGCTGCTTCACAAAACTTACTGATCTCGTCCCAAAACCAGGGGTCAGATGATGTTTAATGAGATTTAAGGTGTGGTTTAGAGCGGGGGATGTCTGGATCCTGACTGTGATGCTGCAGCTAGGTGAAACACTGATGAGGGCTGTTCCACTTGATTTCAAACCTGTGGTGAAACAGCTTGTGATCAGCAAGCCCTTCACTGCATGGTGACAGAAGGAGAAATGGGAATTCTTCAAGCTATGCTACAGTTTGTGAATTTTCTTTAGGTAGCAGCTGACTTTAATCCCTGCATTTTTTTCTGCAAATTATGCTGCAGATTTTCTTCTTTGCAGACTACCCAGCAGCAAGAGAGGTTTGTGAGGAATTAAGATTTGCCCTTTTTCCTCCCAGATCTCATGCTTGTGGCTAATACCTCATTGGAGGTACAGTTGTTCAGGTTGTATTGCATAATACCTAAATATAACATCCCGCTCACCCCCTTTAAAGTCTAATCCAAGAGGCGAGTCTGTTGTGTCAACGTGTTACTGCGGGTTTTGTTCTTTTTTTTCATTACTGCACCTCTCAAAAAGAAAAATTAATTGCTTACCAACTTCTGGATTTTACTCCCAGTGACCATCATCACAGGATACTTCACCATGCCTTTGGGCAACCACTTCTTAGGAAAGGGATGATACAGTTACCCATAGCAATGTCTGCTCAGAGCAGCAGAGCACTGAGTCACTTTCTGCATATGCTTTTGTTACATTAAAGCCTTAATTTGGCCTAATTAAGTGTTTAAATGGAGCTATATTATCCTTCCCTGAACCTGATTTAGTTGTCTTTTAAATGTGTAGTATTAACCGTAACAAAAAGATACAACTTTTGAGTGAATTAAGATGATGTATGTGATCTGAAATTGTTGCTAATCTGCTGAGGTTCCGTTTAAAGCTCATGGTCTTCATAGGACACACTTTGCAGAGCCAAGTGTCATTTTGAAATTCACTTTTTTTTAACGTTGTTTTAAATCAATGTGAAGACACTTAAGTATGCACAAGCATAACTGGGGTCTCCTCAAGAGGGGCAGACATGGCAGGGGTTTAGTGAGAGCCTCTTGCAGCTGGGGCTTCTGGCTGTGTGCAAGAGCTGGAGCTGGTCCTCTCGCCTCTGAGCCGGGCTCCCAGGCATCACACGTGCTTGGAAATGGTCCTGCTTTGCAGCAGTGAGAATCGTCTGGGCTTATCATGGGGACCACAGCCTGGGATGTGTGTGATGGATAAATAAAAGAGAAACTGGGCTGCAGCCAGTGGCTGTGGCTGCTGTTGGCGCTCGCCCAAAGCAAGCTGGGCAGTCTCCTGCATCGGTCACCAGCACGCAGTGCAGCCCTGCCTTTGGAGGGATGCAGGTCCCTCACCTCAGTCTTGAAATACCAAGCAAATCCATCACCAGTGAAACAGAAATTTAAGTCACCTTCTTCAAAGAATGGGAAAGGAAAGCATTGCATGTTTGGCTAATTGGCTTTTTGTTTTTTTGTTTTTTTTTACTTCCACATTGAGGTGAGAGCTACAGAGGAAAATGTACAGAATGCAGAGATCACAGAATACTGGCCACATTGTTGGTGTGATGGTACAATATATTTTTGGAGTGTTTGTGCAGTGCTAGATAGAGAAGTGGGAATCTGGGAGATACTCTGTTCAGCCTGGCATGGTGGCGGTGCTGGAAATCAGAAATCAGGTTATAGGATTTTTCTGTCTGGATCAGCCCCTGGCTGTCTTCAGTATGTTCAGGAAATCACTTTACATCTCTGCTTCCATTTCCTTGGCTGTCAAATGAACATAATGATAACTGCCTCCTCTGAGTGCTCATGCTTCATTACAGCAATAAAACATTTGGGGGGAAGGAGTCATAGGTGTGTGATTTATTAATCCAGCAAGGTCAGGCTGAACTGTCTGTAAACAGCGAAAGAAATCGCAAAATGAGGGAGAGGTCTCCTGGAGCTGAGCGGCTGCCGGTGTGGGGCACGCTGCCCATGCGCAGGGTTGCAAGGGAAGGTGGAGCAGTTCTTCCCAGCCCTGTCTGAGCAGGGGGGCAGCTAAAAACAAAGTAGGTTTGTGTCTCACCTGCCACGTATCCTCTCACTGCAGTGAGTCCTTTGCACGTTCAGTGTAGTAGCCTGTCGGGTTTTTTCAGGAAGAGGTTTTGCTTGTTCAGTTCTTCCACGTGGATGTTTTATTAAGATGCCCTGCGTGGCTTTTTCTCTATATATGACTAGTTGTGACATGATTTTATGCTTGAACATAATAAAATAAAACGAGTCAAGGAGATAAGATACTGAGATAAACAGATGAGAAATGTTTATAAACCATGAGAGTCTCCTAAATTTGATAACCATCAGTTCTAGCCAATATACCCGACGGTGCTAAAGAAAGAAGAAATCAATATTGCAGAAGCTTTTACAGAAAATTTATGAGCACACTCTGTGCAGGATCAGTCCATGAAGATTGAAGCATAGCTAGCATTATGCACTTATGAAAGGGCTTACAGAGAAGTCCCTTGTTGAATTCACAAACTGTTCCAGGGAATTAAATTGGGGAATATGGAAATGGGCTTTTAAATTCATGTATTTATTTATTTATTATTAGATACTCAGAAGAAGAAAATGCTGTAATAAATTATCAAACTCCTTTTAGTAATGTGGGCAAATAGACAGTAACAGTGAAGCATAGTCCCTGCCAAAGTTATTAAGCATATCTGTTCAGGTATCTGTTTTATAAGTGGATTAGTATGGACAGGTTTCCTAACAGGAATTCCTTCCCCCCACCCCCCACCCCGCCCCCCCCCAGCTCCTTAAGACAGACTTTCCCCGTGTTTATGTAACTGCTTTCCAATTAAGGCAAAGTTGTAGCGTAAATAGATGCGAACACGCCTAAGTCATGATACCCTTCCAAAAAGCACAGAAGTGGTTTTCTGTGTTGCAACACAATGCTTACACCCTGGTGCTTACACCTTTCATGATGTGATCCCCGATTCTGGTATGATTTACTGCCAGTATTGCTAAGACAGTGTCGCTGTGCTGTTTGCTTGTTGGAGAACGTGCCAGGCACATGAACCGCCCGTCATCCCAAGCCATGGGTAGCTCCTGTAGTGATGAGAGAGGGAGCTTATCCCACACACAGCCACTGAGGACCCATGCGTCGTCCTCCTCACAGCTATGAATTAGAATTTAAGAAAGTAAAGGAGAACATGTAGGTAAGAAGGGTTGGAGGGATGAATTACCAGGTGTTAAGAAATGGTTGTGAATTGTCAGTGAGTGGAAACAGGGGCTGTGAAGGTGGTGGAGAGCAGAGTTAAATGAAGCAGCTGACTCTTGTTCTCCCCTGCTCATCATGCGGTTTTTGATGTGATGTGTTCAGATTAGCTTCTGGTGTTGTCGAGGCAGATGACTAAATGCCAAACAGACTCTGTGCAACTTAAATTCTGCCTCATCTCGATACAGAATGCAAGGTGAAACCAGAGAAATA
Source organism: Microhierax caerulescens (assembly GCA_035590215.1). Classification (NCBI taxonomy): domain Eukaryota; kingdom Metazoa; phylum Chordata; class Aves; order Falconiformes; family Falconidae; genus Microhierax; species Microhierax caerulescens. The sequence goes on from JAVJGJ010000030.1 coordinate 5,406,291, forward strand.
AGGCTGCTCTGAGGCGGCTTAAAAAAATGAAGATTTAACCAACGGGCAAGGAGAGCTGCACGCCAGTGGCTGTGTGTTCCCAAGACGCAGCGGCTGTCTCTTTGTGCACAGGCTCAGCCTGGTGAGGGACAGCCGTGGCACAGTGCTCAGCATAGGCATGGGGGTCATAGCGGTGCTGTGTATCCCCTTTGCTCTCTTGGTAAGCGTTACTTACTCAGATTATTACCTTTCTGCTGCAGTTTGCCTGAACCCTCTGGATTATAGATTCTTGTTCACAAGTCATTTAAGTGAATCTCGTGGTTAAAGCAAAAAGGGGGGTGCTGCTGCAGGCAGCTGTAAAGGTGAAGGCATTGGTGAATCCCTGTGATGGTCAGAGGAGGCAGTCCCCAGCACCCAGTGCCAGGCTGAGGGGTGCAGCACCGCTCACATGACATGGGAGGGTTCCCCTGTGCATGGGGGAATTGCTGGGGGGAAGAGGATCGGGACTGGGTAATTGCTACCTTTGCTTTCAACTCTTTTCTCTCTACACCAAAACCATCATGTCTCCTGTTCCTTCAGACAGCAGGGTTCTTACTGAAGTACCCGTGCAGCTGCATGGATGCGAGGCTTATCGCTCTGTGTAATGAGACTTAGTTCTTACATGTACTTTAAAGTCTTTAATGAAAAGCATCAAGAATCAGGAAAACATTTGGTTGAACAGGTCATCTTCTAAGTTATGCCTATGTTGCACCTTTTTGCCATACTGTGCCACAGTGTCTCCCTCATCTTTATCTTCATTTTCTGCTGGTTGCGTCCTGGAGCACAAAACTCCACAGCAGCACAGGACTAGGTTTGGAGGGCGTCCTCTAACACCTCAGCCTGGGAGCCTTGATCAGATTCTCCAAATAAGATCCCAGTAAGCATCATGGAAGGAGGGAATTGATCAGGCTTCAGATGTGTGACCGGTTCACTTCATTTAGAACACTGCTTTGAAATGATTTCTTGTTCTTGAATATTAAGTAGCCCGAACAGTTTCAAGTTGGAGCTAAGACAAAACAGGCTGGGCTTGCATCTTGAATGTTGTTCAGTTGAAACATAAAAAAGCATTTCTGATTTAGTCATTTTCCATTTGTGGTGGTTTGCACTGTTAAGTGTCATGGAATTGAAATTGTTTTGTATGTTTATCCAAGTTGCTTCATGTTTTCGTGTTTACCCTTTTCTCTTTGCTTTCTTTAGGGGGGTTGGTTTAAGATTTCATCAGGAATTGTGGGCATTAGTGCTGATTTATTAGCGCTCTCTGTGCACAGTGCTTTGCAGACTGTGGATTTCACATTTTCTAACCATACCTTCCAGAAACTTCTGCAGCAACACTGAGCACTTCCTCGGCCCCTTCCTGTGCTGCAGAGGAAGGAGGTACTGGGCCGAAAACCAGTAAAGGGAAACATACACCAAAACTGCATGTAGACACATATCTCTGCTCATTGGCAGTATTTTTTTGCCCTAAGGCAAGGTGACAGTGGCATGTCCTCACACCAGGAGTCAGCTAGACATAATCAATATATGCAAGAAGAGCAGATACATACAGGACAGATCCAGGAAAAGCATATGTTTACAAGTAATGAAGGTATATGGCGTTAGGGATCTCTCTGGCTGCCAGCAGATGACTCGACACTTAGCAGGGCCAGCTTCTCGTGTACGCTGGGGATAGAGCAATGCTATCAAAGGTCCCCAGAGAGAGACGGGATAACTCATACAGCACTGTGTATCCAATTAAAAGGTGAAAGTAAAGCAGAGGATCTCTGTGCTTTGTTTAAAAGAGCACAGGTGTTCTTGGTGTACCTTGGTTTAAGTTGAAGCTGTGTTTCCCAGAATCAAGCAGTCTGGAACTTGGCCTTTCTGCATGGCTGTTTACTGAATTTGCTTGTGATTTGTATGTGGTTGCCTGACTGTTTCCCTGCTGCAGCTGGAGCGAGCTCTGCAGCATCTCCACCTTTGCCAAGCAGAGTCTGATGGCAGACTTCAGGAGGGCATTGGTCACATTAGACATTAATACTCTTTCAGCAATAAAATCCATTTCTTGGCTCTCCTCCGGGGAATTGCCCACTTCTTTTGTATGGGCACTCCTTTCTTCTAATCTCACTTTTAACATTTTTCTTGCTAAGGCATTGTTTCGGTGAATCATATGTACCACAGCATATTTTCCTCTTCCTTGTTCTCTTGCTCGCTGTTCATGCCTTTTTTCTTCTTGTTACTCTTACTAAAATGTCTCTGCATCACTCTTGTTTTCCTTTTTTTTTTTCCTTATTTGAGTAACAGCAGTAGGCACAGAAAGATTTCTGTCGATGTGAAGTGTACTGGGAAGTGTTTGACATGGCATGCTGAGGAGGGAAGGCAGGGGCAATGGGGAGTGACCGTACTCAGCAGCAGCTTTCCAGCACTTCCTTGGCTTCCTGTTTGCAAGGAGAGCTTTCAGACAGCCTTTCTGGTGTTCCTCTAATCTTTAAATGCATGTTTTCCAAATCTGTTCTACAGGTGCCCACAAAAAAGCTGAAGAAATATGAGAGAGAGTACCAA
>JAVJGJ010000030.1:5408943-5431281 GCA_035590215.1 Microhierax caerulescens
GTGACCGTACTCAGCAGCAGCTTTCCAGCACTTCCTTGGCTTCCTGTTTGCAAGGAGAGCTTTCAGACAGCCTTTCTTTAAATGCATGTTTTCCAAATCTGTTCTACAGGTGCCCACAAAAAAGCTGAAGAAATATGAGAGAGAGTACCAAACAATGCGAGAGAGTCAGCTGCAGCAGGAAGATCCTATGGACAGATACAAGGTACGGGGAGATGCTATATGGGAACCTGTTTCATTGCCCGAATCCCATGGGGAGTGACCCGGTTCCAGCGGTGAAGCAGAGGTGCGTGTACTGCGCTCACCTCTCGGGGATATGCTGATGCACACCGTAGGGAAGTGGCAGGTGAAACTCTTCCCCTTTGTTGAACAAGCACTTGGAACACTTGGACTTAGTGTTTTTTCCATGAATATTTCAATCACAATTTGCAACTCTCAAGACATCTGCAAGTAGCCACATATAATATTTTTCTTCTTTCAGTTTATATGTTTGTAGGTAACTCTCCTGCTGTTGCACTTTTACGGGAGATCTTCATGAGACGCAGAAACAAAGGGTGATTCTCAGCTACAGACACAAAAAGGAGAAAATACACATTGTTCTAGCCCAAGCTGTGTGCAGTGGCATCCACAGAGACTTTTGGAAGATGAACTCTTCCTTGACTGATGCTATCCTTGCTATTCAGCTCTGTTTATAGCAAACGTTAGTCGGTTTTTGTTAACACAGTGCCTAGTATATCGGGACCCAGAGCTCTCCTGGGGTCCCAGTGTACTACTGCAATAGAATAAGTAGTGATAAATATCCTGCTTTAAAGCAGCAGATAAATAAAGGTTCAGTTATTAATACAATAGCTTGATAGTTCACTGAAAAAGAATAGTTCTTTAATTTTGGATCAGCATTGTTTATCTTTCTAATGTATTTGCTTTTATTGCCGTAGCTGCATTCTGTTGCCATAGATTTTTGTGTAGTGGAGGCTCTGCCTCTAGGTATAGACTTCACTTAGAGTTCAGGATCCATTTATTGCTTACCCTGTTTTGAAAAACTGAGTTTTCTTTAGGTGAAGCTGCCAGAGATGAAGCACTTTACTGCCCGTTGCCCGGTTAGCTGGGAATTGACATTGCTTACATGTACCAGTACTGTTTTCCTGCTGTACTTTGTTGTGCCTTAACATGTTAAGTGACATTGCAGTTGGTACAGGGTCTGCCAGGAGTGTGGAGCAGTAAATAATCATACAGGGTACAACAGGTTTATGTAGTCTGTGAATGTAAGGTAAGTGCACCATGTTCAGAAAACCACAGTATGAAACTCTGTAGTGAAAGACGATGCTGTAATTCATAAATGTGACAAGACAGTTACGGGTACAGAGAAAGTAAAACTGACTTTTTTAAAAAAAAAAAAAAAAAAAAAAAGCATTTACCTGTGAAAAATTGTGTTTGGAGTGTAGTTCTTTTGATGTTAAAGGGTGTAGATTTTATTGTTTGTGAGAACTGGGACTGCTGTAGCAGCTGAAAGCCAGCAGTGAGTATGACCTATTTAGGAAAAAACACAACATGCTGCTGATTAACTTCTGACTAAGTATTTTTCCAGCAGTTCACTTACAGTACTGTGGAATTAAAATAATACTTAGAAAACAAATAAGGGTTCTTTAAATCTCTGTGGAAGCATATTAACTAGTTAATCTTGGGTGGTGGACAGTGAATAACATCCCCAAGCTGCAGATGTGGATACAGAAAGTGACTCTTTGGCCACTGTTCATGTGAGTCACTGTCACGGTCAAGATCACACCTGGGATTTTGGCTGGCACTTTTGAAACTTGCTGCGTGATAATTTTTTTTTATGAAAGGGGAGTGGGTCTCATCCTCTTAGCAATGCTGTGATTAGAGAGAGTCCCCACAAATTCTTCAGCTGATGAGTATCATGGAGAGTTGCTTGTAAGTGCTCTCTGTTCCTTTTCTTGCTTTTTCAATTTTATTAATGTGTCAAGCTGAGGCTGGTGGGAATTGACATTTCAAGAATTTCCAAAGGGCAGCAAGAAACACAAGCTGTGTGGATCCTTGCAGGCAGAAAGTGGAGAGCCAGCTTTACTTGCCCCTCAAACAATCCCTCCACAGCCCATGTGTTTAGAAACGCCTTTCATTTTGGCAGCTGCAGTGCTAGACTTTGCCCAGCCAGCCTTGGCTTGGGAAAAGACCGAGTCTACACTGCTGAAGAGCCAGTGGTGCCTCCGAGCGCGGCGTTGCTGTCCGCTCCCTCTGGCCCCGTGTGCTCTGTATGGGCTGTGCCCTCGGGACCTACATCGATGTCATTTTTACAGTTTCTCTTCCCAAAACAAAACAAGTTCTTGTTTTACCACCCAGGGTGGGGATGGTTCTTGGATGGGATCACTGGAGTGGAGATCCCTGCAGAATATTCCTTTTATAGGTCAAGAAGGAAATGGACTTTCAGCCTGTTGATAGTTTTTAGTTGTAGTTGTTAGAGGTTTTGTTGTTTGCAGCATGTTTCGGTTTTTATGCCAATAGACGTTTGCCAGGACCATAGAGACGCTGGCACTTCTGAGTTGCAGTGATGAAGGATGTCTTGAGTAAGACACCTTGGTGTGACCTGCCCTCGGTGGAAATGGCTCGATGGACTGTTGAGAGAGTAGGAGATGTGCTGCACGCAGCGCTGGGGTGGGAGCAGTTGCTGCAGTGGCAGTGGGGCCGCTGCTGCATTGCTGCCTTCTCCTCCTGGTCCATCCCCACCGCGCTGCGGGGGGAACTTGCAGAAGCCACTGCAGCTCTCGCGTGCGGGACTGTCACCTGGGCGTCCCAGGGAGACCAGGACTGAACCAGAGCAGTGTGAGGGCACAATGCGCTGCTTCCCCTCCTCCGCAGCACTCGGGTCCTAGAGGTGCTCCTGAGCATGGGAAGGGTGTTCCTGAGCAGCCTCCTACAAAACACCGGGACGGAGATGCTTCCTGCCTGAGGGCAGCTGGGGATATCCCGGCAGGATGCTCCTCCAGACCCCTGACCCCAGACTCCCACGGGCTCCAGAAATGGGCTGGGTTTGCGACATCTTGCCCTGCCATTAACCAGTTGCAGTCTCTTGACAGGTTAAATTCATGTGCTGCCATGAGCTGTGTTACGTGCCGCGGGAGTTCCTGCCTGGCTCGTATTTTACATGTTGATTGTGGTTTGACTTACCAAAGGAACAGTATTAAAGAGTGCCATTATTTTTGGTGTTTGTTTCTTTCCGTATTTACAAGTATTATTTAGGAAAAGTGCGGGGGTTTTATGGACACTTTTTCATTTTCTTTTCCATTGCTTATAACCAATATCACATTTTTGTCAGATTTTTAAAAGTTGCAATATTAAATGTGTTCTGAATTGCTGTTTGTCACCAAATTTCATGACTTTTGGTTAAAATAAATTGCTAATTCCCTTAGAAGCCAGGAAGAACATTGAGTTGCACATACAGAAAAAATAGCAATATAGTTTGATATTTTTCTATATATTGGGGTTTTTTTCTGTGTGTGAGAACAACTCATGTAACAGGGTATTGGTTGCCTTGATGAGAAATTGCCAGAGTTGGGCTTGGGACTTCTTGATTTAAAATAAAGAGGATGTAACCATGCAGAGAAGGGCTGCAGTTTTGCAAGCAGACCCCGCTTGTGCACACAGGTCTGTTCTGAGTGTAGAAACACGCTTTCCCCTGTGGACCTTGTGCAGTGGAGAAGTTACCTGTCTGAATAAATGTGTGATTTGGACATAATGGCCTTTCATGTGTTTGAAGTGGAAGCAAAAATGAATACGCTGGTCATTTTTATTCAGTCATGGGTAACCGTCATGAGGAAAAACGTAAGACGAGTCTTTACATGGATCGTTGTTTGTGGGTTTTGGTTTTTTTTTTAAAAAAAAAAACATGCTGGGGCACTTTGGGGAATGCTTCTTCAGAGTCAACAAACAAAAGAGAAACTACCTCCAGGAGCTTCTGTCTTGCTTCCCATGAGAGGTTTTCCTGGATAGGTTGCTGTAAAAGCCTTTTGGGTTTCTAGATGGAGGAGGTTCACGGGGTTTTCCTTTAGAGCTCCTTTTCCAAAAGCTCTTTCCATGGGCTTACAAAGACTTCAGTTTGCTCACACCCAGAAAAGTGAATTTTAATCATTGTTTTCATTCTACCACTGAGGATCTGTTCCTGCCCCAAAGATCTGGGGTTTGGGTGTTTGCTCATCAGAAAATGTGACACTGAATTGCTTAACAAGGTTTGTGACTCGTTACACCCTGCTTGAGTAGCAGCACAGGGAGGATGCATCATCGCCACTGATCTTGTCAGGAGTTGCTCCTTGGTGCTGGCTGGAGGGGAACAGAGGGTGGAGTTCAGCCTTTCAGTCTTTCTGAACTGTGGCTTGCCTGCTGCTTTCAAATTTACTTCTTTCTGTCCAGTGTGTGATGGAAGCTGAAGTATATCCTCTTTAAAACTCAGAACGAAAAACACACTGAAGAATCAGCGACTTTTTTTTTTTTTTTTGGCTGTCTTTGTTGGTATTAAAAATTATTTTATATCCTGTTTTCATTGTCTTTACACCAATGGTTGAAAGCAGTATTTGGTCTGTGACTTTATAGGAGGTAAGTTTATTTGTGTTTGTATGTATCAGCAGTGTTTGTCCCTTTTGGAAATGCGGTATCCTCCTTTTAAAAGCTAACCAGAGTTCACCAACTGCCTTTTGTAACTGGGAGGCAGGCATTTGGGAAAGAGGAATCTCTTATTTTACTGATTGTAGAAACTGCGCGATGCTGAAGAGAAGGAAATCGTTGTCATAGTCAGTAAATTATTAGTGGTGTGTAAAGGCAGGAAGCTGTCTGCTTACACCAAGGACAACCAGCAGGTCTGACTAGTTGGCTTATGCCAGGTTACAAAATGCTGTCTGTGATGTGAGTCCTGCTGTAACGAGCCAGCTCCATCTGCTGAACTTCATGCCCTTGCAAATAGTATTTTATAAAACCCCGCAAATACTTCAGAGCCATTGAAAATAGTTTGCTACACATGAAAAGCACTATTTGCTATTTTTGTCTTTACTGTGTACTGTTAGGTTTTATTTAGAGTTAAGCAGATTAAGAGTTTCCTCCTGAGGAAGGAGGCAGTGTTTCACTGCTAGATCTGGGGGGAGGAGCTGGAAAAGACAAACCATCTCATTGCACATACTGCCCTGTGTGGAGGAAGAGGAAAGGTGCCCCTGTAAGAGACTTTCAGCTGGAAATTAAAAGTATGGTGAATGAGATAAAAACATCTCTTAGCTATTGACTGGATGCCCAAGGTAAGAGATCTTTAACTTAGTAACAACGTGCCATGTAAATTCTAGTTTAAGAGGAGGATAACGCATTTCCAGCCACGTAGCTTGCTTACCCACTTGTCTGCGAATGCAAAGCAGGAACTTCGAACTTCACGTTGTGCAGCTTGCTTTGCGGACACCGAAGCTTTTGGCAAAAGCATAGCAAAAATGTTAAAGCAAAATTCTTTCTGGGAATTTTCTTTTTGTGGGAAGTCTTAAGAATTTGCTGATTTCTCCCTCTAAGCAACATCCCCATGAAAAAGTATTAATTTGCAGCTGATCTGGTCCCGGTTTTTAGGTAAACTCAATTCACTTTCTTACAGCTGCTCACTGGCAGATCTGTGTCTATAAAGATCAACATTTCCAAGATTGTCTGAACAAAATACAGAAGTAGAGAGACATTAGAGCCTTTTTAATTACTATTGTTTTTAAAGACTGCAATTTGGTTTTACACTTTATATTATCCCTACAGAAGAATTTTACTTTTAAAAAATCCTTGTCCCAAACAGAAGACAGTGCAATTAAAATAAAAAAGATCCCCAAAGTTACTCATCTTTTCGCAATGGTTATTTTAACTGTGTTAAAACAGAAGTGTTTTACTTACTGTTTTGGTAACAAAACAAGTTATTTAAAATACAGTCTTTTGGAAAGGAAACAAACTTACTTTCCTGTACAGGGCAGTGCACAGTCTAGTTGCACAATAGGGTCACATTAAGGAGGGTGTATTTGTAGAGGTTCTGGTTCCTGCCACAGAGGAAGCTCCACACAGAAGAGACCTTTTTTAGCATCCTCTTACAGCGGTAGCTGGCCTTTTTTGTTTAAGCAAAGCATGTGAAATCTTCTTGCAACTGAAATGAAAATTGCAGTTTCGTGGTGGTGAGTTTGGGAAGATCTCTGAGCGTAGCTGGCGAGCAGGAGGAAGTGAAGGCAGGTGAATAATGTGCTTATGCAAAGAAATCACATTTTGTAGGAAGGCATTTGCTGAACAACTCTTGGAGATTTTTCTGCTGTCTTAAGCACTGGCATATGTTCACTTTTTCTGTTTTGTCTTGGAGAATATAACTTACCTTTCAAGTGAGCACAGGTCCACTTTGAAATCTCAGCATGTAGGTTATTGTTCCTCCACCTACACGTTTCCATTTTTCCTTCAGTTTCCATAGTGCACAGATTCCCTTTGCAGTCTCTTTTGCTATGAAAGAGACACAGTCATCCTGCGACTGAAGGCCAGCACGTTGTTTACTCTCTTAAAATCCGTTGGAGGAGGGCACCTCTATCTGTCCCACTTGGCAGTGTTCTTCTGAAGATGTGTGTTTGATGTGGAATCCTGGAAGTCCACTGACCCACAGCCATCATTTGAATGTGATTCTGTTTCTCAGCCCTAGAAGAACAGTCACCAAAACTGATTTTGAAAAAACATGAATTACTAATGTACATTCTTCTCAGGTGCACTCCCCTTCTCTAGTTAGCACTCTCCGTAGTCATTTCTGCCGGTGCGCAGTGGATAAGGCAGGGCAGCGTGCCGAGGACCAGGGCCGGCAGTCTTGAAGTTCTGCATTTCACGTTGTGGCGCACTGCCTGCCAAGAGGGTTCTGGGCCTGTGCTTGGGGCGTCAGGTCCCCTCTCCACCTGGCACTTTTTCTCAGCAGTTATCCTGGAAAACACACACTGTTGTCACTGGCACAAGTTATGCAGAAAGTGCACAAATGACGATTCAGATTATATGAGCTTTAGGGACTTACCTGCTAAATGCTGTTCTTTAGCGGTCCCACAGAAGATGGGAAGTTGGCACTACATCATTTACAAAATGGACTGGTTTTATGGATTCCTGCAGACAAAATTATGTAAAATGGAGCAGGACAGCTTTCTACTTTCGACTGGAAACATTACTATGAGTATCTTTTAATTGGTCCCTGTTCACTGCTTCTGGGTTAGATTTCATCTGCCTAATTTCTTTTGATGATGGGCAAGCAGAAACCAAGTGCTTTTGTGGAGAGGACTGTGTTTACATTGGACAGAGAAACCCTACAATCAGTGTGTCACTAATGTGACACAAACATAACCATTGGGATGTAAGTGGAATAGCTGCATTTGCACTGCTGGCTTAATTCACTGTTGTTTCCCAGAGCAGCAGTCCTGTCTTAATGTGCACTCTTGCCTTCTTGGTGTTTTACACACACAATATACTCACTTATTGCTCTTTAATATTGATAAGGATTAACTTCTTTTTCTGGTTGTTCCTCTCTTCTTGCAGAGGGAAAACCGCAGGCTCCAAGAAGCAAGCATGCGGCTGGAGCAGGAGAATGATGACCTTGCCCATGAGCTTGTAACAAGCAAAATTGCCTTACGGAATGACCTGGACCAGGTAATGCTAACACAGAGGGGACCCAGCTCAGGCTTGGCAACACCGATATTAGAAGCCCTGCTCTGTGCTCAAGTAAAAGCATGAACACAACATTAAAAGTATAATTATATGTGCCATTATTTTCTTGACAACCTCACTCCTGGTTGCAGGCAGAAGGCTGGATTTCCACATGCGTGCAACTGTAGGCATTCACAGCGGTGTCTTGCCAACACTGACTGCACCTTCTCTGTTGTGGATTGGTTTAGAAAATGTAAGCCATAACCTTTAGGCAGATACCAAAGTACAAACATTTACTTGAAAAAAGTATCACATACTTCTCAAAAGGCTAATTTCAAGGGAAGTTGTCTTGCAGAATGTCTTGCCACCTTACGTGGATCTGTTTTTCACAGCAGTTTTAGTGCAGCCAGCAAAATTCAGATAACAAAGTGACATGGCACTAAAAATTAGAAGGGCTTCTGGGTGCCCATTGATAACTGCTTTTGTTTCCTGTGAAGACTGGTATGTGGAGGGCAGCTGCATCCAGAGCCCTTTATCTCAGAGCTGAAGAGAACTACCCGTTCAGCCCTCCTGTTTTGAAGTGTTTTACGCAGTACTGATACGTGCTGTAAGAGCTCTTACTAAGGTACTAAATACAGGGGGGCCACACTCCACCACAGCCTGTGATTAGTCCCTTGCTCAGTGAGGGCTGTACTGCCTTTCATAATGTAAAATCCTTTCCTGCAAGGGCCTCTCAATTTGATTTCCTATAGTTATTTGGCTTTCTTTATCTAACCTCAACATTGCAAACATCATTGACCGCCGTTGTGCAATTTGTATTTCTGTTTAGGCAGATCCTTGACAGGTAGGTTCTGCTGATTTGGGTCCATGTGACTGTAAAAATCTGAGCTGTCTTAGTGAGCAAACGCAGGCAGAGATGCGCAGCGGGTGATGGAGTGGGCAGGCTCGTGCAGAGGCTGAAAGCAGCACGCTGAGGTGCACAATCCTCCCTGGGTATGGCTGTGCATAAAGCAGCTGTATGTCTGCTGCTGCCCGTGCCTGCTTTTTCTCAAGGCTGCCAAGCACACCCCTTGGCCAATCCCATTCCTTGCTCTCCTGCATTTTAGCAGTCTTTCTGTAGATGAGAGTGGCTCCATGAAGTTTTCCCACACCCCGCCTGAAAGAAAAGCTTTGTGCTCCTGCACTCCTCATCTGCAAGGATGAGTGATACCGCACACCACTGCAGGTGTTGGAGAACCTGGAATGCACACAGAAAAGGAGGAAAGATTTGTAGTTCCTTCAAAGCATATCTTAAACAGATCTTTCATCAAAAATATCCTTGTAATCCCAGAGTTTTTCTGTTTGAAGATGCCAATCTTACCAATTTTCTGTTCTTTCACTGCTTGTTTTCCTTTCTCCTGTAAAGCCATAGACACACTAAGCAATGCAGGAATCCTCAGTCCGCCTCTTCAGTCGTGGCCCTGGTGGAGCTTCTTCTGCTAGCCACAATCGCCACTAACACTCTCATTAATAATTAACACTATAGCAGCTAGATCAGCTGATACCACCAGCAGCGGTAGAAAACCAAACTGCAACAGAGAGACAGGTCCTGTACTGTTGTGTGTTTTTTCCAGTGCCATTTTCCCTCTTGTGTTTTCAGCAAACTAAGTATTATTCGACCACAAGCATTGTCTGTTCTGTCACCTAGTTACTGAACAGGAGTGGTGTGCTGCAGTACCTCCCAGCTGGGGAGGTCAACAGAATATATCCAGACACTGAAAACCACATTTCCCTCCCACTGATCGGTGAGGGTAGTGCTCACAAAAACAGAGCAGTCCCAGTATGTTTCACCATAAGCTCGGCCCTTCAGAGAAAGGAGAAAATTCATACTCCCCAATACACACATAGTATCAAGTTTCTCCAGGTAATACTTGCACTGATAAGCCGTTTTATCTGGGGTCCTGTTTGTCTCTCTTATACTTGCCTTCGCGTGGGCACTGTGTAAGTACAGTGCAGGCACCCGATGTTTTCTGTACTACCTGGTTTCCCCACTTCAGATACAAAAATTGAATGAGTTATGTGAAGTTCCACAGGAGCTAAATCATGCTGCTCTCGCTTAGATGAATATTGTTCCCAACAAAAATACATCGTTGTATTCGGTTTGTATTAGGACATAGCATCTATGCTTGCTTGCCATCTGGGAGTAGGTAAATATTTGGCAAAAGGGTCCTTTTGCACAGTTGTTGAAACACAGTGAAGTAACCCCTTGAAGGGGAATTCCATCTAAAACATGTTAGGTGGGCCATCAGAGGGCAGGAAAAGGCAATGCTAGAACCTGAATCTGCAGAATTTCTGAGATGTGTAGACCAACACATTTGTATATGCACAGATAACATCTGATTTACAGCAGTGTTTCTAATTCTAGGCTGAAGACAAAGCAGATGTTTTGAACAAGGAACTTCTCTTGACCAAACAGAAGCTAGTGGAGACTGAGGAAGAGAAACGGAAGCAGGAAGAGGAAACTGCTCAGGTAAGGCATTCTCCAACTTTAGCAACATTTAGCAAGGAAATGTAAGCAAAAGGATATGCAAAAGAGCATGAGTATGTTGCAGATGCAGAAAGAATTTTGACTTCAAAATGCAGTTGCAATTACAAATTTACAGTGCTAGGGTAAATTATTTTTTTAAAGTATGTTTTTCAGTGTTTTCCTTTTCTTGAGCTCTGAATGTTCAATTTTCTACTCCTTATCCTCTTCCCAGTATTGTAATAATAATTTTCACTGGTGGTGAGCAATCACAACTAAGGAGACATGATCAGACCTCTTTTAATTATCTAAACAAGGAGCTGGAGTCTTAACAAGAGGCCATTCTGGATTCAGCTGCTGGTTCACTGCAGTAAAGCTGTGAACGTTCCTGCCTGAAGCTAGGACCAACAGCAGAACAAGGTTGAGGGTTGAGAGGATTGTGCTGACTAGACCTGGCCTCCTACTTGTTTGCAAAATGTTCAGTCTTAGTTTTTTAATCATATCTATCTGACATGTTGAATACTGGCACCCATGAAGGTATGTTTCAAAAGTGATACCCTGATTTTTATTTTTGCCATTTGACAACAGTGACTACAACAATCAAACGGTAATTGTGTGTGTCTAAAATGGAGGAGACCAAGTTCTCTGTTTGGTATAAACAAGACAATGGAGGCCTTTTTCCTAATGAAAGGGCTCTCAAAACTTAGCGGTTCTGAACAGTGGAGGAATGAGTTAGCTGTATTTTAATGCAGCGCCACAGACCAAAACAGATATTATTTTTTTCTCCTGTTAGGGAGATGAAAATGATAGTGCTGAGATTCTTCTTCCTGTTCCATCTCCAAACAAACAAATAATCTGCCTGCCCAAACCTGCTCTGGCAGTGCTCAGAAAAACAAAACTAAAGTCAGTAAAATCCACTTCATACTAATGCGTTTGTTTTGTGTTCTGTGGACCACGCTGTACCACCATTTAATGCAGAGGAAGAGATTTACCCTCCAGGGGAATTCTCTAAGCAGGCATGCACTGCACCGCAGTATAGACTTTTTGGCTATAACTGAATATAGTAAGTATTAGTATTGTGAATAAATCAGACGCTTTTCTGAAGAACTGGAGTTTGGGAAGAAGCTGTAGAACCGTTGCAAACACAGCAAGACTTTGAGAGAACAATCTGGTGATGCATTTTAAGAACTTCTTTCAGTGTACTGTGTAACTTCTCTCCCTCGCTGCCTAGCTGAAAGAAGTCTTCAGGAAGCAGCTAGAGAAGGCAGAATCTGAGATCAAGAAAACCACAGCCATTATTGCAGAGTACAAACAGGTACCGTTCTAGAGATACTTTATTGTATTTCTTCTTTCAGCCTGTTTAAATAAGAGATGCTACATTTCAGGCTTTCAGAGAGCAAGCATTGTAATTTGTCATAAATCTTTTTGTGGTTTTCCTAAGGCTCTTAATTTAGGGAATCAGGTATAACCTGTTTGTAACTAATTTTAGTACTGTAGGTTGAATGCTTCTTTACTTTGTGACATAATGTAGTATAAACATGATTAACCAATACATCCATAAAACATTCCAGTCTCTGTGTTCAGGTTCTGTACTGAATGCTGCCATTTTTCGGTCTCAGCAGCAGCAGTGGATTTGTTAAGGGGGGGGGGGGGGTGCATAATCCTGAGTAAGGCAGAATTTAAGAAATGTTGGCTACAACAAAATTTGTTTAAAAGCACAGGTTATATTTGAGTATAGTTAACATAAGCTAAGAAACTGCTTTCTCTGCTCCAGATTTGTTCCCAGCTGAGTACCAGGCTGGAAAAACAACAAGCAGCCAGTAAAGATGAACTGGAAGTTGTGAAGGTGAGAGCGATGCCTCTATATACGGGATGTTTCTAATGCAGACATTGCTAAATGCCAGGGCTACAGAACAAAATGTGAAGTTTATTGTAACAGCAGCGGTGTCCACCCAGCTGCACTTGACAGTCCCACATGCATGTTTCATCAGATGAAAACAATGAAAGTGCTTGTTACCTTTCACGGTTCCTTGCATCACACTCAAACTGAAGTGGATATAGTACTTGGTTTTTCTTTTTCCTGTTGAAATGTATACTTTTCACAAAAAATGTAGCGAAACAGTATTTACTTGGATGTTTTAATTAAATGGGGGGAATAGCCTCTCTAGAAGAGAAAATGTGTTGCTTCTCCAGTGTGCACCATGAGGGGTCAGAATTGACTGAATGGGACAATGTTTATATTTGGGATTCCATAATTTCAGCAGAGGTGGTTTAATTAATTGGCACAGCTTGGGCCATCCTCAGAATTTCCGTAGCAGTTCCTCTGCCTTCTCTAAATCCCCTTACCAGGAACAGCCACACTAAATGATTCCTCATCAGGTAGTAATTCCATCCCTCAGCTTTGTCACTACTGAGTAGGCAGAATTGTTTTCCCTCTGCTGTAGCTTCTAGTTTTCTTTAGTATACTCAAGCTGAACCAGATTTGTTACTTTTTAGTGACTTTTTAATGTTATTGATTTAAAAAATAATTTTAGGATTGATATTTCTGTAATCTGCTGAAGTAGCTCAATACCCCATCTTAGTTTGTGTGAGCCAGGCCAGCTGTGTTACATTTTCAGCTGTGAGTAACTGGCTCACCTCTCCAGGTACCATGAGAGCCTTACTGCCATGTGTCGGGCACTGTGGCCAAAAAGGGCCATCCTGTACGATGCTAAGCAAGCACCAACAGGACAGTATCGGTCCTTGCAGTGAGCACAGGCTGCTTCCTTGCTTCTGGAAATACGGAAAAGCTACCTGGCATTCTTTAAAATATCACAATCTCTATTAATTTGGTCAAGTGCTTTTATGGAAGATGAAAAGTCTCTGCAGTATAATTCACTCTTCTGAATTGTGCTGGCATAAACACTGTAAAATATTACAATACTTTGGTAGCAAGAGTGCCTGAGTAATTCTAATCTAGGAGCAAAGTCTCTGTGTTTAGACAGAGCATGCCAAGTAGATTTTAAGAATTTTTATACTGGTTAATATACCCTGGAAATTGTTCATGAACTTCTCAAATTCTTTCCATGGCCCATATGAAAATTGCAGTGCTAGATAGTTCAAGATTACTGACTTGAAAGGCAGTCTAACATAAAAATGGCTCTTCCAGGAAGTATAGCAACTCCTGTGACATGGATTAAAAATGAGCTTTCTGGGTATTTCAGGGTAAAGTGATGGCCTGCAAACACTGCAGTGAAATTTTCAGTAAGGAAGGGGCACTGAAGCTGCCTGCTGTAAGCACGGAGAACAAAGGCATAGAAACAGATGATGAAAAGGATGCACTGAAGAAGCAGCTGAGAGAGATGGAGCTGGAACTTGCACAGACCAAACTGCAGCTTGTGGAAGCCAAGTGCAAAATTCAGGTATGTGGAATCCAAGTACAGCAGCAGGGCAGTCCCCTTAACCTCATGCTCAGTCCAGAATAGTTCTGAGTTGTGCAAAAAATTGTTCAAAAAGGGAGCCAAGTTCAAAAGTACCGCTGTGTATCTGTGAACTTCCAGAATAATTTTCTCTCTTTAAAAAAAAGAAAGAAAGAAAGAAAAGAGACTATTATTTGTATATCTAAATGTCTTCTGCTGTTTCTGCAATTTCAACCAATTTTCTCTCCCCAGTGCCAGGGAGGTCACAGGCAAAGTGCTGGATTGCAGGGACTGAGTTTGAATATGCTTTTTTGTTAATTAATTAATTGATGTTTGATCAATTCTGACTATTCTGCTTTCTTAGGAGCTGGAGCACCAGAGAGGAGCCCTTATGAATGAAATCCAAGCTGCCAAAAACTCTTGGTTTAGCAAAACCCTGAACTCTATCAAAACAGCCACAGGCACACAGCCACTGCAGCAGCCTCAGCCACCCCTGCCATCCAAGGAGGGCAGCACATAGTTCCAGCCAGACCCAGTACAAGAGCACAAAGAACAACACAACTGAAACCCTGGAGGATTCTTCCAGTGGTCTCTCCTCTTGGGGAAAGGACAAAAGGCAGGAGTGCAGGCTTGAAGTGAAATTCTTCGGTGTTTTTCATTCATTCTGATGTGACCCTTTTCAAAGGGGGAAAAAAAAAATAATTCTTGTTTTATGTTGAATTCTTACTTCCCAAACTGCCTTGCTGAAAGCCACGTTCTGATACCTTCATACTTTTACACTTTATTTTATATGACTAGATGTTAAATAAATACTTCAAAACTAGGTCTTTAATACATGACTAATTATTCAAAATTATTTTTATCTTGCATAGAAGGTTTTTCTTCTTCTGGAGGAAGAGAGAGAATGGAAAATGTAAAGTACTGAAGCATAATCTCTTCATAGAAAGCACAGTGTAATAAGTACTAGTGTGTGTGCGGGTGTCTAGGATAACTTACGCCCTGGGACCATCTCAGAAGTTTATCGCAGTGACTGCGTCCTGCAGAGAAGCACTTTTTGTAAAGCTTAGGCCATAGCAAAGATAGTCTTGTGCTCTCTTGGCACAATTGTTTATGAGCTTCCCTGATAATTTCTTAGTTTTGATTGTTTTTTCTTCAGAAATGCAAGTAGTGCAGTTCTTTGTAGCACTGTTGTTTAAAGGCTATTTCCAGCTGAACTGGAATTTAACATGCAGTTATCTAGTTCCCTTTTTTATTTAGTGTTTATACTAAGAATTCCAAGAAGAAAAATCCTTCCACTGGGATAAAGGGAAAACTGTTCAACATTTATTTGATGTTTTTGCTGAGAAGCAGAGTGGAGACCTTGCATAGTTTTGACCTTTTGTAAATCCTGTGCAATAAAGGGTAGGTTTTATGAATAAAAACAATGAAAACCTTTCCCTGGGTCTATATTCAAATTCTGAATTTGACACAGAAATTGAGGTATCAAATAGAAAACTCAAAAGGCTTGTGCTGCACTGATGAATAAAACATCACAGAAGCGAGAACGGTTTGCTAGAAATACTTGGTTAGGAAATGCTGCATTGGTATTGCTTATTTTTATAAATCCAAACATTTTCAAATGGAATACAAAACCTAGACTTTCCCATGGGGTAGACTTCTCTGATGATTCCCAAACCTGTCTGGTTGTTTTATATCTCTTAAGGTAAGAAAATTCAAAAGCATTTGTTTTGACTGAACATAAAGTGTTTATAGAAATACATATTTCATGGAAAGTTAAACTATTGCTTGAACTGATGGAATATTTTTTTAACTATACCTGTCATGTCTAAAGATGGTCTTGCAGGTAAATGTAATTGCTGGACTAAAGGTTGTGTATTAATTGTTGCATTTACAAAATTGTTCCAGGGACATTAGTTCTGTTTTGATTTATTATTTTTTTTAATTCTAAGGAATGCCATATCTTGTCAGTTTTGTACAATAAAATTTAATGATACCCATCTTGTGCTTTGTTGTCAAGCATAATTGTGAATTATTTTAAACAGGGTAGTACAGATTTAATGTTACCTGTGCCAAAGGAATGATTCTGAAAGGCAGTCAGCGGTTTGAAGTAGAGATCAAAATAAAATCAGTATCCTGACACAACTGTACTGCAACAAAATTCTCTCTTCTAAGATTAAGGGGTTAAAATTTTTTAATTTTTTAAAATGTATCTGCAAGAACAGTGATTATCTGGATATATTAATACAATGAGAAAAAAAGGGGGGAAAGCAGAATTTCTTTTGCAAATATTTGTAACAGATCTTTTTCCCTGGTCACTTTCTTGCTAATCATATTTACATAAATGTTTCCATTCTCTTGACTGCCTAAACCTAGCATTAGTCATTCACTTACCAGTTCTGCTTCACACTTGAAATGAACTGCATAATAAATTCAAAGTGACATTTAAGAATAGCTGGTGGGCATCTGATTGTTCCATTTGAGTACTGTGCCAATGAGTGACACTGATGGTTTGACAAGTGTCCGAATTTCTCATTTCATTTATCTTAAATCATAATTAGAAGTGGATTTAAAACCTTGATTGGAAAAATGCAATAATAATAATAATAAAATGGGTAAGACTGTGATTCCCTGAGCAGCTGAGTTAACGTTAACAGCTCAGTGCTGCTCAAAGATCTCGCCCCTCCAACTCCCTGCTGTAGAGTCATGTCCCTTGTCCTTGTTAAGGCACTTACTGGAGATGATTAAAAACAAACAAAAATATATGCGTGGATTTCCTGCTCCCCTGGTTAGTGATTTGCCAAGTTAATGAGTTAAATCATCTCAAAGGGTCCAATGAGTGCAAGTGGATCTTGGCAGTGGGACTTCCCAGTTCATCAAAAAAGAACCATTAAATAAGCTCACTACATTTCATGGAACAAGCTTTGACACATCATCATCTTCCTGAGTGTAGCAGCTCTCTGGCTTTGGAAGTTCAGTTTCCATAACATGTTTGCTAATGGCTAACCATGATGATTTCAAAACCTTGTAGTATGGAAGCTGGCTTACATCAGCAAAAAAAGTTTCAGAAGGCATAAAGGCAGTAAACAATTTTCACCCTCCATCTGTAGATCCAAGATAGTGTTTGTAGCAGTGGCATTTGGAAGAGTAATATTTACGTGGAAACTTTGTTCTCAAAACAACTGAAAAAATAAGAAAATAGCTATGGCATTATCTTAATAAAAAAAAAACAAACTAGTGATATTCTGAAACAAGGAAAGGAGCAAGACTGCAGGATTAAACCAGGCAAGCTAAAGTTCTACCTGTTGACTGTACATGCTATTGGAAAACTTAGCTTCCTGTGAGAAAACAAATCTGGGTTTTAATTAGCCCTTTCAGCAGCATGTGACAGAGCTATGTGCCCACGTATCCCAGACCAACTCGTCGGGGATAGCTGGCTCGTTCCTTTTCAGCAGGAAATACCATCAAAGTCTCACTGAAACTGTTACTTTCATGTGGCACTGGAACAGCTAACATAGCTCGTAAGTCTGGAGTGATTAATACCTTTTTCCTGAGTCGTATTAAACTATGTGTCCAAATCAAACTTACATTAAAGGTAATTTGAATTTTATAAATATATATGTGGAACTAAAACTTATTTTTTGATTTTATTGAGAATGCACAGTTCTGAAATAAAACTTTTATGTTGATTAGGGACAGACCTCCAAAGAGTATTTTTAGTACAACTGTTTTACCTTGTTGGATTTTAATCTGTTCCTGAGATGCCCGATATTGTGGGAGGGAGGTGGGTGAGGTGCTTTTTTCACTTTAAGAAGAATCTGTTTTTACTTTGACTGTAACACTTTACAGGATAAATGAAGCAAGGCTGATTTAGTTACACGGTACATCTGTGAACTAGTCTTGTATTACCTCTGTCAATCAAACTTAATATTCTAAAGTAATAGGACTTACTTCACTTAGTTAAATTCTAAATGCACCCAGAGAAAATTAAAAACAATAAAACAGAAACTATCTTATGTGGTGTTAATCCAAGAAACTGCAAAATCCCCAAGGTCCCTATGCATTAATGTTCAGTAAAACCAGTCTCAGGAAAGGTAGGCAGCCATGTAATCAGTACTGCCACCTGACAAACATCCTTTGTCCTGCCCATAGCATATAATTTGCTACAGCTAAGTTACATTGCTTACACAGGTAAGCATTTTTTTTCCGTTGTTAGACATTTTAAAGGACTTCTCTTGATTGGCCCTTAAAATTTCTTTTAAGGTAGATGCTTTCATCTGTGCCATTGTGTTAAAAACAAATCAAAATAAAACCAGCCATTTACAAGGGGAGAGGGAGATAAGAAAGTCAAGAACAGCAAGAATCCAGCCCCTCGACAAAGCATGAAATATCCCATTGACTTCAGGGTCACAATGTCACTCGCTGACTGAATGTGGCAATTTAGGAGTAAATAAAAACCTGAATTTACTGGTATTGAAGTATCAAAACTTGATAGCTATGCGCTTTCTCCACGGGATAAAGGTAGGGTTGTTCCCTTCCTTCTATTAACCAGTTGCAGTGAAATCCATGGAACTACTTGTACTATACCTCTTACTTTGATTCACTGTTAGACTCAGGGATAATTGGCATACTTCTGCATAATCTAATAAGCCTAAATACCTTTGGCATGGAAAAGAGAAACACTCTTATCTTACAATGCTGGTTTTCTTCCAACTGCTAGAGAGAAAACCTTAGTATGTGTTATTCTCTGAATGTGAAGATCAGGGCAGAGCTTTTTCCCTTAAGACTGAAGGACTGTTCTGGCTGACCAGCCTGCCTCTCTTGCAGCTAAGCCCTGCAGAATGGGCTGTTGTGCGCACAGCTGGCTGCACTACACATCTAATGCTGTACATACCCCGGGTGGTGAGTACACACAGTGCTAGGCATCATGTGGTTCTTGCAAACACAAAGGCTTGAACTAAATTATTTTTCTATTTATTATCCTAATATCTTACTGGAAGCTGTCCCATTACCTCCTTCCAGGTAATACTACTAAGGGGAGACACAATGAAGCACTCAAGTTTGGACCTTTCAAGTTTGGTTAGGTATATATCACAGCAGCCCTTAAAGCTGGGCTAATCCATAGGTGGGTTTGGGGAAATTCAAAGAATTTGCAACTGGATAAATAATACTCAGCATCGATCAAGATTCTATCTTTCCCAAGTCAGAAGTCTTACATAATTTATTTCGGATCATGACTTAACACATCCAGGTTAATCCTCCAGGAATACAGGGCTCTCTACTTCTCCTGGATTCCAACTGCTTCACTACTGAATGTATTTCATGCTATTTTTACCTAAAAAAGAAAAAAGATATGGGTAGAGAATTAGGACATTACTTCCTCTTATTTTCTTATTCAGTGGGACTTGCTTTTATTTAACCTGTAAAGGAATATATATGTATCTTTGGAAAACTATAACTTATATATAGAATAATATATAGGAAACTGAATCACAAGGGGATAAATACATCAAAGGGGTTTGGTATCATAAATTCCATTTGTGATTCGATACCACCAGAATACTGGGCTGTACTGATTTCCTTTCAGTTTCCCTTATTTTTGTATGTTATATAATACATGGATGGTACTACCAATGCAAACAAGAGCAGATGTTCTCAGATTTTTCTCCAGATCCCAATTCCCTACTTCCAGTAGTCCCTGGGTTTGCAGCACTGCTGATACCACCTTCAAAAGCTCTGCCAGGAGCGCTCTCTCAAGCCTTGGGAACCATTGCTTTGCCATGGAAGAAGAGTCTCTGGATTCTATGAACTGGGAAAAGATGGCACATGAATGCAGAAAAGGGTCTAATCGAGCATGTTCCAGATCCCTCAGTGTCTGCCATCCAAGGTGGATTCACTTTAGCACACAGAACAGAGAGTAGCCTGAAAGCTCCAACTCCATTACAATTAAGTTTTCCCGGTTTGGAGTTGCATTTGTTTCCTGGGTGTGTCCCAAGTCCACAAATCCTACAGCGCTAGGAAAAAAATAGCGATGCCAGACTTCTGAGAGCAATTCAGTACTGCCACTTGTGTAACAAATCCATGTATTATATAAAGTACAATATGGAAATATAAGTGTAATGCTTGTTATTAAAAGTGCAATTCAATGTACATGGTCACAACAAATGTTTACTTTTTTAATTGTTACAGAATTGTTTGGATCGGTACCTTGTTATCATTGTGTGAATGATACCTTGTAAAATAAATGGAAATGCAAACAAAATGGGAATAAGGTGCTTATTTTCATAAGCCATTTACTTAAGAAACAGCTTAAATCTCTTTGCAACAATAAGCAGCTGCTGTGTCAGGCTTGCCAATACAGGTCACTCAGCTGGTTGTTTTCAGGCAGCACTATTGCACTAGGACACAGTGACTTGGAAGTCCAGCTGTCCAAAACGTGTGTGTGCTACATAGCTAACTCCAGCCTGTTTGTTAGGATAAATGTACTTGTTGGTTCATAAGGGATAACCTGTTCTGCATGACTCTTGACAAGACAGATGCTGTGCTAGAGAGCTAACAGGTCACCCCGGTCCTCTGCTCCAAATGCTAATCTGAGGTTTCCAACACTGAGAATATACCGGTAAACATGCTTTTCTTGAAGGTTGTTCATATAGAGCAATAAGGCAACAGGAGTTGTTAAGGACTTCGTGTTTCCCTGGAGTACACAAGAGAAATAAGCAGGTGAGCCATAAGGCAGCATGCCTGAAGGAAAACAGGGAGCAGAAGGAAACAGCATGAGACTGAAAACTCATAACAGAGCAAGAATAGGACAGAGCAGAATTTACAGCAGTCAGAAGTATTAAAATACTTTATAAAACCATTTTTCCATGTCAGTAATTGCTCTAGGATTTCTTTTAATTAAGATGAACAGCCATTATTCCCACATAACTGGAAAAGCACACAGCACTTCAGCAGAAGATACAAAGGCAAAGCAGTAGAAAAGCTGAAGATTAAATTTACCAGACCTAATGATTTGTATTGATTTACCTCCACATCACTATTCAAAAACTGTTTGTCGTCATTGCTATCTATGCCTGCAGACAGAAGCGGAAGGAATGGCTACTACGTGCTAGATAAAGAGACCACATCCTTTCAAAGCCCTCTCAGATGCTTCCTTCCCTTCCCCCAACCCCCAGCTGATGGGCACTGAAGAGCACTCTGCACTGCACTTTGGCTGCCAGACTAGACCAGCATCTTTCCGCTGAGTTTCAGTACTCCTGCTAACACTAACCTAGTGCCTTTTCCCCCTCCTGATGCAGGAACTGCTCTGATTCTCACCCCCAACCCCTCCCCCCCCCCCCAGAGAAGGCCTGCCACTTGGGATGGAAAGGGATGCACAGAATGAACTTGGCTTTGTCAGGCTCTTGTGTCTCCAGCCAGGGGAGGATGCAGCATCCAGGCGCTACTGCAGCTTTATGCAAAGGAAGCTGCCACTCAAGTGGAAGTGCCACGGGCACCAAAATGCTCCTGATTTAAGGAAATAAAATAAATGCTGGTTTTAAAAAAATCCCAGGAAAAAAGGCAAATTACAGGGTCACTTTCATATAGTATACTTGCATTTACACTTGCGTTTATATTGTACATATATACTTGCATTTATATAACAGTGAAAGCATTTTCTTCTTTAGCCAGAAATTAAACTATAAAGCAATACCAATTTAAATTCTAAAACTGTGAGTGCTTCCTAATGTAAGACTGCAACTGGGAGTGGAGAAACGCAAAGATTAGTAGCTAAGGAAAAAAAACCCACAAAGCTGGGTTTTTTGTCTCAGTGGTTGCTCACCAAAACTGCCTGTAACCTATTAAATAACCATCACACTGAAGGACATTCCAGTTGACCATATTGTAATTTGCAGATAAAATCAACAAGCCCAGCTTCAAATACTATTCCTGAAGGCGGACAGGCTGAAGCTCAGTCCTGTGAAAATTAAACATCACCTCAGATTTAGTTATGTAGGTCTTTCCTGACCCTTTCTCAGTTGCAGATCTTGAAGCACTGAACCAGAGGGTTATAACAGAACAGTTCAGTACAACCTATTAAAACTGCTTTGTGGAATGCAGACTTGAATATAAATCCTTGGCTTCAGCTTTTCTGTGTTATTTACCTTCATCCAGCCTGTTCTTCCCTCCACACCTCTATAAAAAAGCCACCTCTTTACAGATTAATTAATTCCTTAATGTTCCCTTTAGAAGTGAAAAAAAAACCTAATCCCATAAATCAGCAAAGGAGCTGGCATTGCTTGGTTTGGTAAAATAGATGTTACAACTGGCACCCTCTGTAAAAGAAACCTACTTTCTAAACGCTGAGGGGTTGTGTCCTGCCTCGGGCTCCATTGTTAAAGAGAGGGAAGCGCTGACTCTTCCATTTGCCTGCTTACTGAAAGATTGCTTTTCTAATATTTTGTTTCCTCTGGGAAATTTTAATGCCCGACCGGGGCCTGAGGATACAGAAACTCTGTATCTGTTGAGTATGCGGACGCCGTAACGGCAGAGAAACACCTCTCTACAGTTTTTGTCCCCGCCCGCCGCCCTCAGCCCTCAGCCCTCAGCCCTCAGCCCTCAGCCCTCAGCCCACAGCCGCCCGGGAGGCGGGAAGGGCCGTGGCCCCGCCCCTCGGCCTGGCCTCGCGGCTGCGTGTCGCCATGACAACGCGGGCGGGTGAAGGCGGGGGGGGGCGGGAGGAGCAGTTCTGCTCACCCGGCGGAACGGGCGAAGCTCGCGGCGCGCGCGCCTGGCGGC
>JAVJGJ010000030.1:5432977-5449210 GCA_035590215.1 Microhierax caerulescens
CCTTTTATTATCCCCCCCATTTTTTTTTTTTTTTTTTTTTTTTTTTTTTTTTTTAAACTTGAGCAGTATTGGCTTTCATTGGCACTTTGCACATTAAGTGTAGTCCTCCTTAGAGGGTATCAGGGTATTTTCATTTTACAGATGCTGGTGGTACCTCATCATGCTTGACAGGATATGTAGTCTTAGCCCTGGTTTTGTTGGTGATAGAACTGAAGTGTATGTGAAGTAAGTCTACCTTTTCAAGATCAGTGTAGGTAGAAAGAACCCTAAAGATCTTGACTTGTTGTGAAGTCTGGATAGGTCCTTTGAAGTCCTCAGTATTAAATCCAACTGAAGATTTGAGAGCCTTGGGAAGGAAGTAATTTAAGCCTGTTGACAAGCTTTCCCAAGAAATATGCCACATAAAGGGCTTTCAAACACTGTTTTCAGTGGCAAAGTACAACAGTCTTTCAGTGATTGATATATGACCTCCCTCCACTTTCTGGTTCCAGGTCATTTGATCTGCTAGTGAAGAATCTGAATGGGAAGAACTACACCATGACCTTCAACAATCTCCTGAAACCCATCTCTTTGGAAGGCAGCTCTAGAAAGGTCTGTGCACTGTCTGTTAGAGGTGTTTCACTCCCTTGCAAAGTACCATGTTCTTTGCCTGACTAGTTAGGAAACTCAGTATTAACCTTCAGTCCCTCCCTTCTGTCTGTAAAGTCTCTTCACTGTGAACTTGATTCTTACTAATCGGTAACAGTCATAACTGGAATTATCCTCTGGAATCCATGGGCTCCTATTTCAAAAGATCATGTCTGGATGTCGTATGCTTTTTTAACAGCTCGCCAACAGGATTTCAAAAATCAATAAGCAGAAAATTCCACTAAGCATCTATTTGCATCCTTGTGCTTTTAAATACCTCTGAGAAGTTCTTTGCAATTTTAAAGTCCAAGAGCCTTAGCAGTCTGAAATCTTGGGAAGCTTAAATAGGCTTAATACCCAAAGCAGTCTGAAACGTGCTCTTGCCTTTGTAAGGGTGTGTTGCTCCAGAATTGAACACTAGTAACATTTTACTGCTGATGATTTATTGCAACTGTTGATAGTGTCACTACTCTTCTACTCCTAGTAGCTTTCTGGGCTTAGGGATGTATCAAAATACCTTGTGTGCGTTCTGTGCTTTGTGTGCCGTGCTTAGTGACATCAAATGCAAAGACATGATGGTTCAATTTGAAGTTGCCTTAAAACTAGGACAGTGTCAAATTAGAACAACTGAAGTAAATGAGGGTGATGCTCAGGTGATTTTTAACATGGTGTAAAAGCAAGCAGTGGTCACGTACTTGCTAAGCTAAGCTGAAGCTCCAGCAGACTCTTGTGTGCTGTGGCGCACAGGAGTTCTTTGCAAAATTTAGGTCAGGGTTGCAATTAAACAGGCTTTGCTTGGAGCTCGAAAGATTTAGCAATGCCCTAAAGCTAGTTTCTTATTCTTGGAGAAATAAATTGTGAGAGCCTCTACTCAAACTTTGTGTTCTTGGAGAAGTCTAGTAAGTATAGCCACCCTTTACCAGACAGTCCTGGGTACTTTTAGCATCCTGAGAATCACTAAACAGTGTTTCTGCAGCCCTCTGAGTTCTTCTGTATTGGTACTACAGTTCTGTAGTGGTATTATATTAATTATGCCACCTAAATTGTCCACAACAAGGTTAATACTTTGTACCCTAAAGCTGTGTACATACTATAAATTCTGTGTGCTACATACTGATCAACAGGATAAATGTTTTGGGGAATTTGTGAGTGAGGAAGGAGGTTTATGTTCAAAGCTAACGTTACTCATTGTGGCTGTAACTAGCATCCCTTTATGAAGCATTCTAAATTCACACCTTGCTGTTCACCATACAGATAAAGACAGACATGGTCCTTGTGATGTGTAGGAAGAAGCGGGAGGAAAAATGGGAATGTCTCACTCAAGTGGAGAAAGAAAGCAAAGAGAAAGAGTAAGTGTCTCTTCAACCCTTCATCTCATATTCCATTTCTTGTCCTACAGATTGCTTTAGGACTGCCAGGAGAGCCGGTCTGTATGATACTGACTGCAAACTGTGAGAGTCACTCTTGTGGGGGACAAGCCCCTAAGATGTTTGAGAATAACTAGGTTGAGATTTTTTTTTGGTACTAGTAGGACTGGCAGTGGAGGAGATAACACTTTGAGTGGCTGTTTGCCACTGTTCTGTTGTCTTATTGCTGAGATGAAGGCTGCATTGTAGGAAAAAGGATAGATGAGACCTGCAGTGAGAGTGCTAAAGGTAATCAACCAGTTAAAGATTCATTTATGTTTTGATGTCTGCACTTATTGCAAGAACTTCTCTAGTGAAGTTGACTTTTTTTATAGAAATACATTCCCTGCAGCAGCTGTGCTGGTAGAAATAAATATTGTCACTTCTGTGTGAAGCGCCTGTGCAAAAATCCCAGGGTCCTTTTGGCAACACAGGTCTTTGCTTATCTACATCATTATATAAGGTCTCAAGCTAATTTGTATCACTTCAAGAGTTTGGCAGCAATCCTGCAAGCAGCTTAAACACTGGATATATAAGGGTGGTGAATTACAGCAGGAAACACCTGGGGACAAGAGATTAAATATATATAAAGTAGTATATCTTATAATAATTTTAGTGTACTGTACACATGTGTTTATCCAGAATGCATATGCTCACATTGAAGCATGGAAAAACTTGCCCTCAAAAGTTACACCTGCCAACAACTGCCCCTTGTGTTTTATAGGGTGACTTGCTAAAATTGATTAGTCTTAACTAACCATATCTGCATTTAGAGCAGAACTACCTTCCCCTCTCAAATGAGATGACTGGAGATTAAGAGAAAGTGACTTGACTACTCATGCAGGTTGCTGGAGGGACAAGGTCATTTTGTGAAACACCCTGCATGCTGCCCAGCCTGCTGTGATCAGTATTGCTGCCTTATTCAAAGTGTTGAGGATTTACAGTATGGCAAATGAGTAGATTGGGAAAAGTATCTCAGCTTCTGAGTGCTTGGGTCTGTGAGGCTGGTGCTTAGCCCCGAGCTTGGGGAACTTGTTCTCTCTCCTAATCTACTTCAGTCTACCTGTTTTGCAGATAGCTTGCAGCTGCACTAGTAACTACCTAGAGGGTTTTAGAAAACAGGTTAGAGAGAGGCAATTTTGCCAGAGAGGGAACATTATGTATAGTCTGGTAGTACGGGGCATGTTGTACCCAGGTGCTTACAGTCTGGGTGGCACCAATTGTCAGCTGTTGAGAAAATTGCTTTGAAAGGCAAGGTGCTAAAACCGACTCAGTTGACCTCTGGAAATAATCAGAAGAATGGGAAACAGAAAAATACCTTTTGAGTTGTGAATGTGGTCACTTTGAAGAGCTCAGTGTGGTCCTTTTTCTATTTTTATTCACTTGTCACGTAACAGCACAGACAGATACTGGCACTTTCTGTGACTGCTATATTCCACTTCTGCATTCTAAAATTAACTTTGGGTGGTGCTTCTTGGGTCATGTTTACTGCAAAATGCTTCCCATCATCTTTAGTGGGGGGCAGCTCTGGGTGTACTGTTCAACTTGCACTTACTTCACCCTACTTTGAAGCTGAGTGAGACTGCCAGGGTCTGGAGACTTTGCCAAAGCAGAATCCTCACTGTTAACCAGGATGTTTTAAAAAAAATTAGTCATTTTTTTCACAGAATTGTTGAATATACTCTATTTTCTCCTATGTATCCATTTTGCAGGAAGGCTGCCTATGACACCTCAGATCCTAGTGAAGGGCTTATGAACCTTTTAAAAAAGATGTATGCAGAAGGGGATGATGAAATGAAGCGCACCATCAACAAGGCCTGGGTTGAAAGCAAAGAAAAGCAATCCAAAGGGGACATACCAATGGATATTTGAAAGTACTCTAAGGGCCGCCTTAACACTGATCTTCCATGTCAGACACGCTGTGCTGCAAAGATCATTGTTTACACAACCTTCTTCCAAGCTTCCAAGACAGTCATTTTCCATTTCAGGTTGGAGAAAATATTTAAATAAAATATAGCTTATAAAGCATTTCCTTCAGTCAAGTGCTTCACCATTTCCTGAAGAGTGGAGGATAGGTATATTCTTACCCCTCCTTGAAAAAGCATCTCAGATGAGTGGAGAGTGCTGTGAAACCGAGAACAGAATGTAAAGGAAAAGGAATCCTAAACTAGGATGGGTCAGGGCCTCTGCTGCAAGTGAGAGCTGTACCCTCTGGTTGCTGGGGCTAATGTCATGCTTGCTACGTGGGCTGTGGTTTTTTTGGTTAGATGTGGGAAGTATGTTGAACTGTAAAGCATGTCACAAAAGGAGAAATGCTGAAGAAAGTAGAACCGCTATTCAAGCACTTGATAGTTGAGCAGAAACAGTATGGTGTTAATCCTATGGTATTAAAATTTAATTATTCTCAGAAGTTAATTACTGGCTGTTTAACCTGGTATGAATTTTGAAAATGAAAACAGCTCTTTAGTGCCTATGCTGTGACCTCCTTGCGGCGTCTCTGAGGGGGGGGAGTGGGGCAAAGTAGCCATTACCCCTTTATTGCCCTGCTTTGAAGAAGAGTACAGGGCAAACATGAGCTTAGCAGCAAGCTTGTTACCCTTTCCTGCTTCCTTCTCATGTGTCTCCCAAGGACAGGTGTTTGATATTACTGTCCGAATTAAGGAAGCCATTACTCTTTATGGTCTGGAGGAGGAGTTGCTACTTAGTGCTTGGTCCAATGCTTTAAGAACAGTACTATAAACAGGAGACAAATAGTAGCACACTGTAGTTTCTAGTAGGTCCTTTATCCACTTTATCTGCTTATTAATACACATGTACTAAGTTTGCAGAGTGAGAGTATCTAAACTGGAGGCCATGTTTTACTTCTAGTTTGTGCTCACCCTTGTTTGTGGCAGAATACCACTTTGCCCTGTTGTACAGTTTCATTTATGCTTTTACCCAAATTACCATGGTGAACTTACCGTATGGTGGCAAAAAAACTATTTAAACGAGCCTTGTGCTGTATGTCTTTATTTCTAATGTTGCCCATATCACAAACGTCAGTTTATTTCTCCAGCCATCAGGTAGTGACTTCTTTATTTTCCTCAAAATAAACCCGCCTTTCATACAGACCAGTTTAGTACAGTTATACTGTTTTTGTCGGCCGACGCCACTTGCACTCCAGTAAGCGAGGTTAATGAATGAGCATTGCTTCTCATCATTCTTTTTATTAGTTTGATATTGTTGCTGGACTCCTAGACAGGTCAGTCTTGCTTTAATTACTCAAATACACAAACCGAGCATATTCTGTGTTTTCTGCCTGAATGTAGATCCATGCAGTGATCTACCACATAGCCCTCTGTATCCCCGACATCTCAGCATGGTCAGCAAAATGGCGGAAAACGATTCTGCTGAGCCTCCCACGACGCTTCACCCCCCGAGGGCGGGATGTCAGGACACACCTGTTTCTGATCCTCACAGGGCAACTGTCCCGGGGCAAGTCAGCAATCTCTTTATCAGCCACTTCCTAAAAAAAAAAAAAAAGACCACAGCACAATATTTATCCTGTTCCCCAGGATTCTGAGGGGGCTTATGGCCTATCTTTCCTCACTTGCCCCTTTCTTTCTGGGCATCCTAACAGTGGATGTAGAATGATCCACACTGAGACCCCCAAGTTAACCTTATTACACAGACTAAACAACCTTATGCCAGTAATGATAGTTTGTCAAAATCTGCTTGTCTTTGTCCTTGTTGCAGGGTGGGCTAGCTCTTTAAGAGGTCCAAAATTTAACCTTACTACAAACTGAACAACCTCAAAACAGTAGTTACAGTTAAGACAAAATCCACTTGGCTTTCTTCTTGTTGCAGGGTGGGCTAGTCCTTTAAGATGAGCTGAATGTAAATATATGTCCCGTATCAACTGCCTTCCCAGGTAACATGATTTGATGTCAGTAAATGGGATATGACAGTCTAACTCAGAAGGCACTAACAGCCAGAGAAGAACAAGTCAAAGCATCTCTGTTCTAATAAGAAGCCTTAAGAAAGGTCTTTCTATATACAAGACAGCTTAACAGTT
The DNA here is from genome assembly GCA_035590215.1 of Microhierax caerulescens. Lineage (NCBI taxonomy): Eukaryota > Metazoa > Chordata > Aves > Falconiformes > Falconidae > Microhierax > Microhierax caerulescens. The sequence goes on from JAVJGJ010000030.1 coordinate 5,439,065, forward strand.
TTCAGGAAGCACCAGGTAGCAGCAACTGAAATGTCAGAACAAATGAGCCCAACAATGAAACGCAGCCAAAAGGAAGCTGCTTGAGGCTAGGTAAGCATCCCTAAGCAGCATTCTTAATACGCTGTTTTCTGAAAGACACAATGGCTCAAAGAATCCTGTGTTCAGTCATGGTAGGAAGTCAGTTGCAGGAAAGACTGAGGCTGGCCTATGTAAATAGTAGTAGTATAAGGCTATCTTCTAAAATGGTGTTCGCCTTCAACGGAAGACATCATCAAGACAGCAGGAATGTGACTTTCAACTTCACTAACAGGAAGGTCAGTAGGGCTTTTTGTCTTCAGAACATATTTCAGTTACTGGTTTTGTGCAGTGTCTAGCTTTTGTACAGTGTCTATACACTGTCTAGTACAGCCAAACAGTGGTTTTTTTGACCCATTTAATTCCTAGGATTTTATTCAGAAAGTAGCCTATTGCTTTCAAAGAAAACTCATAGCTTTTTAAGACATTAAATTCAGAGCCCAAATAACATTTTGTAAAGGAGAAAAAAGTTACTTTCCTAGAGTTTTTCTTCATTTTAACTGCTCCTATGACTTAGTGACTTCAAAAGGTGACAAAAGCAGCTGAAGGAATACTAAAAGCAAAGCCAGCTGCAATTTTTGTGGTTGGTTGATTTTGGGTTTTGATTTTCTTTTGGGGGTGGGGCGGGGCAGCCATGTTTTGCTTTTGCTTTCTAAGGACACCCAACACAGACTAGACTTGCAAAGAAAATAGTACAGTTAATAGATAAAAGCAGAGTCATACACTTTCTGTCTCAGGATGTTTAAGTGTGAAAAGGTCTTGCCACAACTGGGCGTGGCCAGATCAAAATCACAGAGGAATATTTCTGATACTTGCAAATGTTTTTAATGCTTAGTGCTTAGTAAGGAAGGCTGAGAGCAGGGCATCAAATATCTGCTTTTTTAAGAACAGATCTAACTGCCACATTTGGTGCAGCTTTTTACATGCTTGAAACTCAGGGAAGGAGTAAAATTAAGTATTTCTTATGGAACAAATTGGTTTTGGCTGGATCAGGCTTCCAGGTTTTAAGTACAAAAAAAAAAAGTAAAGTCTATTTAGAAAACTATAAAATATCTAACATCCCATAGTATCAGAAATAAGGAAAATAGCTTTCTGAATATATGTTAGTGACAGTTGTGACAGGAAAAAAAACCTGAGTTTCACCATATGTAGTGTTACATATACTGCTTACAGGAGAAGCACTGGTTTAAAAAAACCCCACAACCCAACACACACAAGCTCTAGTCAGGTGAATACACTGTTCTAAACACCCCCAAGAGGCAGAGGCTCTCAAGGCACCTGGGTGCCAGTGGTAACCGTGCAATGTATGTGCTTATGCGTTAGGGAAATGCCATCATTCATGACATGGCACAGCTGCTTGGCTCCATACTGCGGCCGCTGCAGCCCAGGGCACACGATGGCAGTGAGGCCAGTGCGGGCTCACATGTTGCCCTGGCCAGGGTATGGCCACCGCTGCAGCCCAGGGCACACGATGGCAGTGAGGCCAGTGCGGGCTCACATGTTGCCCTGGCCAGGGTATGGCTGCCGCTACCTGCAGCTCCTTGGGAAGGATGGTGTTCTTCCTGATGGCGTTGATCCGCAGCCGCTGATCCGCGTACTCGTACGCCAGCTTCCTTCTCTTGACATCCCGCAGCATCCTCCAGTCCACATAGTAGCTCCGCACTTGCCATGTGCAAGGCGAGGGAAGAACCTAATTAAAAAAACCCTAAATTTATAATACTCACCTGTTGCACGTACAGTTTGCCCAGGTCAAGCATGAGTCATTTCCTTAACCGTATCTTTCTTTTTTTTTTTTTTTTATCCTGTCAGACTTTTTCAAATTACATCCTTGTAACGCAGCTGCTGCCCCTGAAAGTTCTGTGCGATGCAGCTCAGCTCCCGCACGGCAGCGAGCACCGTGCGACAGGGGACACATTGGTGACACCCCCGCCTCCGTTACACCCCAGCGGCTCAGGCACGGTCTACGCTGCCGCAGGACCCAGGCCGCGGCCAGCCACCGCCATCGCCTACAGCCTAACAAGCCCCGCCGGGCCCTACCCGCTCCCCCAGCACCTTAGCCGGGCTCTGAAGGGTACAGGGGTGGGAGAGAGCCGCGCTGACCTGCCGAGCGGCCCGCAGCGCCCAGCCCAGCGCGGACGCCGCCATTTTGTCGCTGCGCGGCGGAGCCCCGCGCATGCGCCTCGGCCCCGCGGGGCTGCAGGGGGCGGGAACAGCAGGACACGCCATTCCCACCGCCTTTGCGGGCGGGGAGAAATAAAAAGGAGAAGGCAGACGGCTGGAGGGGGCTGGGTTGTGTGTCCTGGTGCTGGTCCCAGGTCTGATTGGTGCTGTCTGTCACCAGAGAGAGCTGGTAGCTCCTACGGAAGCTGCAGGATCCGACTTTGGGGGATCCTGTGATGGGAAGTCTGTGTGGAGGACAGGGAGCGGAGCCCCCCCGGGCGAACGCGGTGCAGAGGCCTCATACTGCCTTGGGGGCCCCTGTCTAGAAAAGTATGACTGCCCTTCCTCTTACAGGTTCTAGTTTTATTTCTTAGAGTTTTGGGGGTTTTTTTTGCATGTCACCTAGGACTGTGTCTAAATTTATATCAGTGTTTTCTGTTTCTTTTAAACTCATGAATTTTGGGTAAGTTACACCGTTTTACAGAAAAAATTGAACAATCATAACCCTGAAGGGTAAAAAAATATATCTGGGAAATTCTGCTTCTGTTGCTCTTAGCTGCCCTGTTGTCTAGTGAGAGAAGCTGTCCTGTTGTCAACTGGGACTTCACTTAGGTAGTGTTTAAAGCATCTAGGTCCTGATCTTGGGGAGAACATCCATTAAGTTTTTGATGTTGAATTAATCATTTTGATTAAATTTTCCCTTTGTATCAGCTTGTCAGCTACATCCAAAAAGTCATGCGAGAAGGTAGATTCCCTCTATTTGCCATGCTGCTTGCTGTCTTGTGTGCTCGGTGTTTCACTTAGATGCCTGGTGTATTGTTCTGGTCCTGAAGTATGTGCGTGTAATCTGGAACTGGCTAGATTGGCAGGCTAACGCACTCAAATTTTATTATCTATGCTGCAGAGAGCAACAACAGCTTCCACAGTAACTTGCCCACCTAGGCTGCTGGTGCAGGTGATGGTGATCAGTGGAAAGAGGCCATTTTTGGTGCTGATGGAGTGGTTCATTCTCCACAGCCTGTTTGGTTTCTGGCTGGCCCAAAGCTACCTAACGAAGAGGTGTTAGCTACCCTGAAGGTGTTTGTCCTGCGGATGTGCCAAGCTGAAACCACTGATGCCTGTTAGACAGACCCTTAAACTGGCATAGAAGGATAGCCATTTTCATTTTTCCTTGCTTTAGCTGGCTCTCATGAGCCATGGAGAGGTTGAGATGCTTGTCACTGGCCTCGTTTCCCACCTTTCTATGCTCCCTTCATACTCTGAGAAGCTGAAAGGCTGCTCTTAAACTGCAAGAGGGTCTGTCTATGGAGGGAAACAGCAGCAGCAGCAAGGGCCCAGCTTGCACAGCCTGTGGGCTGCAACCCTTCTGTGAGTATCCAGTTCAAAACTCAGGCTTTTTATGTTTCCTGGTGGTGTGGTGTGTTGACAGCTTGGAAGTAGGTTTCTGATGTTTGTAGGGAGAAAATGTCAAGCTTTGTTCCCTGATGTTACTGTCTATATCTTGCTGTTTTTTCAGCTTTCAAGCTGGTAAAAGCAATCTGTGGAATATCAGCAGAGCAAACAAAGTAGGGAGCTGGATGAGATCAAAGTGGATTTGGATGTTAGAGCATGCTTTTGTTTCTACAATACCTTGTTCCACTTCCCCTTTATCTCTCTCTGTTTGTTGGATGGTCCAGGTGAGTGAGGAAGCAATGAGCGTGGGAAGGAGAACTGTTTTTTCAGCCAGGGCTGAATCCTTCCCTTGCTCAGTAGCATCACTTGTGTACACAACACTTTCCCAGTGATGGCCCCGGGGCTATGCCTGCTGCCTTGAGGCACAACCTTTCCCTTTCTGTAACAGGGTTGGCCAGGACTGCCTTTGGTGCTTATAGCTTTAATAAACACAAACCAGGTGAGAAAGCATAGAGCCTCAGCGTGAGTTAGCAGTGTTTGCAGTGTTCAGTACAGTTGCTGCATTTGACTTCACTCCCCTGTTGCAGTGACAGCTTGGCAAGAGCTAATGATACATTGGCTGCTACTGCCTTCAGCTCCTTCGCCACAGCTTCTGGTTGCAATAAAGCAAAGTGACTAGTCAGAATCTGAGACAGTTTCTAGCTAAAACCTGGGCTTATTAATCCATGCGGTTAAAATAATCTTATAACAATACTGACAATACATAATTTGCTTTCTTTGAAGTTCTTGAGGGTTTTTCTCAAGTATTGTGCTGGATAAGTGTGGTGTTGTGTTTAACTACTGCTGGTTTTAAAAGGTGTTTTATTTTCACTTGTTATGTTACTGCACCTGAATTTCACATCATTAATACTACAAATGTGCTTGTCAGTATCTGGGTCTCAGTGATAATTCTGATTTTTCTGCTAATTATCTAGCTGATAATTTCAGCTAGATTTACAAGGCTGGAAGGGTTTTCTGGCTTTTGACTAGAAGCAGAGCATAAAACAAATAGGAAATTAATCTTCCTGCTGGTGTGCAAGACTGATACTGAGTAGGGGAATTACTCCCAAACCCAGCATGCTCCTTAGGTGGTTTGTGGGAAGGAAACACCCTGAGGCCTCTATTGGTTCCTTTCATCTGGTTCATGAGGCCTTAAATTCACCGCGGGGACTACTGCTAGTTTGCAGCTGGAGTGGGAAGAGGAGAGGATTTGGTGACATTTCAGCTTGCTCAAATTACCTTTGAGCTGGCGGCTGCGTCAGAGGGGCTCTGAATCAGGCAGCTCTCGGAAAAGTATTTTTATTTCCATTGAGATTCCTGTTGTTTGTTCTGAATGAAAAATCCAGTTAATTTTTCTTTGACTTCCTGTAGCAGATGCCATCCAAGGCTTTGAAAGCCTTACACAAACATCAATAGTCCTGTATCATGGGCATGTGCAAAATGTATAGTAGCATTTAATGTTACTCCATTTTGAAGGGCTTAAGCTTTCCCAGGTTGTCTCCTCCAACCATATGAAACCACTTACCTGCTCAAGTAAATGGGAGTTTCTCCTCTGGCTTTAAGCGAGTTAGGGTTTCACCTAGAAGGTAATTATTTTAGAATGCTTTTTCCTAGTAATTTCCCTTTTAGGCTCTGATTTGTATGTGACAGTAGTTGTTTTAAAAGCCTTTCCTTTTGTCATAAAAACATGCTGGAATTTAATCACACATCTTAAAATTGCAACAAATGCTCTTGGTAATTGTTCTGTATTTTCTCATCCAAAAGCTCTTGCTATGCCTTCTAGTGCACCTTTTCACAGACTCAGTGGTGAAAGCCAGTAGAAGTTTTTTACCACATAAAATGAAGTATATCACTGTTTTCTCAATAAACTACTTTATTGATTATACCATTTAGAATAAAAATGTCAGTCATTCATTAAGTTAAAATTATCAAATGCAGGAGTTAAAAAATTCTTGAGCTATGCAGGCAACAGAATAAAGATTTTCTTCAGGAAAGACTGACTTACACTGAAAGCTAATGATTTAACAGAGGAGAGCTAGGAAATTAGTTACAAAACATAATTATATTATAAATTTGTAATATATTACAGAAGCATATTTATACTAACTAGTAAATGTACAAATACTGTTAAGCCTCTCTGCACTTTATAATGAGTATATAGGATTTCAGAAGCAATCTCTCATTCACACATGAACAGTTAATACACTTTGTTTATCAGATGTTGCAGAATAATTTGGGTGAAAGAAAAGGTGAATATAAGGATGAATCCAGAAGCACAGTGTCTACCTGGCTGATTATAATTATTATGCTTTTCTATTCATATTTTCAAATCATCCCAAACTTCTGTAGCATTAGGTAAATTTTGTTCAGTCTCAAAGTAAAAAAGGTAGATACTTGCAAAAGAAACAACCTTGCTAAGTTAGTGATTGCTTTGTTGGCAGTCATTGGTTGCATTAATTGCAGCCATTAATTGTGTGAAGATTGCATAATATTGGCTTATTACAGCAGTTGCATCAAATTACTTCTGTGACCAATACCAGAGAAAAGGGGATCTGATGCAGAGCTTTTTGAAGTAGATAAGGTTTGCAACAGTAGAATAGTTTCACCACAGAAAATAAAGGCAATCCAGTTGGTTAACTAAATTATACTTATGATACTTATTTGTCTGTAAAATCAGTAGCTTGTCTCAGCTGAATGCTTCACTGAGAAAAATAGGTAAAGCAGAAGGAAAATGGACTAGACTACTTAGTGTTTGAGCAGTAGTATCATCATTTTGTGCATGTTTTGTCCCTTCATTTTTGTCAGAGCGCCAACAGAAAATAGTAGCCCCCAATGACTGAGTTCTACTCTTTGGTGTTAACTGACTCATGTCGTTCTTTGTTGCTAAAAGTGTTACGAGATGTAAGGAGTGCAACCATATTCCAACTTGCTCAGAGATGAGCTAGTTTACCGGCTTCTGTGCTGCTACATCTGCTTCTGTGTTGAAGACCACAGCTTTGCTGTGTTCCTCTGCAGGTGCATTTGCTTCTCTCCACAGGCTGCTGCTACATACTCCCACGTTGTCATCTCTATGCTTTAAGCAGTATGGCATTTTAAGGTCAACATCCATGGAAGGCCAGAGTACATGCTGAGTGTCTACCACTGGTAATGTTTGTGTATGCTGACCCTAAATGCTACCTTCCTAGTGGTGGTTAGACAGGGCCATTGCTGCGCTTCTCAAGAGTTATTGAAGTAAGTGATGGCTGTTTGGGTATCAGCAGCACTTCTGTGGACTTGCTAAGGACTTTCTGACATGCCTTCTAGTATTTGTTATTCCTTTTGCGTTCCTCAAGAAACCTCCCGTGGCTTTAGTACAGTCAAACATGTCAATTTTCTGACTTGGCAGTTAGGAAGCTGCCAGCTCTCATGTCTCCTGCATTATGGTGCAGCTTGGCGGATTCTGTTCTAGCCCCTGTGTGCAAAATGCTATGCTCAGAAAATTACACAATGTACTTTCCCTTGGTACTTAGGAAGCTCAGTCTCAGCCCATGGCTCCTTTCACTGCATCTCCTTTTATTTTTATTTTATTTATTTATTTTTCTTCAATTTTAATGTCTGTTGTTTTTAGTGTCACATTGTAAAACTCTTGTTGCTTGGATATTTATGTAGTCTGCCCCATTTCTCAATCTTTGCTCTTATAATTCTCTATTTTCTTCCTTTTCTGCAACCCTGGAGCTGTCTAGATGTGCATTTCCTTTTTCCTGTGACTACAAGTCTGTCCTTTCTCTCCTCAATCTCATCTCCACATTGCCTGGGTGGCATCCTGGTAAGTACATCCACATCTTTATCAGCTCTTGCCTTGATTGAAGCAGCTTCCAGTCATGCATCTCTCCTGTGGCTGACTGGGTGCTAGCAGAAGATAATGCTGTAAAGGCCTATCCCAGATCTTCAAGCACTGACCTGTAGGATGCAAAAAGACTTAGAGAGGTGATTGGAGTCTTTCACATAAATACTGTAGGTTCTTTCCAGCTTTGATCATCCCATGCTTTCCTCTGCAAAGGCTGGAAAGATGTGAGCAGGGCTTTTCCCATCCATTTCCTTAGGAGAATATTCTGTGTGTAGTAGATCTGACTGTTAGACGTTCTTTCCTAAATCAGTCCTTTCCCTAATCTGCTATTATTGCCAGTTGTATGTATGGCATGATATTCCCCACGAAGAATCAGTTAAACCCACTCTTTTTAACAGCAGGGGAAAATCTCTTCATTACATGATGAAGAAGCCAAAAAAAGCTGTCCTCTTTCATTATGCTTGACAGAAATGCTTATGTTTGAGGGTTTTTCCTCTTGAATGATCTTTAAACTCAGGAAAATCTGACTTCAGTTTGTGGTTCCCATGAAGCCCTAATTAGTAATGACACCATGTTACAACTCCAAACGCTATTCAGCACTTGGTGCTGGGCGATTTTGTGCATGTGCCTGTGTGGGGTGGTGGGGTGGTTTGGGGGACTCACCTCCAGGGGTTTGGAAATAAACCCTGCAAAACAAAGCTTTTGGGGTTTCCTGCAGTGGACTATGATGAGAACCTGTGGAACTTAGGCATTGAACTTGTTCAGTGCTTTGAAGCAGTCTGTTGATTTGTTTCAGAAGTCCGCACAGCAGAAAAAAAAAGATATGATTAGTTTCTGTGGCCCTTTGAGGGAGAGGAGTCTTGGAAAGCAGAATAGCAGCTAGATGAGGTGGGAAAGCTGCATCTTTAGTGGTAAACAGGTTATCTGCAAAACCTCATGAGACAGAGACAGGGAAGCAGCCCTGCCTCTGCAGAGCAACATAATTTCCCCCCTCCATTTCTCTTACTGTAAGTTAATTGTAGATAAGTGCTGAATGGAGGGTGGAAAACCCAACCAAATTGCTACATGTGGCAGCAGAGATAATTCCCTTATTTTATTACATATAAAATATAGGACTTGTAGACCGAATCTTGAAATCCATACCCTATTTTGGTTGATATCAGTGATGACTTTGCTTGAAGAGAGATACACTAGAGTGGCCAGCAGTATGGGTATAAACAGATATAATATATATTTCCAGTGTTGGTGGTTTTCTGTTTCTTGTGTTAGCAACCAAAGCCTCACGTTTCTGAGCATGAAGGACACCTTCCTGTAGCTGTGCACGGTAAAGCATGACCCTGATGGTAGGGGTGCTTCCAAGTTCTGGCAGACATTTAGGAGATATAAGAATGTTTCACAGAAAGAGTTAATTTTCATCATAACTTGGGATTGTCTGACTTTCAGAAATGTGACTATAATGGAAATAGCAGAGGAGCTGGAAACTTGGTATGACTCTTTAGGAGTGGAGTCCTCTGTTACTTCAGAGAATATTATTTGGGGCAGCACTGTTATCTTGAGTTCCAAAGTCCTGTTACTATGGATACATATTGGCCAAATGCTTTCTAGTTCTCACATTACCTAATTTAGCACTTAAATAATGTTTTTTCTTCTGCTTGTGCAATGAGTAACATGACTGCTTAGTAAGCCACATATGGTGTGTATCTGCATCCTGTTGATACGAAATTCTAAGTATTTAAGCAAGCATATATCACCTCCTCTACAGATTGACATCTACCATTAATGCCAAAATTTAATTTGTAATGTTGAATAAGCCAATTGATAAATTTAGGTTTCTAGCTTTACACTTTATCCTTCTACCCTTGTTTGTTCAGTTCCTTCCTTCCTGTTATTCTTGTCTATGAGGTGTTAATTTCTTAAGTCCAAAATTCTTGCTTAGTTGCAGCACAAGACTTCTGCAGCAAACAGATTTGGTTTTGTTAAAGACTATGCCTGAAAACTTTAAACTAAATGTTTGGACTTTTGACCTCTAAATATCAATGCAGTTAAACGGTAATATTTTATTTATTTATTTTTAAGTCTTAGTTTTGAGGCTTAATCAGCCTAAACCCAAGCTCATCCTATTTATTTATGCAGGGAAGGAAAGAAGAAATATTTTTGAAATAAAAGTAAAGGAAAACAAATGGGTTTACAACACATTCTCTTGCTCCATGTGTTAACAGATTTACTCCGGTATCTTCTAAATTAACCTTGCCAATGCTGAGATAACAAATCAGATAACTAAGTCAAAGCAAAATAAACTTGAAATCCCTCAAGTGAATCCAGTGTTCAGGCACACAAAATGCCAATGCATTGCAATGTTTCACATAGAGGATTTTTTTTTAATTCTCCCTAATCCAGATAACAGTGTAGGCTATGCGTTGTATTAGAAGAGGAGGGTGGGTTTAATTTTATGAATCATTTGAATCCAATGATGAAAACCTGATAACTTAAATCTAAAGGGCCTTTTTGAACTAGTGGACTAAAATCAGGAATCATTAGTGTAAGACCTTGAAGCTGAAGACAGCTGGCTCAGCTCTGTCAGGACAGTTGTACCCAAAGTGAGGGTTTTGTGAGATGTAATCGACAGCCCATGTGAAGCCAGATGAGGATCTCAG
>JAVJGJ010000030.1:5453705-5491738 GCA_035590215.1 Microhierax caerulescens
ATGCTATAAAATTCAGGATGATTTGGAAAAAAAAAAAATGTTTTTCCTAAAGAGGTTTATATCACCATAATGTTCCTCAATGTGTTGTCCTGTAGGACAAGAGGAAATGGCCTCAAGCTTCACCAGGGCAGGTCTAGAGTGGATATTCAGAAAAATGTCTTCACGGAAAGGGTTGTTCAAGCACTGGAACAGGCTGCCCAGGAAAGCAATAGTCACCATCCCTGGAGGTATTTGAAAGACTTGTAGACATGGCACTTGGGGACACGGGTTAGTGGTGGATTTGGCAGCGTTGGGTTAATAGTTGGACTCAATGACCTTAAAGGTCTTTTCCAACCTAAAGGATGAGTCTATGATGCCTTTAACTGAGGAGCACGGCAGTTCATTCATCAAAGTAATCGTTGCCGTCTAACGCTGATGCTGACATGACCAACGCTATTGCAACACACACAGCCAGGCACTGTTACAGTATATCCAGCTCATGTTTTCCTGAAACATGTGAAAAGTGATTCAAATCAGCAGCCCTGATTCTTTGCTTGGCAAGGCGGTTCTCTGGGTGACGCAGGATGTAACCGTGCACACAAACCACTTCCACCCTCCCCCACGCAGGGAGCGCACCTAGAACGAGTGGCACCGTGACAGCTCCATCACACTTCTGCTGTCCTCCTCTACCCACATGCAGCCACTCCAAACGCTCTGCCACTCAACCTGTGCACCAAACACCACCAGCAACCTCCTCCTCTCCTTGATACAATTTAAGGCAAACCTGTGCCCTGGCTGGGATCCCAACCCCACCCTACAAAAATGCAGTTGTTCCTGCAGAACTGCCCCGACAGCAGGGCTTCTCCCAGCGCTGCTCGGCAGGTGAACGATAACCCGATAACCGTCTTCTTACTCTCTGCAGATCTAGTTAGGCTACAGGAAGCCTGGAACATGGACACAGCTGAAGTTAAAGCAGCCAGAAACACAGTAAGCAGAAAATGGCTTAAAGCCATCTTTGTTCTGGCCCTTTTTTTCCTTCCATCAATGACTGTTGCAACCAAACAGATTCCCAGCTGCTATCTCACACCAGCTACACCTTTAAAATATACTTCCAGTATACTCCCAGATGCCACTCCAGCTTGACAAATACCATGAGGAGTTTGCTCAGCTGATGAGTGGGAACACCAGTAAAAACAGGGTAGCGGATGGTGCTGGAGAGAAGACAAACAGCTATGCAAGTGAAGGCACCCTGCTGCAACTCCGACACTTATGGCTCTGCTTCCGCACTATGGAAGAAATCTGTTTAGCGATATAAATAAATAAGATGTATAAGTAAATAAATACGAATAAGGATGGGCTACAGAAAAGCAGCCAGACCATGGCCCCTTCGGTATTTTGAAGGTTGCTTAGCAACAGACTGGCTGCTGCAGGGCTAAAGTAGCATGAAATTAGCAGCTTTTCAGCAAAAAACAAATTGAATGTAAAACTGGGGAGGTGGCCTTTGAGTGGCAGCAAGGAGAAAAGCATTAACTGGTCAATTTGATATGGTGGGCATCTTTTAGGAGTGTTTTCTGAGTGTGGGGGATCTTTAATTAACATGGTCATGGGCCTTTGTCCTGCCTGGCAAGTTAATAATCCAATCTTGATTAAAATGATGGCTGTTACAGTCACCTCATGGGTTAATTACTTATTAATGATCTTAAATAGCTCAAACCCAACCATATCAGACTTTGCTATACTAGTGCCAGCTGACTCTACACCATGTTTACAGTTCCAGAATGATCAAATACATTTTCCCATCATTTCAGGTCTGGGTTATTTTGATGCCATCCCTGCATGCACTGAAGGAATTTGGTCCCTGTGAATCCTTTGAGTAACTGAATCTCAACAGCATGGATCCACTTGTTCTGGCCAAATAATTCCTCTAAATCATATTGCTTCTCTAGCCTTCTGGAACAACCCTGTGTGGACGCGAGAATCATTACATAGACAGCAGCTATTAGACAGAACTAATGAGAACAGCAAGAAAAACATGTGTACACATTTCAGGGAAGACTTAAACAAGAGTTTTGAACGAAAGATTTTTTCTGGGTCATATAATCTGGGGCCAGGTTGTACCAGTTAATTGTTTCCCATTGCTAAATGTGCGTGAAGCTGGTCCCTGGCAGCCAGACACAACCAGGGACCCATATGGCACATGATCCATTGAAAGGTGGTGTAGGACGGTGGCTGGGTCAGGAGAGATGCTAAGTGGCTTGTCCAGGTATTAAACTGGAGGAGGAAAGGGAAAACACTGTGGCTCTTTCCCCTGCTTTTTATACACACACCAAGCAGTGGTAACTTATTTTACTCCTTTTTTACAAAACAGCTTGTATTTGCATGGCACTTCAGAAGCAGAACAAGACCTAGTGCAAGGTCCTACACCTGGGTCGGGGCAACCCCCAGTATCAACACAGGCTGAGCAGAGAATGGGTTGAGAACAGCCCTGAGAAGGACTTGGGGTGCTGGTGGACAAACAGCTCAACATGGCCTGATAATGTGCACTTGCAGCCCGGAAAGCCAACCATGTCCTGGGCTGCATCCCCTGCAGCATGGCCAGCTGGGCGAGGGGGGGGATTCTCCCCCTCTGCTCCGCTCCGGTGAGACCCCCTGCAGCGCTGCCTTCAGCTCTGGGGCCACCAACGTGAGAAGGGCACGGACCTGTCGAAGCGGGTCCAGGGGAGGCCACGAAGATGCTCAGGGGGCTGGAGCCCCCCTGCTATGGAGATGGGTTGGGAGAGCTGGGGCTGCTCGGCCTGGGGAAGGGAAGGCTCCGGGGAGACCTTCCAGCAGCACCAGTGCCTGGCGGGGCCGGCAGGGGAGCTGGGGACGGGATTTTACATGGGCATGGAGTGATGGGACATGGGGAATGTTTTTAAGCTGAAAGAGGGTAGAGGTAGAATAGTTATTATACTGTGAGCTTGGTGAGGCACTGGCAGAGGTTGCCTGGAGAAGCTGTGGGTGCCCCATCCCTGGAAGTGTTCAAGGCCAGGTTGGACGGGGCTTGGAGCAACCTGGTCTAGTGGAAGGTGTCCCTGCCCAGGGCATGGAGGTTGAAACTAGATGGTCTTTAAGGTGCCTTCCAACCCAAACCATTCTATGATTCTATCTGGGGGCCTATGTGTGAATCAAATTTGCTTGGAGCAGGGAAACTTCTCACCTGCATTTTGTCCTTCTTAGTGCCCCAGCACAGCACTTAATCGTTCCTGAGACTGAGGTGGAGCATATACAAGCTGTCACCAGTTCTGTAGGCAATAAATTATGTATTGTAGAGCAGGCTGACTATTTTCAGTCCTTATAATTTTCAGAATGATTTCTGTGTCCTTGGGGGCTGCACACAGAGAAGCCTTTGGCAATGTTTTATTTTCCTATTTGTCTGGGGTTGAAAAGAAGGCAACTGAGGCTCACTGATTGGCAAACACTTAAGCGAGATGTCCTCCATTTCCTTAATGAGCCTATTAAGTCATCAATCTATCAAAGGTGTAATGACAAGTCTCAGAGGATAGAAACACAGAGAGACAACTGAGTGTCCCAGGATTTTCCTAGTACATGTACGCAAGGGAACAACCTACAGGCTACAACAGTTAACTGGGAACTACATGATCCTGTTGCTGGAGAAGTCATCAACCTAAAATACCTTGACGTTTTGCCTTTTCGCATGGCCAGAGTAAGCTGTGCCCAAGCATACAGCTTCACCATCTGCTTCCGTTTCTCCTCCTCCGAATGGGTGATGATAAAACCCTGCTTCATGGAGCTGCTGTGATACATTCATCTCTGGGGTATTTGGAGACTCAAGCGCCTGGTGAAATTGTTAGTGCTCCCTGAACTTGAGCAAAATGAGTGACTGAAGGGAGACAGTCTTAGTTTAAGTCACAAGAACCAAAGACGGTATCAAAACTCAAAAGGAATTTTATTCTCCGCTTTCCTAAATGAGTCCTTGCAGGTGTGGACCCCAGGATTTAATCTCCCCAAGGAGATTAAATAAAGACTACTATATTAAATCAAATATACTGGTTATCAGGCATACAGCAACTGGTTTACATCGCTCTCCAGCACACAGGATTTGATTTAAATGGTTAACTATTACCCAATGCTGCACATTTTCAAGTGCTGAGCCCCATTTTATGGGGAAATGGTATTGCTGCAGCGCCTGTTGAAGCTGGCTCACTAGGATCTACCAGGCTAAAGGCTCGGTGTAACACCAACAGGCAGCAGGCTCCCTTGCCCTGGTACCTCAGCTGTGACACAAAATGAGCACAAAAGCAGAGCCAGGGGAAACAGTAAGTACTGGAAATTACCAGGGAGAAGAGATTTAATAAGTGAAGGTGCAGACAAGCCTGAATCTTGCATTCTAATAATTAGGAGTGGAAAAAGCGAAGGAGGAAGAACAAATAGCATCAGCAATGCTTAGAAGTCTGAAAGAGATGTACTAAAATACATGCTTATTTCTCTTAAAACGTCACTCTTCATCAACTGTCATGGTTTCCAGACGTCCAGGATCAAATTATATTGTAATTACTTCCTATTTGGACAAGGTCATAAAAATAAAAGCTCAATACCTTCCTAAATTACAGTCTACTATATGTTCCTTACACTCCTGTAGCAGCCAAGTCTCGTCTTCTGATGTCAATAAATTTGCCTTCAGAAAGAAATGTTGGTTTAGGTCCATTAGTGTAGTGTAAGGCACATTAAAAAGTTAAGAGTCATCATTACTGATCTTTCCGAGAAACCTCCCAGAGCACAGAGATCTTTAACCTCTTCCTAATCCTTACTAATTCACTTTGTATCATAAAAGCAAAAAAAAAGGAAACAAATATGAAACCCAGACCCACGCAACATTAGGACAGGTGATCATTCTAGGACAGGTGATCATTCTCCACGTGCCCTCGTCACTGAGTAAGGACCTGCAAAATCCCTTACACCAGGGATTCAAAACCATTTCTCAGTTTTTTCCACCTCTCCCCCTGCCCCCAAATCCCTGAGACAGTATATAATCTTGTATAATATTCCTGTATGACAGATCAAAGGTTGAAAATCCACAAGGCATATAGGTAAATATTCCCTTATTTAAGCAGGTTGCCTGCACACACTGCTTCTGACAAGTCCTTCTACAAGACATTATTGTTACCGACACTGTGTGGATGTTGCAATAAAGATGGAAGGAAAAGAAAGAGGGACTCTTTGCTGTTCCCAGGGGAGCCAGGGTTCCTAACAAGCCCCCGTGTGAGCTCTCAGCCCAGCACTGGATCTATGGATGTGCTGCTCATTTCCTGCTTGCTTCAGCCTTAACCTGCTTCTGGAGGAGAAATTGCCTAATGGAGAGAGATGGATGGGAGGGAGCAGGATGCAAGATGGACTGTGGCATGGGGCGCAACCACCCATCCTCCTAGTTCACCTCAGCAATTAGTGCTGTGCCTGTGAGGAACCCTTTTGCTTCAGGCTAGGAGGTCCTCTGCTGTTGGAGAGCAAGAGGAGGAGGTTTTCAAGGGTTATCAAATTCAGGTGGTGCCTCCTTCCCCTTCACAGCCCTAGCCCTGGCCCTGGCCAGGTGTGTCTTTGTCAAGCCCTGAAGTGCTGGGGTTTGTCACAGTGGCTGGAGGAGACGGCTCTGGTGCATCTCAGGGCAGAGCAGAAAAACATGTTGTAAAATCCATTTTCCCTGGGCTAGAGTCACTGCCTTTGCAAGAACCCCTCGTAACACATCATACTCTGAAACACACTGTCCTAGGCATTGTCCTAAATAGATGATATTGCTTTCTTATGCTACACCTCTCCTCTTCAGAGAGGTAGATACAATCCTCTTCTGAACCACACCATATGTATTTGGGTACCTTATTATTTTACCTGCAAAACTGGATTATTGAAATTCAGCTTCTGTATCACAAGGAGAGGCAGGATCAACATTCTCCTATTTTGTACAAAGTTTTCATTAAAGGCAATGGCATGCACATATTGAGGGTGGAATTTGGTGAAAGCTGTGAATTACATGAGGGAATGAATACTGCCTTTCAAGTGAGAAGAGTCTTCGTGGTGTTATCTGACCTGATGTTGCTGACACATGCCTTTTTACAGGGAATTGATATCTCTTTTCTTCTGTTGGTTAGTGCCTTGCTAATGAAATACAGCTTGTAGATGGTTTGATCAGTTCATGATGTGCTTACTTGTAACTAAAATCAGATAAACTACCTGACAGATGTTCGACATTGACTGCTTTCAAGGGCTGCTTCAAAACACTGATGAGTTGTCTGTCTTGTGGCAAAACAGTTAAGGCAGATTTGCCCAAATCTCCTCTGGGCACCAAGTGTAAGTTTCCATCAGTATAAAAGCTCAGTTTTCTATCTCTGCCATGGAGAAGCTGTGTTCCCCAGTTTTGGGGACCAGTTGACATTTTGAAATAACTCTGACAGTGATGTGAAAAGAAGGTTTTGGCTTGTCTTTCTCATGCTAGAGGTATTGGAAGGGACAGCTTTATGAGAGAGTTTTCCCCATGCCAGTGTTGCTTTAGTAGCTGGGAAGAGTTTTCCAGGGAGTTATTTTATTTTTTACTGACTGCACTATTCATTTGTATTTAATGATACGCTGTTAAGCAGAAAGAAGTGGACAAATCCAAGATTACTACAGCCTGGGAATTCTAGGTCAGCATTCTCTCTGTCTTCAAAATAGATTTGAAAAAATTTCTTGCTTGGCCATGTGGCAGGACATCATCCTCATTGTAATGTTTTTCTGTTTCTCTTCCAGTGCTCAGTTCTCAAAACCTGCAGCTGCTGAACTCCACAAAGAACTCTCTGGCTGTCAGCTGGGAACCAATGACTGATGTGGAAAATTACCTCATTACCTATCATCCCATAGGGTATGAGACATTGGTGAAATATGTCCACATGCCCAAAGAGCAGCTCAGTTATGAGATTGTGGGTCTCCACCCCAGCACCACATACAGTGTCACACTTTGTCATGTGAAGAAGGGGTCTGACAGTGAGCTGAAGTATCTAGAAGCAAGTCCAGGTAGGAGCAGGCAGTATTTTCTTCAGTCACCACCTGTAGATCTTTAAAGTTAATTTGAACAAGTAGAGTGAATTGTTTGGCTTTGCAGGTTGTTAACATCCTGTCTGAGTGCTGGAGTGTGCCTTCTTTTCCTGGCCTCAGTTGCAGATTTCTGTCAATGTTCTTTTCTGGACAATCTATTCCAAGGTATGTATCATTAGAGCTGAATATATTGCAAACTTCCTCTCTTTCCCTTTATCTTGTCCAAATCCTACTTGCACTGATGCCCCTGAATTCCAGGGAATCCATAACATTGCCTGCTGCAAGAAACAGGAATGGAAGTGTGCAAGATAAAGCCAGCATGTTATTAAGAATAATGCACTGTTCGACTGGATGCAAAAGACTTTAAAGTAGGCAGGATGTCATTCCTAGGTACTAATTTGCCGAGCCTATCTGCAGCAGCAAGTTTTCTTCATAGTTTCTTCCCAGGACTAAATAAGCCTGATGCTACTGAGGTTAGGAGGTTGAGTGTGGAAAGACTGCATATCTGAAGCAGTCCCTTGAGAACTGAAATGCCATTTTGTTAGAAGGTGGTATTATGCTGTCTGCCTGCACTTGGCAAAAACAGTGAGAAGTTTGGTTATTTTGACATTTCTCTCACTTCTAGCACAACAGGTGGGAGCTGAGAGCCAGAAAACTCTTGAACTGGAGTGAAATAACAATTATGCTGTACTTGCTTAACTCCTCAGTTTGGCTGAGGAAAATGTCTCAGGCCTTAGAGCAGGTGACTGGGTAGGGAGGAGGACTGTTCAGCAACTTTGTATCTTATATTTACCTTTTTGTGCTTAGGCTGCTTCCTCATGGCCCTCTGCTATCCTTCCCAGTCCTGTCTGCACTCAGTGCTGTCTGGATGACAAAAGGAGATGGAACACTCCCTGGAAGTGGGGTGGGAGAACCCACCAACAGATGTGGATTATTACAAGCTGAAGTTCAGATCCCTGGTGGAGATGGATGAGAAGCAAGTTACGGTGCCCAAAAGCAATAACCCTAAGAGGGATACATTATGACTGGTGAGTACTTGTGGGTATTCCAAACTGGGCAGGGAGAAGTGGCAAGAGTGATCGACAGTCAGACCACAGTCCTGAGACAATTTTTCTCTTGTGTGTGGATGGCCAGTTTTTCTTCACCTCATGCCTGCTGTAGTCCAGGGTGAGATCTACTGGGGTTCCCCCATCCTGTAATGATGGGTGTCATCACAGGGAGGAAGCCTTTCTGCCCTGTGTATAGCAAGTTACAAGGAATATTCATTCACCTTTAATTCTGTCCTTGTTAGGAATAAAGAATATGCTTCTGTTTCCAAGCTGGTAACACTGATGTTATGGAAATCCCCACTTGCTATAGTTAATGTCAGCTCTAAGGGTAAGCCTAGGCTAAAAGTGCTATTGAGGCATTCTCAAGACAAAAGGAAGTTCAATAGTAATTTTTCTTAAAGAAAGCTATTTTGTTTAGTCTATCTAGTTCTAGGTTTCTAGTAGAAAGAAACTTAAAATTTAGATTTCTGTCTTCCCTAATTGTTGGTAATGCTCCCTTTTGCTCTTTGTAGGCTTGAAACCTGGCATGGAGTACAAGGTCACTGTCATACCTGTGAAAGACAATACAGAGGGCAAACCATCCTCAGTGAGCAGTAGGACTGGTATGTGGAAAGTTTCTTTGATGATAGTGATGTTACTACAGAGTTCAGGGCCAGATCTGTCAAGATGGCAGCACTAAAGGTGCACAGTTGGCTGCCTTCATGCGTGACCTGCAGCCAGGTCTGCTTATATCTTGTTTGGGCTTGTCTACATTGTATATTAAACACTAAACCTACCCATAGCTGAGTCTTTTGCCTTGATTTTTAAACCTACGGTAACTTCTCCCTTAACTTGACTAACGACTCTAGCCAGACTCAGGGTAAGCACAGTAAGCTGGCCTCTGTATGTAATAACAACCCTCAGACAAGCTCAGAGATAGGTCCAACAGTAACTCAAGGTTTTCTGGCTCATTACTTCCCTAATGAGATTGTTGACAGAATGACCTTTCTTAAATCTAGCGCATATGGTCTGTGGTCTGGGTATGGCCCTTCCTCGTGGATCCTCAGAGCAGCTGCCACCAACTGCCTCACAGCTATTTGCTGCTGATATGTCTGGTTTCTGAGCCCAGGAACAGTAAGGAAGACAACACGTTTTTCTTCCTTCCTGTATTGGCTGACTCCAACATTGTTTTTCTGGTCACCAGACTGAACAGAATAGTTGGACTGAGCACATTAGCACACTGTTGCCAGGCCTGCATTTCCACTGGGGGCTGTAGTCCCAGCCCGCTGTGTGGTCTGGTACACCTGCCACATGGTGGTGAAGTTGTGCTTGTCCAGTGGGCTGCACAGTGTCCCAGCCCTGGCATTTCTGTAGTAGCTTTAGTCTTCACCTCTTACATGTGAAGTGACTGAAATGGTTAGAGGTTGAAGCTTTGGACTGCTTTATCTTGTAACAGAGCCCAAATCAGACATAGTAATCTCCAGTATGAGGAGAGCACAGAAACAACTTTAAGCTGGCTTCTGCTCCAACCGTATGCTCAGTGCAGCTCAGAAGGCCTGGCAGGTTCTACTCTTACTTGACTCTTGTCTTTCCTGTAATGGAAGCCTAGCCATTCCAGACCTGACTGTTAAAACAGATCTGGAAACCCTGTTGGTTCATTGGTGCTTCAAGCTCTTAAAAAAAAAAAAAAGCAGAATGTTTTTGAGCTATTATATTGCAAAAGAGAGCTTGAAGAATTTTGAACTCTCATTCTACCTATAAGATTCTGGGAACTCTGAAATTCAGCTCTCTTCCCAAAGGATAGGCATGCTGCATTTAAAGACTGAAATACCCCAAATCAGGCCTGATATTCCTGAGGTTGTCTTGTAAATAATTCCATTAAAATTAAATTAATTTGAAACAACAGAATCTACAACCTCCATGCTGCCATTGGGGTTGCTCTTCTTCCCTGTATAGATTCTGATTATTTGAAACACCCTTGGCTTGTGTTTTCAAGCTGTTCTTCACAGACATGGGGCTGCAAAACTTCTTAAAAAGGGAAAAAAAAATCCACAATGAGTAATTCTGCTCATGTTCTTATGTAATGCCTGGAACTTAGGAGCTGTGACTAAGACAAATACCAGCTATTGCAAGAGTTAGCACTAAACTTTGATTCATCCCCTAGAATAGCAGAAGCCCTGGGGGAATCTGGGAGACAGGTCTGCAGGATAGGCAGAAAGGGAAGAGCAGCAAATGGCTGATACTGCAGGCAGAGAAAGGATGGTGCCTATACTTAGTGTTGTGAGGAGGGCAAGCGAGAAGGTAATGCTCAAGTCCGTACCCATGGAAGGTGAGGCAGGTAGCCTGCAAGCTATTCCTGCAGAAAAAAATAGAAAATTTCATCTAAGTGGTGGAACAGTCCTGCTTTCTAATGTTTTCATCTAAATGGTGGGAACAGTCCCCACTCTGACCATGCTGGTTGCCCACAGGTGCCTTTCTTCTCAAGGGGCTGTAGCGGGGAACCTAGGTGGTGTGCTTTAGCTGGACATAGCAGCAAAGCAAAAATGAAGGAAATGGGCATGTGTTGTGACAGGTTTTGTAGGGGTTTAATTCAGCTGGAGTTTCCTAATCCTGCACTCTGAAATGTTCTGTCAGGACTTGATAGCCCAACCAGTGTGGCAACTGATCGGGTGACAGAAGATCCAGCCACTGTCTCATGGAATAAAGTTGAGGCTCCCATAGGCAGGTACATGGTGAGATACACCTCAGCTGATGGGGACACCAAGGAAATAGAAGTGGGAAGTGAAAATGGCATGATCACCTTACTGAATTTGAAGCCAGGCATGGAGTATGTCATCCACATCTGGGCAGAGAAAGGGCCCCAGCAGACAAGAAGGCAAGCACCAAAGCTGTGACAGGTAAGCTGCAGCAGCAGAGGGAACTGAGTTTGACATTCAAACTCTTTCATCAATTTTACTTGTTTTAGTAAAGCTTCTCCTGCTTTGCAGAGGTTTGAAGGCTCTTTGTTTTGAGTCCTGTTGTATGGTAAGGCCCTATGGTAAGCAGCAGTTACCACTGGTATAAAAAACAGTGAAATACAGCCAAAATGAAAGCCTTATAAATGGAATGTGTAATTTGTGCCTTTCCTTGAAAATGCCATAAACCACCTCCAAGCTGTTCTTTGGGTGGCTGTTGTGGTCTTTCCCAACAGAACAAAGGGGGGTCATGCACATTTTGTACAAATAGTCATGACTGTTTGTCAAAGAGGAAAAACAAATTTATTTGGGTCATGGCATAAAATAAGAATCACTTGGGGAGTCAAATCTCCCAAACAGGACATTTGGTTGCTGTCCCTTGGTGACTGAGTCTCCATTGGAAGGTGCTTGCATTTGCAGCTAGATGGGGAAACTCCTTGAACCAGTTTTACTCAGTTCTTATAATCAAGCCAGTGATGGTCCAATGTGGCTGCGTGTGTACAGGAGCAGCTTCTACTGATCACTTAGAAATGTTACATGTGTGCAATCTGGACTTCTACAGCAGAAATTACCAGGGGGAGTGTTTGGGATGCTCCACCCAGGATGCTAACCAACACATTTAGGCATATAAATCAGACCAGACACAACAGGAGCTGCCTCAGGGGATTTGTAAGACTGTCTGAAGTTCCCACCCAGCAGGGATCAGTTAGGATCAGTTAGTTAAATGTTTAATTATGAAGTTTAGTCAATCACCTGCTTTCAAGTTGGTCTGTTGTCTCAGGCTAGCCCTTGTTCTCACTGGTACAGGTGACTGGCTGGGAAACTCTTGGACCACCCAGGCTGTGAAGGAGTTAAATACATTGCATACGGGTACAGGCACAGCCCATATCCAGCTGCAGTGCTATTATAACTGAAGAACAAACTTGATTTTCATATCCCACAAGAAAATCATTCACTTGATTTTTCTTGCCACAGGTGAGCATCTTACACTGCTAACTAACTAGCTGAGTTGTGATTATTCAAATACATGTTCCCAGTGTGCACTGTTCTAGGGTGATGCAAACAAACGTCAGCATCTTTCATTAAAATGAGAAGTAACGTGTTTTCATCTCACAAAAGAGGTTTAGTACACACAGGTGGAAAAGTCACAACTTTTACCATAACTAATGTGTGGTAAATCATAGTGCAGCTAAGCTGGTGTGTGGTAAATTACAGTGTGGCTGTTAGATGGTTGTGCATTTGTGCTCTGGAGTTTAGAGCCTGCAGAAGACTAAGCCGGAATAAAATGCTGTTGCAATCATTTGGGAGACATCTGCAAGTGCTTCATTGCTCAGACTGCTAAGATGTATTTAGCAGTTAGTGAAGAAACCCCCAAACAATAAAAACAATACTCTGTGGAAAGATCATGGGCTGTTGGACTGTCCTCAAAGGGCCATGTTCCTGCAGGCTGCATTGTGATAGTAACTTAAGGCTCATGAAATCTAGCATCATGTTTCCATCTGTGAAAAGGGCAGGGGAATGATTATCATAATGGGAGGAGATTGAAAGCAGCTTTTTTTTCCTAGTGGAGAATGTGAACATAGTCCTCACTAGTGCCATTGCCTGTTTTTTAACCTTCAAACCTTCTCTTAAAAAAATTGCTAGCGTAGTGTAGTGGCCAGATGGCTGACAGAAGACACAGTCACAATCTCCTGGGATAGGATCTGGCCTCTGAGAGACAGGTACTTGGTGAGATACAATACAACTGATGGGGACACAAAGGACATGGAGGTGGTGAAGGACAAGAGCATTGATGCTCTGACAGGACTGGAGCCAAGCAAAAAGTATGCCACTGGCCTCTGGGCAGAGAGGGGAGCCCAGCAGACATCAGGGCTGTGACAGGTAGGTTGTTTTGCTTTAGTATGAAATAACCTTGTTCCAGGAGAGATGCATTTCGGACAGATTCTGAGGAGGTGATTTGGTTTTGGGGTTAATTTCCAGAGCAACCCAGGCAAGAGGTAGTGATCTTCAGAAGGCCATCTGGCTTTCCTCTCTGCTGGTGCAGGGCTGGCTGTGCTTTTGTCTCCCCCCAACAGAAAGCCCTGCTGTTGCAGCTGTGAGGAGGAGACCTAGACCACAGCTGAAATGCTTCAGAACTGAGCACCTTCCAGCTTAGTAGTTCAGGTCCATCCTTGATAAGAAATAAAGGATGACAAGTGGAAGACATTGTCAGGGCCCTTGAGGGGAAGAGAGTAAGTGTAGCCTCATTGGGACAATCTGTGTTCTTCACTCCTTAGTGTTCCTGCAGAAGCCAGCAGCCTAGCTTACCTAGCACAGGAGCAGAGGGCTGGCTGGCCCTGCCAACACCCAGCTGCCTTGGCACTGACATGTGAGTGTGTTTACCAGTGTGTCAAGAATGTCAGGGCTTGCAAGCGGTTAGCCACCCGCTTTTTAACTACTTGCACTGAATCCAACAGTACAAAATGATTTGGCTCTACAAATGGTGATATTCTATGGGACTTGCTTAAGTGTCAGTTATGTACACTGCATGATCAAAACTCAGTTTATAGCTACAGATGAAACTTCTGTTAGATTTACCAGTTTGAGCTGGAGGAAAAAAGCAGGCAAGCTTTTGGACACACAAGCTCTTTTTCTTTGGGCATAGAGTTCTTTCTCAAAGTTCACTTGTTTTTACAAATATATTTGATAGTCTAATAAAACATACTACCTCTGCCTATAAAAACTTGTGTTGTCTGTGTCTTTAGACCACTGTGATTACCACAGCACTATACTGAAACTTCTAATAATTACAACTTCTGCTTACAGAAATCAACAGCCCAACTGAGCTGTTGACTGACAAGTGATGGAGGATGCAATTACTGTTTCCCGGAACAAAGTCCAGGTTTCAACAGACAGATACAGAGTGAGCTACACTGCAGCTAATGGGGACACAGAGGAGAGAGAGAGGTGGAGAAAGACAAGAATATCACTACCTTGGCAGGACTGAAGCCAGGCATGGAGTATGTCATTTGCATCTAGGCAGAAAAGGGAGAACAACAGAGCAAAAGGGCTAGCACTGAGGCTCTAACAGGTAAGTGCGCAATACGTTTTGTTAAGACTGTAAGTTTTCCCTTAACAACAGTGAGTAAGTCCGTCCCAAAACAGTTTCACAGCAAAGAGAGATTCAGGCTTGACAGATCAAGTCAGGTTAGTGCATCTTGCTGTGAAACCTTTTCAGCATCATAACAGAGAGGTTCTGATTACCTGTATGTACTACAAATGGGCTGTGTTGTGAATACTAATAGGGATTAAGGAAAATGAAGCCTTTGCAGAAGTGTCTCATGTATTTGTGTAGTCTTGTTTTAATTGGTTAATTTGTTTATCCTTCATTGTGGAATAGGGAAATGCTCAGTTCCTTTTTGCAGATGAAAATATTGAAATGCAGAGAGATTAACAGAATACAGGATGCCTTTTCTTGCAATAGGATGATTAATCCTGGTTCCTTGGTTGTTCTTATTAGGACTTTCCCCTGTGTTGCCAGTCCTGGTTAAGAAGGTGTAAGTGATCTGCCCAGTGTGAGGGTTGCCAGTTTATAACAACACTGTCAAGCTGAACGTCTGAGTCCGTTGCAAGTCATTGTAAGCATTTGCATGCTTACATACAAGCATGCCCTAGGTCATGGACTTGCTGAAGTGAATGTGTACTTGGGTCAATCTAGTCTCTTAACATAAGAGCTTTGGTTTGCATCTGACTTTCTGGAGACATGATGTATATGTGAGCTTTGGAGGCTTGTTGCCATGAGGAAACAAGAAAGTAACAGTATCTTGCTTTGCTAAGGCTCTTTTATGTCCAGGTAGGACTGGCTGTGTAGTTTCCTAGGAAAGCATGTATAAGGATTAAAGACAGACCCCAGTCAAACCACTTCAGACCTTGACACCTCCCAGCTTTATGGATCTAATCAATGTGTGATCAGAAATGGAACTTGAAAAGGAAGACACTGGCAAAGCCCTTAAGGGAGAAAGAGTGTCACAGTACAGCTTGACTATGACAGCCTGTGTTCTTCACTTTTAATTGTCTCTGCAGAAATCAACAGCCCAGATCACCTGGTGACTAACCAAGTGACAGAGGACACAGCCACCATCTCCTGGGACAGGGTCCAGGCTCTCCTAGATAGGTGAACTACACCTCTCTTGATGGTGACACCTTGATGGTGACACAGAGGAGATGGAAGTGGGAAGGAGCAAGACAAGTCTGACAGGACTAAAACCTGGCATTGAATATGTCATCCTCCTCTGGGCAGAGATGAGAGCCCAGCAGAGCAAGAGGATCAGCACTGAGGCAGTGACAGGTATTGTAGAGAATCCTTTTGCTTTTACATGCCGCTGTTGTGGAGGTGATCTCAACTTCTGTCCTGTTTTCTTCTGGCCTATTATAGAGCATATACTAGACACTCGTTTGTCTTGTGGGGGCACCTTCGAGCTTGACATAGAGATAGTGGCAAGTGTAGAGAACTAATAGCTGCTCTGTTAGTTCAGAAACTATCAGCCCAGCATGAGCTTCACAGCGCTTGCTAAAGCACTGTGATCCTTTGCTTAGCAACTTTGCCTGCTCTTTTTGGTCTTCAGGTATGCTAAGGTTTGCAGTTGTGGCTGAGCTCTGCCCCACAGTATATGCTACTGCTGTTGAACCATCCTAAGTTTAGGCAGTATTCAACTACACTTATAAGAATAGTATTTATCAATGAATCAAGACTTTGAAGGAAACATGCGTATCCTAATCATCTTCTCCTAAAACATGAAAGGGTAGCAAATGGTTTGAGCCTGGATTAAGTCTTTCTTAACTATCAGTAATTCCCTTTGTATAATCAAGATTTTTGCTTACAGAAGTTGACTGCTTAGCTAGGCTGAAGGCTGGCTGTTTGGCAGAGGACACTGAGCCTTTCCTGGGAATAAGAGGGAGACGGGGCAGGACACAGGTCTTGCTATCCTGGTTAGTTTGAAGCCAGTTGTGGTGTGCGTCATCTATATCTGGGCAGGGAAAGGAAGCAAGCAGAGCAAGAGGGGGCAGCCACAAACACCCTCATAAGTGTCCTCTGGAAATCTTGGAGTGTGATTTTTGCAGCTATGGAATGAGGAATGTGGTTTCACATGGTAAATTAGCTATGATTATGTTCTCCCTTAGCCACTTCTTTTACCGAGGTCTTCCTTCCTCAGTTGTAATGCAGAGAAGTGTTATGCCTTGCTGGCACCTCACAGCTCAAAAAGAGATATTTGTGGAAGAGGCTGATAAAGGGGAGCAGGGTGTTGGTGCTGCCTCAGTCTCTCACATCTTTTTCTTTGCCTCCCTGTATCTGTGTCAGCTGGGACTCCTGACTAACTGGTCTAATGGATCTTGCTTAAGGTTCATAAGAATTCAGGTTTGACACAGCCTCAGATTTCAGTTGGACCTTCTGCACAATCATTCTTCCCTGTATCTCTGCTTGATACTTTACTCCTGAGGCCTCTGTCTGAAGATTGCCATGTCTCAGTGCCTTACTTTGTCTTACTCCAGTTCTGCACTGTCAATAGCAAGTGTGGTGATCAGCTACTGAGATCCAGTAAAGCTACAGATGGGTTAGTCCATGTCATCCTTTGCTTCCTGAGGGTAGGGTCATGCGGCTTTAGAAAACAAAAGCTCTAAAGGGAATGTGTGTCTTGTAGTTACCCACCCTTTCTACTCTGCACTTTATTTCTTAGAAATGGACAGTTCCAAGAATCTGATTACTGACCTTGTGACAGAGGATTCGGCCACCATCTCCTGGGACAACGTCCAAGCTCCCATAGACAGGTATATGGTGAGCTATACTTCTGCTGATGGGGACACCTATGAAACAGAAGTGAGGAAAGACAGAAGCACTACCACCTTGGCAGGACTGAAACCAGGCATGAAGTTCCCTATCCATCTCTGGGCAGACTGGGAAGCAAGCAGAGCAAGAGGGCAAGCACTGACACACTAACAGGTAACTGTGGGCAGAAGTGAAAGGAAACAGGGCAGAAGGGACCCTACTCTCTTATTATTCTATGTTTCGTGATCTCTCTTTGCATTACTGGGTGATGAAGATGCACAGTGGTAAACCCATTCTGGAGGTAAGTGTGTGAGTATAGTCTACTATAACAGACTGCTGCTATAGATAATTATAGAAAAGGCAGATGTCATCATACAAGAGTGATGACAGCTGATGGTACCCAGCTTATTTCACTAGTCCTTAATCAAAAGCATGTAGTGCTTCATGTGCTGCTATCAAGCCTAACAATAACAGTGGTTTAACAACCAAGGTTAAACCATTTTAGAATCAGGGACAGTTAAAAAGAATGGCCTGCCCTTTGACTCATAACCTTAGACTGGTCCTGGGAGACTGTCAAACAGGCTTACATCTGTCCTGTTCAGTCAGCCGTAAGGATTATGGTGTACTGGGAACGTCAGGGTCATTCCAGATCCATTGGCTTTGCTGATGTACTTTTTCTTAGTTTATGAATCAAGCTAGTATGAGAACAGTTGAAGCTTGGATTTAGGGCAAGGTGCCAAACAGTTCCCCAGTACTTACAGGCCTCGAGGGCAGCAGATGGGGACAAATGGAGATCTCTTGAGGCCAAGAAACTGAACCTATCTGGAACTAGAAATGCAAGGAGAGTTTCAGCAAACTGAAATGTTATGGTGGGGTTTTTTAACTGGAATGAAAATGGAGACACTCATGTGAAATAAAATCTCTGGGAGAAGGAATGCTTTAAGCATTGGTGTAGATATTTTTGAAATACCTGCACAAAAAAAATCTCATGTACTCTTTTATTTTTTTTTTTAATTGTGTGTTATATTTCCAAAAGGAATGACACCTCTGCTAGAATAATACAGGTACGAAGGGGAAAAAAAAAGTCTTCCAAACAACATTTTCTTACACAAGGTGAATGCTGATGATTCCCTAGCATTAAACCCGGGGGGGCAGAGCTGTTCTGCGGTGGGCTGCAGCGCCCGTGGAAACTGCGGGCTGGCCTTGAAGACACAGCGGTGCTGTGTAAGGCCGCCCTTCCCAGCTCGTGCTTCTCGCCATGGATTTAGTACCTTTTAGCTCCCTCTTCTGTCCGGCGGGAGGTACACACGTAGTGAGCTACTCCGAGGTGTCGGTCGTTTTACTTTAGCAATTGTTCAGCGGTCTCCCAAATTAAGTTCATTAGATATTGGACTAATGCTTAACTCATTAGCCTAGTGAAAGGTGGCCTTCATTTATAATGTCTAGCCAGTGTTTTAGACGCGGTTCTGTGTGGATCTTGGTGTCACTGTCCCTGTTGGTTTTATATTTGGTGGTTTGATTTCTTCTCTGCCTTTTTGTTGGTTTTTTTTTGTTTGTTTGTTTGGTTTTTTTTTTTAAGCGGTAACTGGATGCATAAGGAGTGCAGCATTCCTGGGAGAAGCCATGCTGCTCCACTCATTTATCTAAGACACACATAGCCTGGTGTTGTTCTTTCGCTGTGGCTTTTAACAACTGTAAAATTTCACTGATGTGCTATGATTGTTGTTATGCTTATCCTTGTAGCACTCTTCCAGGTCTGGGAAGCGTTGTTGCCTGGTTTATGTGGCGAAGAACTGAATCAATGGACACTGACATGTCCATAATCTCCCAGGGAGGTTTGTAGAAGAGCAGGGAATTGAGGTGAATTATTTAGTTATCGTTTGATATAAACTCAGGTGTACTTCAGGGTTGGAGCACTCTTCCCTGAAGGCCAGCACTGCCCACCAAGAACATTCTCTCTAAAACTTGGAAATCCAGACAAATCATACTCTTTAAATTGTTTTCCTTAACATGTTCCCAAAATATATAGAATATAGCAAGCACTGGATGCAAAGTAGGGAGAGGCTGCTTCTATTGTTATTATTTCCAACTGAACTTTAGAAATAGCTTTTATCCTGAGGGAAGAACTGCAGCCCTTTTGTGGGTATTTCATAAGACACTTTTTGACAACTGCTGTGATCTGGCATTGCATAAAAATAATTCTGTTCGGGCAGTCTGACTGCACAGGAGAAGTCTGGCTAAGCCCTTGATGTCAGTGAGGGAGCTGGTGTCCCATATACAGCACAGACCAAACTGTAAAGCTGTGGGTTTCTTTGTATTCCTGCACTTACTAAAGAAGGCTGAAGCATTACAACAATTAAACCTGGAAGTCATTCTTCATCTGCAATAGGGCAACAAGGTGTAGGGGCTCTCAGCAGGGCACACTAGGGCCATGCCCCAGGATTGAGGCATACAGCTCAAACCCGACCTGTCTGCGAATGCTCCTTAGAGATGAGCCTGATGGAAACTTCTCAAACAGGCATATCAGGAGCTCCTGGGTCCTGTACAGTTGAGGAAATTGCAGGGCTCACAAAACATCCCAAACCAGATCCATAGCAGGCCTTGCCATGTTTGGTCCAGGCTCCTGCTGCTTGCTGGCTATGAAGGTCACTGGGTGAATTCTGTACTTCCCTGTTAACAGGATCAGGTATTGAAAGCTCGGCCCAAGCCCTGCACTGAAGTTGTCATCTTTCATTGGTGCAATGGGACTTGAATTTTCTTTTTCAATAGCAATTGATCCTCCCAAGAACCTCCATGTATCAGATGTGACTCATTCTACTGGTGTGGTTACCTGGACTCCTCCTGCAGCACAGATTGATGGTTATGCTTTGACCTTCCAGGGTCAAGACAGCACAAGCAAGGTACAGTGAATTCTTCAGTCCTGCAGACCCCACTGAAATCACCCTGTGATTATGGGCTCTGCCAGTTGGGTTTTGTGGGTATATGGACCACAAGAAAACAATTTTGAGGGGGAATCTATGCTATCCACAGCCCAGGGAGGGAGAGCTTAAGGAAGGAAATGTGCTACTGTCAGGAGTAGAAGCTGCGGAGGGACTTTGACAGTGGAATGCCTCTTCCCAACAGATCTCCAGGTGCAAAGAACATTTGCTGCTTCACTTCACTTTTCTAACTTATTAGCTGGAAGGGCAGCACTCACCAGGGATAGGGTATCCTCAGTGTCCTAACAGTGTTTCTTGAGACCTTGCCTGGAATTTTCCTTCTGAGGAAATGGACTGATTCCATGTTTCAAGGATGTACAGTGAATGTGCCTGTCTGAACTCTATGAGAAAAGCCTGTAAATCCATATGGAGTATGAGGTACTGTTGTTTGGAAAAGCTAAATGCCGTTCAGAGTTGGATTGACCTTTGACCTGTTTTATTTGGCAGGAAGTACAGCTGAGTCATGGCGAACAACTGTTTGTCCTAGAAGGACTGGAAATAAGGAGTGAGGTATACCATCTTTGTGATGGCCTGTAAGGGAGATCACCAGAGCAGAACAGACAGTACCTTCTCAACAGGTAGGAACTGGCCTTAGGTGTTGCACTTTTCCCTGTGCTCTGCAGTTGTTGTGCTTTATGATGGAGGTCAGCCATGGAGTTCACATTGTACAGATGCACTGAGGAGCTATGTGATCATAAGCAAACCATCCAGCAAATCAATGATGTGTCTCCTGGCTGGGTGTCTAGTCTAAGCCATGCCATCTGGAGGCTTGGAAACACAGTGGGATGGCACGGATGAAGATTGCCCATGCTGGTCAGTGCTACTGGCAAACCTCACTAGCCAAGCACAGGACAAAGCCTGCTGGTGAGC
Source organism: Microhierax caerulescens (assembly GCA_035590215.1). Classification (NCBI taxonomy): domain Eukaryota; kingdom Metazoa; phylum Chordata; class Aves; order Falconiformes; family Falconidae; genus Microhierax; species Microhierax caerulescens. The sequence goes on from JAVJGJ010000030.1 coordinate 5,474,380, forward strand.
TGCCAGTGGGCAAGAGAGATAATGACATGCTAGAGATCTTTCTGCACCATCCAGTAATGGTAGGGCACAGCTCTTTAAGTACTTTTGTGGCATTGGGTAGCTGCTGAGGTTGTTTTCAAAGGTCAGGAAATGAGGAAATGCACACTAGAATGGCAGCAAATCAAACAAAACCTCATGCCAGCTTGCTGTGGGAGCTTCTTATACTGTGCTAGTGCCCACAGGGGTTGTCCATTGTGGGCAAATTGTGAAATGCAGAGAAACTGAAATCCCTGTTTACTGGCACTCCCACCTTCACAAACAAGGGCTCCTTCTCCTCTATTTCCTGTGGCCCCTGGGGACCCTGTCCATGTGCCAGCTCCCATGCGGTGGGAAGGGCTGCCAGCAGCAACCTGCTGATGCAGCTGGGCACTGTGTGAGTGTACAGTGGGAGCTGCTGCTTTCTTTACATCTCTTCCAGTCCTGTCGTCCTTAGGAGATTCCTGAGGGTATGAAGTGCCTTCTCCAGCTCTATGGCCTGCTTTGCTGGTGTGAAGTTTTGCCTTCCCTGTTTTCACAGTTAGCTTCCTCTACCTCTATCCAGCAGGCTGCAGCCAGGCACAGCAGGAGTGCCTCCAGCAGCATGTACACCATTTACCTGAATGGGGATGGCAGCAGGCTGGTGCAGGTGTACTGTGACATGACCGCTGATGGAGGTGGATGAATAGTGAGTGATTCTCTGCACCTCTTTGGTTTTTTTGCCAATATAATCAAGTGGACTTGTTACTGGTGTTAGCTGAGGCTCCTTTTGCTCTACTGTGCTATTGCATTTTAGCTCTTGCCTTGATGGAGTGACATGTTTTAGGAGGGGTGGTGGATGCTGACCTCAGGCTGTCGGTAGGAATGATGTGGGAAGCTAAATGACTCAAAGGCTTTTTAATTGTTTGGTTGAGGATGCCGTACAGGCTAATATTATTGCTGATTGAGGGCAGTGACTGAGTTATGAGAGCTTAATGTGTTACCTCTTGCCATCGGAGTTGTCTGTGAGGGTAGATTCAGCCCTGTTGTAAAATCAGGTAGTAATCTTAGCTAAATACTACCTTTCATGAGTTAACTAAGCTTATGCTGTGGTCAGGGTGAGATAATATAGGTTATATGTACAGACAGTTAACACAGTTCAGCTGATGCCTGTTGTTGTTTTAAATGCTAGTGCTGTGAGCATGTACCTGGACTGTGGCCACAGAGTAGTTGTTGAGCGGCTTAAAGGAATCTGGAGGCAGAAGCCCAGATGCTTTGAGGTGGGAAATGTGTATGAACATGAAGGAGTGAACCTGAGGTTGTCTGATAGCTGTCTTCTAAATAACCAAATAAAAATATCTTTATTCCCTTGTTCACCTTTCATTTTTGGCAATAAGCGATTTTCTCCGCTGAAATAAGTTGTGTGTTACTGCCCAAATCCCTCTGATTTTCGTGAAGTTTAGAAACCCAAATGTCTGGTCTCTTGTCTAAACTTTTGGATTACATTCAGGCATTTGTGGAAAGTAAACTGTAAAATTTACACAACTAAATATTCACCCCAGCGCTTCTGTGCAGTCAAAAAATGGAAATGGATTCCTGTGCATGCCCTGCGCAGGTGCAGTGTACCATGGCTAGAGTTGTCTGTTCCTGGATGTGTCACCTTTTCATCTGTGTCTGAATCAGGATGAGCATTTCTGATCTCAGTCTTCTTTGTATCTCCTCAACCTGTCATAAACTCACACTTGCCTTGCAGGTGTTTCGGAGGCAGAGGAGTGGCCGGGTGGATTTCTACAAACGCTGGAAAAATTATGTGGAAAGCTTTGGAGATCACACTGGGGAATTTTGGCTTGGTATAGAACACGGGTGTGACCAGTGAAGAGCTGAAGATTAGCTTTGTAGAAGCACCTAAATGCTGAGCTATCCACTTCCCTCCACCCCCCACTCTCCCACCCCAAGCCTGTAGTCTTGAACTGTCAGCTTTTGTGTCTTCCTTAGAAATGCTAATGAAGTGTTGAGGGATCCCTAAAGGCCGGCTAAGTATTTCTATTGACATCTTTGGGCTTTGGAGAAGTCCCAGAGCAAGCCAATTCTGGAAAGGTTTATTTCAGGTTTGTGTGTTCCTAGGAGAGGGGAAATAAGGAAATTGCATTTGTGAAAATGCTAAGACCAGGATACTACAAAAAACTTGGTACTTGGTCATTTTTTGTTTGTCCTGTTAGTGAACTCTCTGTGGATCAGAGAATCCAGCACTAAATAGGTCAAGGTCTTTAAATGTTCTGGGAAAAAATAATGTTGCACTACAGCCAGTCTTGTGTTGGTTTAGGTCGTTTGGTTTTTCTGATACTGCTGTCTCTTGCCAGAAGATGAGATAAGACAGCATAAACTTGGCAAAATGTCATGACAGCATAGAGCAGAGGAGGAGGGAGGCAGGAAATAGCCGATTTAACCAAAATGGCCACAGGGTAAGAGGCTAGGACTGCAAAGGTGAACAGGCTTTTCCCTTTACAGAGTAATTTAGTTTTTTTTCTTCTAGGTCTTGACAAGCTGCACAATCTCACAAGCAGCAGCCCCATCCGCTATGAGCTGCGGGTGGATTTGCATCCAGCCAGTGAATCTGTCTATGACTTCTTCCAGGTTGCCTGGAAGAGACGGATACAGGCTGTCAGCGGGGATTACAGAGGCGATGCTGGTGAGGAGAGCCTTGTACTTGTGCTGTCTCTGCTTGGCACAGGGAAGCGAACCTGGGACCTCTGTAGTTGTTTTTCCAGTAGCGTGGGAGCTCGTTAGGTCAGGTTAGATCAGATGTGGTACCCTTTGAGGAGAGAAGTCTGTACGTCCTAGGAAGACTGAGGAGAGTGTGCCCACAGGCCCATCTCCTCAGAAGACCGGAGGAACAGTTACTGTTCCATGCGGAAGAGAGGGCGCTCTAACCCAGTGAAACGCCAGCTGAAAAGGCACAATGGGAAGCATTTCCACGAGGTAACCTATGCTGATACGGGAGCAACTTCTGGGGCTCCCCAGGTGAGAAGTGCAAAGAAAGTGGCTTTTGTTCCGGATGGGAGTTTGCCCAACAGCAGTAGCCATCTTGGTGCTGGCTTCTGCCACTGGTAGATCCTTACCATTGCCATTGTGTCCTTGGTCTTCCACTTAATGCTTTAATATTCTCTTGCCATAAGGTTTTCTTCAGCTGGGAGGATACAGCCCTTGGATATGCCCTCTAATAGCAGCCCTTTAGAAATTATTGTCCAGACCTATGCTGTGCTGTTGCTTTTCTGCCTGAAGGGTGTATAAGCCCTCAGGCTGAGCAGCTGTAGTGCCTTACTCCTACTATTCATGTCTTTCATCCCTTCCCTTAGGGGATGCAATGACCTACCACAGTGGCTGGAAGTTCACAGTGTGGGACAGAGACAGCTCTTAGCAGCTGTGCTCTGACACACCCTGGTGCGTCCTGGTACAAGAACTGTCACTTGGCCAACCTGAATAGGAAATATGGAGAGAACAAGCATAGTGAGGTGAGCAGCAGAGCTCTGTGTGGTGGTTAGCTCTTTTCCCTAGCCCTGAAAAAACACATGGGTGGGATGTCCCTCCTTGGAGCAGGAGAGATTGTCCAGGCTATCCTAAGTAACTTCATTTGAAGGGAAAATGATCCATAAAGAAACTTACAGCTCTTATTCTGTCCTCCCTGGATCCAGAGGATTTGAGCTCATAGCTCCCTTATTCTTGTGGGCAGAGCTACTTGATGTTGAGCTGCCTTGATTTCTGAGGGGAGCACATAAAAGAACAGTCACTAGGAGACACACTGGGATGCTGGCTCACTGTCTCATGTAGCCTGTGCCTTGGCTTTCAGTGCATGCTTTGGTGTGCATCTCATTGTACAGGTTTATTTTGGATTTGAAGATGACTCAGTCCTGTTGTGTTCCAAACTGGATAAAGATTTGATTTATATTAGGAGTGTCTGGAAGACTGGTTATAATTACAGTCAAAATCTGGTAAACAATAGCGTCTCTGTTTATTGGAGGGTTAAATGGTATTAGAGGGGGGACAGTAGTGGTAGACTCCTAACACCTGGTCTGGGTGCTTTAGTAATAGAAATTCCGTGATATTTTTTTCCCAGGCCATCAACTGGGAGCCATGGAAAGGCCATGAATTCTCCATCTGTTTTACTGAGATGAAGATCTGTCCTCAGTCTTCCAGTAATAAGCCAGCCATGGGGAGGAAGAAGAGGTCTGTATCGGGGAAGAGGAACAAGATCAGGGCTGAACTCTGTGAAGGACAGTACCCAAAGATAATGATTCAGTATTTGTTAACAAGTTAGATTCAGACAGCTTTCTCCAATACATTGGACACAATCGCTGACCAGCATGCCCCCAGAGATTGCATCTGCAGCCTAGCCTGCTTCCAGCCTTTGGAGCTCTTGATGGGTGATCTGTTAGAGACTGGGAGAAGGCTTGTGGGGAGCATCCCTGTAGCTCCCCTGACTGGCTAAACACAAAGACCTGCTCGATCCAATATATGCACCTTCTTACATAAAACAAGCTTTAACACATGTTGTTCTTTCTTAAACTGCAGGCTGCTGACTCCTCTTAATTCTATCCTTCTCTCAGGTTCCATCTGCTTCAGACTTCAAAAGAATTAAATTTGAACCCACTAAAAAATAACATCCCCCTAATTTACGTCAGAGAGCCCTTTCCTGAGACTGTCCCCTCTCCCTGTCTTGGTCTGTGGTCCTTTTTTCCTTCTGCCTCATCATTTGGGGCACATTTCCTACTCTTCCTGCAGTCAAAGAGCTGAGTTTTGGGAAATGTCAGGCTGCTGGCAAGGCTCATTAACCCAAGTGAGGTCTGTAGTCTGGGTTCCTCAACCTCCAGTATCACATAACCTCCAGGTTAAAATCCTGCTCTCTGTTTTGCTTGTGTCTTCTTGTCTCCCAGCCCAAAGAAAAGCCTGAGAAGACATGCAGTAAATTAATGTTTATGCTCCTGGGAGAGGCTCAGAACAGGGTGAGTGCAAGGTTTATACTCCTCCAGCCTCTGCTCACCATCCCAAACCTGCCTCTGCATACTGCTTGCCTGAGAAGCCACTTACAGACCATGAAAAAAATTCTCGTTGCAACTGTCCCATCTGCCACCTTCTGCTTTTTCATTAGCAGTGCGGTAGCTGCTGATGCTGAAATGATAATGCTTGTCATCTGCCTCTAAAATGAGTATCTCTGAATTAAACAGATCTTGCATGCTCTCCCTTACATGGTTTCACATTTGGCTACTTTTTTTCCTCACAGCCATAAAGGTGAGTTTTATTTTCTTTCCTTGAGCAGATATTAAAATTCTGGACCATCAGCTACAGCCAGGGAAAAGAAGTATGAGCTCACCAACAGATGCTTGCTCAAAGGCTTCCTTGTCTGAGCAGATTGGAGCATGGTTGTCCTATGTCTTAATGGCCTTTTCTATCCCAGTGCTCTAAACTGAGTAATACATTTTAAAGAATTCTTCCTGGACTTTGAGGGAAGGAGTAAAATTGCAAATAAAGGAGCTCTTAAGATATTTCTGTCTGCTTTGGGTGGCAGAACTCTTTTTCTTCCCATTTAAACTAAGCCTTCCTTACGGAGATGGAGCAATACTCAGGCCCAGACTAGGTCTTCAGAGTCTGCCCTAAAACAGGTATGGGGACTATGTGATCTCTTAAATGACTTAATACTGCAAAGCAATTAACTGGTCTGTGGTTGCTAGGACCTGGCTGAGGAGAGCTAGCTAGAGCATTGATTCTCAAAGCTAAGCACTAACTTCTTCAGAGTACTGTCAGGGCTGTGCCTCTTGTGTGCATGGGCAGGCAGAGACTCATCTAAGCTGCGTTAGGATATCTAGGCCCTGGTTTGGGAGAAGGAGGAGACTAAAAGAGGGAAGAAAGAAAAATAACACAGGCTCTGTGCTAAGAGCTTGAGAGAAGGACACAGGAAAACGATGAGGGTTCTTTACTGTGGTGAAGTGATTTCTTCCTGTCACCTGTCTGTAGGCAAGAACAGGTTTTGCTATGTTGTTCAGTTAAAGGGCACAGTGTAGCCATCAGGAAGGTGACTGAGGGGGACCAGAGGACTAGCCTCACACACAGCCACTCTGACAGTAAGCATATGCTCTGAAAAGCAGCAGGCATGATCGTTGCCAGCAGCATCGTTGCCCTGTGCGGAGGCAGAACACTATCTCCTTCTGAAGCTGAATCTTACATGAGAGCAGGGAATATTCTCTTAAGCGGTATGAGCTTTGTATTTCAGAGATAAAGGTAAATAAGACACTTTATTTGCAGTTTCTCAGGAGAGTTTACTTGCCCCTTCTAATTATGGGTCCCTCTTTCACCAGGAAGGGCAAAGTGGTGGCTGCTTGAAAACCATTGCAGGAAGTCGGTATTCCCAAACAGCCACAGGATGGCATCATCTCTTCGTGCTAGTGCAGGAGAAACTTCCCTGTGTCCAGCTGGCCTCTGTGGGGAGACCTTTTTGGGGTTAACGGGAGTCAGTGCTACAGCGTTAGAAGCTGGGACTGCTCAGCTAATGCAGTTCGTTTGCCTTAAGGACTTGGCCGTTCTGGTTTCAAGGTTCAGGCTGGTTCGGGTAGTCCTGTAAAAAATGTCACAGCCTCTTACTACCTTGTTTTGCTGCAATAATCAGCCCCGTAATGGTGATGCTGTAGGGCCAAAACATTTCCTGAAAACCTCTGCCTTGCCCTGAGGTCACTTGAATTTTCTATACTGGTTTGCAACGTGCCCAGGGGCAGAATTTGAATCCAAGAAGGATCCTCTTTGCCTTCGCATCACTGTGTAGATGGGGACTGTCCTGTTGCTGGGTCCCACCAGCAAGGGCCCATCTGGTGTGACACATCTGGGGTGCAGTATGGCCAGTGCTGCTGTAGGGGGACCTCAGTGAAATGCTGCTGCAGGGAGACAGGTGGTGGACTCTTCACCCAGTTCCCCAGCATTTACCCAGGAGGAGGAGGGAGAAGGCCTGCCTCTTCCCAAAGATAATGTCCTCTGAACGATGTAACTTGGAGAGAAGACAGAAGTGTGTTATTACACTGGGCACTCGCAAAGCAGCAGTGTTACTTCTGGTTACTGCTCCAAGCATTGTTGCCTGAGTAAATAGAGGAACAGTCAGTGAAAATCCAATTTTTCCCTCCTAGTGGGGTTTCATGGACCTGTGGGGGCAATTTTTGCATCCCCTCAATCCTTGGACTGCTCCAAGATGCTCAGCTTCACCTCAGGCCCTGCCTCTTTCTAACCTAGGACCCAGGAACTTCCCCTTTCCTCTGCAGCCCGTGGTACCCCTGAATACCATGTGCAGGGCTGCCGTCTGCAGAGAAGCGAGGTGGGCACACTACTCGTTCCTTCCCCCCAAAAGCGTGTGTCTGCCATTTCTAGCTGCTCCTTGCTGTGGTCCTGCATGCCTCATACCACCAGCCTCTTCCCAGAGCCTCAGCTCTGTAGGCAAGGTGCAGCCTGGTGCATCATCCAGGTGAGAAGCAGGGTTTTATTTTTTGCTGTTGTGGAGGGAGGCCTCAGTGGTGCACGACTTGGAAAGGCTCTGCCCAGTAGTGTTGTGTGTCTGGTCTTATGACTTACCCAATGCAGGCAGCTGCGAGAAGCTGCAGACACCGTGAAATACTTGTCTGATCAAAACCAACTGGGGTTAACTAGTCTGTGCTGTTGACTCTCTGCAAGTTAAAAAAACCCCTCTGCAGCCCACCTCCTGCAGTGCACAAACACAGCTTTTCTTCTTCCCACTACTTTCTTGCCCTTGGGTAGAGGAGCTTGGCTGAGTTCATTAACAAGGCATGACCATTAAATTTGATTAAACTAAGCTGTTTCTTTAAGAAAATGTCTCTGAGCTGCACAGCTGGCTGCAGGCAGACTGCACAGCCTCTGCCCGCTGAGCTCTCCCTGTGTCTTATCTAGGGCCAGGATGCAGATACAAGAAAGATTTCCCCAGGAAAGTAAACACATGACTGAGCACCAGAGACACAGCATTTGTTTGCAGTTTGAGTCATTTATTTTGGGTTCTTTTTATTAAAAAAAAATTTGTTTTGGTTTGGTTTATCTTTTCCCCCCGTTGTGTGAACTATTTAGGAAAATAAAAGGTTGATACTGAATTGCAGTTGTGGGGAGGCAGTGCAGAGGTGGCTGGAGAGTGGGGACCCATGCAGCAGGGTTTGTGTACCATGCATCTCCTGCTGCCCTGTTAGCGTGGGTTGGGTGGGGTTGCTGCTGCTGCCGGGCTGATGGGTGACAGGTTCTGGTGCACCTCAGGCTGTTGCTGCTCTTTTGCTTTTGTCTCAAGAAGCAGCTTATTCAGTGTGTGGTATGGCTAAACCAGCACCCCTTGAGCAAGGTGGCCCGTGTGCTTTACAGGGTGCAGAGGCTCGGACCATCCACTGGTCGGTCGGATGGATCAGGGAAGGGTTGTATCCTAGTCCCACCCTGCCCAGCCCTGGGATGGTCTGAATGATTTTGGGGAGCTCTTGAAATTCAGACCTGACTCTGAACTCCCCAAAGCCTGGATCAGACATGTTGCATGTGACACAACACATGTTTTCTTGACAGTTCTCTGGTTCTGGTAGGAATTGGTTGCTCTCACCTAACATTACTTGCTTCCCCTTCCAGAGAAGGACCTTCCTGCTGGGAGCTGCGCAAAGCCCAGCAGCTCCACACCAGGCAGGTTGTACTCTGGTGGTGCTGCCTGCCTCTGTGCCCCTGCTTGTTTGGGTATGCCTCTGACCTCCCATCGAGTTTTGCTTTGCTCTGATTTTTTTTTTTTTATTTATTTTATTTCTCCAGGCAGCACCGCCCTTCCTCCAGGGCTGCCGATGCCTCTGGATTGCAGCAGGAACACCTGCCTGGGCAGGGAGGCTGCTTTGCCCACCTGGTGAGTGCAGAGGTAGGAGGGCTGGGAAAAAGTACCTGGATGGGGGGAAGGAAGAATGAATACAAGTATAGTGCTGGCTCTCCAGGGTCTTGGCTGGGCTGGGGGTTTGGGACAGAGACCAGTGCTATTCCTGCATGTTTCTCTCTAGGTTTAGGTGAGGCAAATCCTGATTTTTTTATAGCATTGTATATTGCTTCATGTTTTGGAGGAGAAGGGAATTACTTATTTCAATGGTAACAAAGCAAGCTGGAAAATAAGGCACATATGTGGTCAATTTAAGGGGCTGTTCAAGGAGGAGCCTGGCCTCCTGGCTGTTAACAGCACAGCACACACAGCCAAACCCTGTGATGTGACGTGATGTGATGTTAATGTTACCACCCTCTCTGCATGGGACAAAACAGGCTGTGCTGGGACCTGGGACAGGGTGGCACAGGCAGCTGTTTCTAACCAGTGGCTTTGCCCTGTAGTGGTGCATGCCCTGGGAGCCGGGGGAAGGTGGCATTGTCCTTGTCTGGGGTGGAAGTGGTTGTGTCCAGCAGCTCCATCCAGGCTTGCTCACATGGATTTGGCTGCTCGTCCCCCTAGATGTCTGGCTTTGGCTGGTAGCTCTGGTCTGCTCCAGCAGCTCTTAGGAACTGGAAGAAAACAGGAGGAAAACATCCAGTGTACAGATGCTGGGCAAACCCCAGATGTGACAGGGCTTGTCATCATATGCATGCACCCCTTGCTGGCAAAACAAGCTGGGGGAGACAAAGCCTGGTGGGGCGGAGAGTGGGGGGGGCAGAGGAGACCCTGAGCTCCTTGGGAGGTAGGCTGGGCACGCAGCCCTAGGGGAAGCAGAAGGTTATAAAACCAGTAGGGGTGAGAGCTGTGTGTGGTCTCTAGCTGCTTTGCCTGGCTGAGCCGTCGTGCATCCAAGGGATGTGAGGATGGAGAGGGGTGCAGAGTCCAGCTGTACGCTGCATCCCTGAGTAAGGGATGACTGTGGGCATGAACTTTACCCCCCTCTGCTCCTACAGCATGTGCCAAATCCCAGAGCGGGCAGGCTCGACAGCCATCCCAACGCCCTCTGCACAGCTTACAGAGCTGCCCGCATGGCATCAGCTGGTGGCAGTGCACGCTCATGGGTCTGCGTGTGTTTAATGCGTGGGACAAGGGCTGCAGGGAGAGGGAATGGCTGAGTGTGCTGGGAAAGCGTGTCTGCTGCTTCAATACCGCTTCAGTGTGCCTAGCCCCACAACAGAGGGGCCTTTGGTCCTGTTCTTCTTTAGTAGTCATTCAATAAATAACTCTAATGCCCATAGCTAAGCGTTTACACAGCCTCAGCTTGCGTTTCTGCTCCTGCAGTAGCATGGTGGGCTCTTTAAAAGCAAGTCTGTATAAAACAGTCTTTCAAGAAAGGTTTTTTTTCTTAAGTGCTGGTGCAAAAGGGCTGGTCTTGCAGCCTACTCTCTCCTCCCTGCTTCTCACCTGGGTGGCAATGCATCCTTCTGCTTTGCTGCCTTATGGTGGTGTCTCGAGGTCTTTGAGCTTGGTCTGAGGGCATCTGGCTTCAGGTGCTCTCAGTTGCCTTTGGTGGCTGGGAAGATGGCACACCTTTGAGCTGTGGGGTAACTCTGCTCTCAGCTTTCTTTGCATCTCCAGCATGAGCTGAGTTTGGACGGAGCCTAGACAGTCAGGTTGTGTCATCTTCATGGCCGGGCAAGCAAATGAGGCATGCCTGTGCTCACTTTGTATGCGGCCCTCCGTGTTTGTGCAGGGGGAGCAAGCAGGTGGCTCAGTCTTTGAGTGCATGTGGTCCCCAGCCTGCGCCACATGAGCGCAGAGGGAGAGCCTCGCACCTGCTTCGCTGCGTGCCAGCGTGGTGTGTGCATTGTGCTCGTGGCAGGAGGTACGTATGGCCCGGTGGCAGGTCAACCTTGCATGCTCAGCAGGGCACATGTCCACATGCACGCCTGTCCTTTGCCAGGGTTTCTGCCCTTGGGCATGCTGTCGTGGCTGGGGAGAAGGGGCTTACATAAACCTGTGCCTGACTGCCTTGCTCTCTGCTGGCCCTTCAACACGCTGGTTAGCCACTAGGCTCAGCTTCTTTTGAAAGTCACCATAAAGTGGCAGCAGCTTTGGCATCTCCTTGTCCCTCCTAGTGCATAGCTGAAAGGACTGGTGGCATCTCAGAGAGGAGGGCCTGAATGCCCTCCTGTCTGCTAGATGGGCAAGGAGGGTCTCTTGTCCAGCAAGAGCAGCTTGGGCTGAGCTGAGATCCACAGGTCCTCTTCATCCTTCTTCTTCTTCTTCTTTTTCTTCTTGTTCCTCTCGGTGTGCAGCTGCCCATTGCTGCTGGGGCTGCCTTTCTTCCTGCTTTCTCCCCTTCTGCTGCAGAAGCAGCAGTGGCAGCAGATGAAAATGAAGGCAATGAGGACGACAAAGGGCAGACCCATCAGCACAGCTAGGCAGACAGTGTTGAAGACACCTTCCTTGTGCTTGGTACGGATGAGCTCCAAGATGGAATTAAAGAAAGAGCTGATCTTCTGCTCCATGTTGGCTCCTGGGCAGGCTGCCTGTGCTGCTCTCTCCACCTGAAGGCCCCCTGGGATACGTTCTGTAAGCAGTTAGTGGGGTCCACAAATGTCCTTGGATGGTGCCTGCAAAGACAGGAAACCATACGGATCAGGTGCCTGCTCCCTCAGCAGTTTTCTCCATGGAGCTGCCAGCAGCCAGAGCCTCAGCAGGATGAAAGGTCTGCTGCCTTGGAGAGGTCTGGGGTCACAGGGGCCAGGCCATTCTGCCAGCCACATCCTTTTGGGTGTCCCCATCTGAGAAACACAACCTATCAACCTCTCCTGGGGTTCATTATTGGTGGTGTGGATGAGCAAGGAGGGCTTTGAGCATCCCTACATGCCTTGTCATCTAGCCAAGCACAAATCCTGCCCCTCTGGATATATAGCTCAACTCTTGCTTGTCAGCCACAACGTGAAGCTCTTATTAGACCTCTGTAGGGCTTATTTCTTAGCAGAGGGAATACTGTCTGCAGGAGCTTTCCTGTCTAGGGAAGGACTTGCCTGGTCCAGGCAAGGGACCGCAACACAGAGAGCAGTTCTGCTGCCATCGGAACTGGGACTTGACATGTCACAGGTCTCTCTTTACCCCCATCCACCCTGGGACAGGTGTCTCTTTTGAACAGCCCATTTCTCACGGTCTGGGACAGGCAGCCCAGCTGCTGTGGGCAGGACAGAGGCAAGGTGTGACTGTCCCAGGCATGGCACGGGGGTCTGGCCCTGTCGCTCTGGCACCCAGGGCACTGCCAGCAGGTTTGGGGTGGGGGCTGTGGTTAAACAGCCTGGATTTTTGATGGGGATTATGGTCAGTAAGACTTGTAGGTGATGGGCAGGTGGGTGGACCCCAGTGAGCAACCTGGTACCCAGGGCTGCCTCCATGAACCCAGGGTTGGCCACAAAGGCAGCGGTGGGGGAGGACGAGGGTTGGCTGGGGATGGAAAAGCTGTGCAGTGCCTCACCTGGGAATTGCTCCAAGGGTTTGGGTAGGGCTGAGGAGCATTTCTGTGGCCTGACGTAAGGTTTTCCTCTTCCCTCAGGGAGGGAGAGGTGCTGCTGAGTGGCGGGGCTCCCAGGGAAGCCCTTCTGCACTCCCAGGGTCAGGGTAAACTCCTGGGGGTTTTGAGTAGGGCAGGGGGCTTTGTGCTGTGAGTTTGCAGTTCTGGTTCAATATGAGGTTTGCTAAATTACGGGTTGTACAGATGAAGAGCTGTCAGGGGCAACATCAGGCTGTAATACTGTGTTTCACCCTTGCTCAGCATTTTACATCAGTGTCTTTGCCAGCCTTTGGGATTCAAGCTGCGCAGCCTCTTGAGGGAATGCAAAATCCCCTTGTGCACAGGAGGGGAAACTGAGGCATGGGAAAAGAAAAGCCAATGCTTCCACGTAATAAAAACTTAAGAGGTACAGCCTGAGCTCCAAAGGTGTCCTGGAGCAGTTGCTGCACTTGTCCCCTGTGACCACCAACTCCTCGGCTCTCCCAGAGCCCCGGCACCAGATGAATGAGAAGAGCAGCCAGCCTGGTTTCAGCTAAAGCCTCCTTTCTATAGCATCCTTCCTTGCTTTGCATTGCATTTATTGCTGCTGCGGCACCTGCTAAGGGATGCTTTCCTGCACTGAGCGTTTTGGGATGCTCTGCTTCAGCCGGCTGGTACCACTGTGTATCTTCCCGCCTCGCTTTGCAATTACACCCTGCCTCCCACTGAACAAAGCTGCCAGCCTTGCCTGAAAAAGAAACCGCGAGTCCCACCCAAACCTAACCATAGAGCCCTTGTGCCACTGCCAAGGCGGAAGCTGGTGGGCAGCCCCCAAGTAGGTGTTTCCCAAGGGAAAACCCTGCCTTCAGAAACAGTGTCCTGGGACCTACAAAGCTGTATGGGGGGTCTTGTTTCCCCAGCTGCCGCCAGCCTCTGGCTTTCAGACCTGATTGCCAGGACCCCAAGAGCCATGTCCTTCAGCATAGATGCTGAACTCTCAGTTTGGGCTTTTTTGGGCAATTTTGGACAAGTGCTTGGATCCTATTAAAAAGAAGGGGTTTATCCTCCCTGCCTTTCACAGAAACAGACTGACTGCTGTAAATTTTTTGTTTCGATATGCAAGAAAGCGTAGCTGAGCTGGCCCCAATTAGCTGGTGCTGGTGCTTTTTCTTTTGAACATGTGTGTGGGAAATGTGATGAAAACAGGCGTATGAATTTCTGTGGGTGCCTTTCTGAAAAACCCCCATTTGAGACTTATCAAATGAAATGCAGCACTTTGGGAAGTGGTTTGGGCTTTGGCTAAGTGAAGATGTTTGAAACTAATCTTTTATTGCTGGATTTTTTTCCAGTCTGCTGCATCTTCCAGTTTCTGCTTGTTAGAAGGGGATTGTTTTTTAAAAAAACCCCAAACAACAAAAAGACAAAAAAAAGGACTATGGTGGGGCTTTTTCTGGAGGTAGGCAAGCAGGATGGGGGGAATGCCAGGCATGAACCCAGGAGGGAGGGATGGTGTTGCAAGACACACAAGAGCCTTTTTTACCCTACCTCTGTTAGGGTTGCTGGCCTTGGGAAATTGGCTGCTCCCTGCCTTGCTTCATTCCCTTACCCGGCAGAGGACAGCGATGTCCATGCTGTCCCCACCTGAGAAATCACAGGCTACCACTGAAGGCTCAGAGACTGAAATCCCTTCCATCCTTTTCCTACCCCTGCCCAGGGCTAGCAGTGAGGTTACAGATCTGCTTTTGCTGACAGGAGAGATAAGCAAGGGCTCTCTGGGTGCTGCTCCCTGCTGCCTGCAGGCATGACAAGCAAAGGGCAAGTGGGGAAGCGGTGAGAGCCACTTCTGAAAACTGCTCCTGTCCCAGCCTTCCTCCTTGCCAAGACCTTTTTTTGGGGCAGCTGTCATAAAAGTTAAACTGTAACACAAGTAAATAGAGCAGCTTTTCCTCAGCCTGAATCATCTGCGTGATGCAGGTTTGCCATTTATCCATAAATATCCTGACAGCTCATTATCCAGGCAGGAATACTGGACGCCTAGGATACACTTCATTCCAAAAAAGAAGTACAAAAACCCAACCCCAAAACAACAACTGCCTTTAATTTCAGACAAAACAGGATGTACAATTTTATTCCTGGGCTGAGCTGCTTTATATTTATTGCCTCTAAACTTCAGGGGAGGGAAGGAGGGCTGGAACTTCCTTTTAAACTTGTAATTAATTGTTTGCAGAGAAAAAAAAAAAAAAAGAAAAGAAAAAAACAACCCAGGGAGCAGAGCCCTTTGAAATGTTTCCACTTTAAACTGGAGTTGAATGCTCTCTAGAGGCCCTGGCTGCTTATCCTGGGAATTGCCCAGCTGGGGACATGTGGCTGCTCCTAGCAATCCCATAGCAGCAGGGATGTGGCCAAGCGTCCCTAGCAAGGGGAAGGCAGAGGTACCTGCTACCACCCTTACCAAGCAGCACCAAAATTCTGGGGCCACCTTTCAGCGTGGCTATGCAGCTGGTTTTCAAATGCCTTTTCTTCTTGGTGTGTGCATCGCCTTTTGTTTTGTAGATGAAGGGATGCCTGTGCGCTAAATAAAGGGGTTCTTCAGTTTAATTAAAAAAAAAAAAGAAAAGAAAAAAAGCAGAGGGGGGAGGGGAAAGTAGAAAAACTGGTGCCTTTTGAGCTGGTGGCTCTGAGGGCAGAGGGGTTACCCAAGGCCATCACCAGCTGAAAGCCTGCGTGGACAGTGAGGAGCTGCATCTAGGAAAAATCCATGCTGCCACTGAGCATGGTGCAGCAGCAACATCTCCCCTTAGAGAGGGGATGAACTGGGAGAGCTGCATCCACGCCATGGTCTGTGATGGGTGCGAGCCATGTGCCCAGTGCACGTCTTGCCACAGCTGGGAGGTCAGCTGGGTTTTTGGGTCAAGATATGGGACCAAAAAACAGGCCCAGGGAGGCACTGGGAGACAGGGTAGCATCTCAGGGAGGGCTGCTGAGCGCCCTGCTAAATGAGCTCTTTGTTTTTGGGTAGCCAGGGCTGGCAGTGAGTCAGGGGAAAGCTGACACTGTAACTTGCTCGGGAAATCCTGTGGCCGGGGATGGACGGCTTCTTCTGACAGCAGCTCTACACGGCTGGGGCTTGCACATCTTGTGTAAGTTTTAATCGAAGTTGGGCGTCCAATATAAGGTTCTTTAATCCACATTGGCTCTGCAAGAGCCGGTTTTCAAGGGTGGGGATCATCTGCCACTCCTCTGGAGTTACAGGCAGCCGTGGGTGGAAAACAAGCTCCTTTGGAGGGCCAGCTTGGGATGCCACCACAAACCATCGGCGTGCAGGGCTTGCCTGGCTGGGCTGGAGGGGTAAAGGCTGCCAGCCCGAGCATGGGGAAATCAAAACAGAGGGGTTGCCTTGGCGATGCTGGCTTGCCCACATCCTGTGCGCTGCAGAGCAACCACAGCGGCTGGGGATGGAGGTAGAGTTTGCAGAAAAGTTGTAGTTTGCTGGAAACAGGGGGCAAAGAGCTGGAAACTGTCTATGCAGGCTCACTGCGGCAGAGGGGAGAGAGCCGGAGGTGGTTTAGGACCTGATTTTCCAAGTTATAGTCCTTTAGGCTCAACCCTCAACTGGCTCTTAGTTCTGCATGTAGTTCCCTCTAGCCTAACAAAGCTCAGCGGCTCCTCTTGGCTGCCATGCCTGGCTCAGGCGGGAGCGCGGCTGCTCTAAGGTGCTTCTCCCTGCACCCATGTTGAAGCAGGGGGCAGCTCTGGAGAACAACCAACCAACAGCCCATGACCTGTGGGGTTTGACCCCGCGTACCCCTAGGTTATTTGAACTCCCCCACGCTCGGTGTTCAGCTGCCACCTGGGACACGCAGCGGTGACACAAAAGCATCTGACCTGCAGCTGCCCCCGTTTCCTTCATGCGGACCATACCGCGTCTTCTGGTGAGACCTCACTTCATGCAACTGATGCTATGTGGTGCAAAGCAGGAATCACAATATTCAACTTGACCGTTTCCTCCTGTTATTTGCTTTGTATCAGCTTTGTACCCACTTTCTGCTGGCAGTGACGGCTTGGCGTCTGGCTAGTAGAGGCTAACTTCTCTGCCAGAGCCTGTGCACGCTCTGGTACAACTAGCACAGACACAGCTATGCACACACACCCACCAGTGACATCTATTTTCCCATTTGCACCTGCAGACTTAAAGGAAAACTGGATGAAAGCTGACACTGGGAGTGAGCAGTTTCCGGCGCTGGGATTGCGTGTGACTCTTTTGGAAACGGTGAATAATCCGAGTTTTGCTGCCGGCCTCTCGGAACTTGCAGCACGCTCTAGAGCCCTTCCTCAAACGTTCAAACCCGAACACCAAAAGCCATCCCCCAGCAAACAAACCCAACCACAGCTCCATCTTATTCCCACTGCCGCGTCAAACCTTCCACCAGAAGCCGTGGGTCGAGGCTTTCATCCCCCAAAGGGAGCGAGCTGGAAAACTACCCACCCGAACTCTGGGTAGGGGGGTTAAAGGCGAACTATTTTGCAAGCTGGTGCCTGGAGCCCGCTGGGCCACCGCCATCGGGTGGGCCGGCCGGACGCAGCGCCGCTTCCCCCCCCTGCTCTGGGCTCCGCTTCCCCACAATGGCGGACGGGCTCCGGCTCCCACTTCCGCTCCGCGGCGCCCTGACCTTCCGCTCCCCCTCCGCCGGCGTCGCCACTGACCTTTCCCTTCCCGTCCCCGCCTCCATGTCACGTGGGGCGGGAAACAGCCCCGCGCGCGCCCGCCGACGGCGGCTCCGACGGCGCGGGGGCGGGGCCTGCGGCGCGCGGCGGGAAGTGCGCGTGCGTGGGGGGGGGCGCAGGCGGAAGGAGCTGGTGCCTCCCCCCCCGCGGTCGCTGCGCCGCGCATGCCCCTTGGGGGCGCGCTGAGGAATGGTCGGGCAGGGGGC
>JAVJGJ010000030.1:5500328-5515922 GCA_035590215.1 Microhierax caerulescens
CCTCCCGCGGCTTTTTTTTTTTTTTTTTTTTTTTAATCTCATTGCATGTGATTTGTCTCTCAGCTGCTCTGTTCCTCCTGGTTGGTGTTTCTGGCTGTGCTTTGCAGACAAGGAGGATTCTTTCTTCCAGCTGGGCTGGCTGGGGCGGCTGCCTCGGCTGTGAGACACCTTGCAGCTCAGCTCCTTCTGCATCCCAAGCAGTTGCCACAGAGGCTTGGACAACTGCTTGGGATGCAGAAGGAGCTGAGCTCCGCTGGGGCAGGGCATGTCCTACAGGAGGGTGACAGCGTGCGCATCCCTGCCGACAAGCCGCCTGTGCTCCTTCTCCTGTGGGATAAAGGGTTAGGGGCAGGGAATGCACGTCCCTGCTTGGAGTGGGGTCGGGGCTGTGTCACTGCCGGACTTGGATGTGCCAGGACCCCGCTCCCACCCCACTCCTGGACAGGCACACGGCTCGCTTCTTCGGTATCTTTTATTAATGTATAGAAAATGCATTAAAAAAAGGAACTATACATAGCCTAAGAGCGGTCAGGACTAAAAATACTAGTTAACAATGGTTAACAAGCGTCGATCCCATTCTCCGAGCTACGTTTTCATTACAGGGTGGGGAGGCTTGTTTAATATATTATTTATTTATATTATTTATTTTATTTATGCATTTATTTGCTTTCATCTTCCCCCTCATTTGGTTGCGTTGGTTTGTGTTTGAGTTCGTCAGAACCTGTCCAAGGGATTTTGTTGCCTCCGTTCATCCTTCTTATTTATGGTTTCTAATTTTTTTTGAAGTAATAAACACAATTCCAGGGTAACACCTGTACACAAGGGACTGCTCGTCTCTCTGTTTAGGTCTTCGTGTCACCATCCTTCTGAGAAACCGCTGACACCTGGAGAGCTGCAGGCTGGGTGCCGAGGTGGGTCCAGGCATCAGCATATCCCCAGGGACGAGTCTTTCCCTCCACCTTACCCCAAACCTCCCCCTCCCAGAAGGGGCAAGGACCTGACACCGCCATCTGGGTGCCATCAGGTTTAAGGAAGGGGGAAGGTGAGCCTGGAGGGTACCAGCTGGGTTTGATGGCCATCCCAGGGTGCTTGGGTGGCAGAAACAGGGGTGGGCTTCTCCCTTGGCCCTGGGACGGAGCCCTCTGTTAGTGGGTGTAAGCACGAATTAAGGGGTTTTGGCGGGGGTGTGTGTGTGAGAAGAGAGCTCTTTGCTGGCAGTGTCTGGTAAGGTCAGGGCTTGTGGGCATCGCTGGGGGGTGATGATCACCCCAGGACGTGACGGTGGGGACATCCCAGGAGGGTGGCTCTGGGTCTGGATGAAGGACATGTGCTGGCTCGGAGGTGGTGCACCAGGTGAGTGTTTGAGCTCCTGCTGTGTTTTGGCAGGTTGCTCTAAGCCTGTGGCAGGCACAGACACCACTGCTTGAGGAAGATGGCATGAACTCTGCTGTCCGCACCCTGCTGCTTCCCGGGGGAAGCGTCACTTTGGGAAGGAGGTAAGAGCTGGGCAAGAGCATCTAGGCTGGTGCTATGCTCTGAGATGCCTGTGGTACAGCAATGCAAAGGAAAGCAGTGGAAACAAAGGCTTCTCCCAAACTTCTGGGTGGATGCTCTTCCAGCATCCTCCTGCCAAAACCCAGATACCTTTGGGGAGGGCCTGGCCTCTCTCCTTCCCCGAATTATTCATTTATAAGTGCTGTCTTAAGGATCACTTTAGTAAAAGCAGCTTTTCCTTTCAAGACCTTTTGTTTTTTTGGGTTTTCTGTTATGTTTTAGTGCAGTGCATGGTGGGCTTGGAGGTCTGGCAGGAATGGAAACAGAGGGAAATCAAAACTGGGCAAGAGATGAAAGTCCCTTGGCATTTCCTTCCAAGATTTTGGGGTTAGAAATAGGAGGCAGCTTTGAAATGCTGAGAGGGTCCTGGGTACATGTGGTGCTCCGCTGGGTGAAGGACCTGATGTGCTTCCTCCTGCTTGATGTTGTGGGAGCTGGCATCTCGCTGTAGATAGTGTGGTTTGGGTAATGGCTTCAGGTTCCTTTCTGGCCGCTGGGGCAAGCCTGGGTCGTATGAGCTGGATGGCAGAGGAGCCACCAGAGCTCAGCGATGGTTCACGTGCTGGAGTCAAGGTGAGATGAGCACTGGCAGGATCCTGGCTTGAGTTCTGAGATTTTCATGCCAAGACTTAATTCAGTCTCAGTGCTGTGCTGATGGGGGACAGGGCCAAACCTGGTCTGGTTGGAGAGCGAATTCAGAAAAAGAGCTTGCCCAACCACTGATGGAGGGTGCAGAGAGATTGTACTCCATCACACACAACGTTAAGCACAAATTTGCTTGAAACCGCTGGAAGGAGCTTTGTCCAGGAAAATTAATCAGGCAATAATGAAAAATAAATTTCTGGAAAATTTTATCTTGTATGTGGACAACTTGAACAAGGGACAACGGCCCAAATGACCAGGTCATCCTTGCTAATTGTGTGCCTAGGCTTGGGTTAGGCTATCACCAGGAGAAAACCATGACGTGTAGAAGTCTTTCCTTTAAAAGACTTTAGCAACTGCGTTTCACCAAGGTAATGGAAAGACAACACCCTGGTACCATGTGGGAGAGCAGGGACCAGCATTGGTATGTAACAGCACCAGAAGGTCAGGTGTTATCTCCAGGAGTGTCCTTCAGACTCAATGATGGCGTTGTGTCAACTGGGCCCTCTCATCCCAGTTACAGGACTTATAAAAAGGGATGACAGACATGAGCAGGGAGGGAGAGATATGTGTCAGTAAATCTATTTAGAGAACAATCAACTTTTTTGAGGATCTTCTTTTGAACCCCCTGGAAAAAGCTTGGCATGTTTTGATTTTCTGTTTGACTTATACTTTTCAAAAGAGAGTTCTTGCCTTCCACTTGATTGCTAGTGATGAGCTCTCGTGTTTCCACGGGTGTCTCCTCCTTTCGCCTGGGTAGACAAGTGAACAGCACCATCTGAGAGGGGCTATGAATGCCATCCACCGCCCGTCTCTGCTCCTGGTTATAACCCGTATATAACTATAGTGCTTCTGTTAGGACACCTCTTGCCCATAAACTCTTGGTGATGTTGGGAAAAATATCGCTCTACCGGTCCACTAGGAAGGAGGCTTCTTAGGTTTTAATCGGTTGTGGCTGCTGCTGCTGCTGCTTGGCTTTTAGGACCTAAACCAGGGCAGGATGCTCAGGAGGTGTGACATGCTGCCATCTGTGACACTGGCCATGTCCTACAAGAGTTTCCATCATCTGCAGCTTCTCTGATTGACCTGTTCCCCAACTGGTTGACTTATTGCCTGATTTGATGCTGATGAGAAGTAAGAAGAGATGTCTCATTTACACATGTGATGTTGCTGAGCTACAGCATCCTCCCTCCAGGTTGGACTGCAGCTTGTAAGCTGGCCATGTGAAGGGCTGGACCCTGGATCAGATCCTGACCTTGGGGTTAGCTATGATTTCGTGTGCCAGTATGTGGCATGGGCAAGGAGGCTGCGTTTCCTGCTTAATGCCCTTCTTCAGCTCTGCAGCCATGGTGAGTAATGTCAGAAGATCCAGGAGCATGACCATGAAAGAGACACTGGCCTGAATTATAAGCTACTGTAAAGATGCCTTTATGTTGCCATCTGGTAGATGTTTCTTGAGACAAAGCAGCTTCAGTGTGATAAAATCACAAAGCAGCGTTTAGCATTTGTAATGCTCCCTTGGCTGCAAACCCAATGATGAGCTGTATTGTCCTTGGCTGTGGGGACAAGTCCCTTCTCTGAGAGCAGACCAGTGACAATACCCAGCATTGATCAGAGCACTCAGCAGAGGAGTGACTCCAGCGTGGTGGTCATTTGGGCTACATGGAGGTGGTGTCAACAGTAACAGAACCCAGCCAGAGCTATCCGAAGGGTCCATCTTCCTTAAAAGAGGAGAAGTTAAGGGTGGCAAGAATGAACTCATCTATTTTTTCAAGAGTCTTGAATTGCTCCAGAATCTGGATGGACTAAACATTCCTTCCAGGAAGGGAAATGGTTGTTCCCGTTAGAGAGATGCTGATGCCAAAGCACTGAGATTTGTGTCCTTCTTGTGATGGCAGCGAAGAGGGATGGTGCAGGAGAAGGGAAGGAATGGGCATTTCTCAGCTGTGTTGCCATCCTTCCCCATGTACGTGGGGGTCTCTGAACGAGAGCACCTGGGCTGTGCCAGCTGCTGGCTTCAGGCTGTGCTGTGCTTGTGTGTGGGGTCTTTCGGTTGCTGCTCCTTCTCTGAGACTATTTGGTTTGGGACCAATGCCCTCAGTGAAAGCCAGCGCAGTGGGATGTAGAAGAAGCTGAGGAAACGGGCCCTAGGCTTCAAGACCACAGCAGTGATTTTTCTCCCAGGTCCTCTCCTTCGACTCCTTTCTTCTCTGTCAAGCTCAGCACAACCCAGGCAGATGTTGTGCACCTGGAGTGGAATGAGTTCAACTAGAAGGGGTGGATGATGCAGGCTGGGGATGGTGAGGCAGCTCTTGTTCCCCTACACCCCATGTACATGAGGATGACTTTGGCTGTGGTGGGGCCAGCACATGAGCTGTGGGCTTTCTAGAGTTTGCCTACATATGCTGATGTTTGCCAAGCCCTCCTGGTGTGATGTGTGAGAACTGGGATGGGATGAGCCTTGCATTTGCTCATCCTCGGTTTGTCTTCATGTGTGCAGTGCCTGTGCGTAGGGGAGGGATGACCAGGCCAGAAGGAGAGATGGGCCTCTGCCTGCTGGAAGAGTTGGTGTCTACAGGATGGCATGAAGCTTGGGACCTCCCTTCCAGGAGGCAACAGGGAGGCAGAGAGAGGATGGGTGTCCCTGGCCGTGACTGGGGTGGAAATGGCTGCCCCAAGGTCCCTGTGGGGAAGGTTTCTGCTGTGAGCCCTGTGACAAATGTTTCTAACAGGGTTTGCTGGGTATTTCTACGTGTTTTAAAAAAATATCAAAAAAAATCTGTCTGTCTCTTTCTCGTTCTCATGTTAAGGGCCAGAGGATTGGGGTAGGGAGTCTGGAAATTTGGTATTTCTCTGGGACAGATGCAAAGCAACGAGGTCCTCCCTTTCCCACGGCCTTTGCTTGTACCCTGGTTCCCTCCAGCACTCGTGGGGGGCAGGCTGCTATCTCAGATGAGTAGTAATTGGTTTGGTTTTTTTTTCCCTTTTCATATTATAAAATACAAACAAATGACAGAAAAGGTCAGGTGGTGGGAGGCAGGAGGGGTTCAGCTGGCTCAGAGCTGTAGGGAACGTCGCTTCCTCCCAGCGATGTTACGGTGGTTGTAAGGTCGCATCTTCATTTCCACGAAGGGGATGGAGAACTCGTGGCCTTTCCAATGGTACCAGTTAATCCCCTGGCAGGAGGGAGAGAAAGGCACAGGGTAAAGAAAGACCCTAACAAGAAACCGGAGTGGGAAAGGAAGGAAACAGGGTTGATGGCTGTAGAGAAGCCAGAAGGAAGAACTTGCTACAGGAAGGGTAAGAAACTCTTCTGCAGCCATGCCTTGTTTTTTCCCACTGCTCAAAGGCTCCTGATCAGATTTCCTGTATGTGTATTTTTTTAATGTTATGCAGTGAGGTGCCATGGTAAATGACCACAGCAGCCAGTTTGAGGCACGAAGCATCAGCTTAAATGGCTTGAAGGTTGTTCCCTTTGCTCCAGCTGGTGTGGGGTCACCCCACCAGTGCTCCCAACCCTGGTGCATGGACCGTGCAGCCGCAGCTCTAGCCTAGGCTTGCTGTCAGGCTTGGTCACACCCCTAGAAGAAATGCCGAAGGCTTTCAGCCCAGCTCCGTCCTTACCTGACTGTGCCGGGACTCCCCGTACTTGCCGTTGAGGTTGGTACGGTGGCAGTTCTTATACCACCAGGCCCCTTTGTAGGACATGGCACAGTTGGTCACAGCCACGTCATTGTCCCTGTCCTTGGTGGAGAAGGGGCGGCCCTGGTGGTAAGTGAGGGAGTCCCCTGTGGAAAGAGGTGCCGTTAAAGGTGACAGAGCTTGAGTCATCGGGTCTGTTCACAAGGAAATTAAGATATTCTGGTAGATGTGGCAGCCTGCCAATCTGCAGCTCAAGCAGCTGGAGGTCTGGGAACAACGTTAACTGGAATTGCTCACAACTGGTTCATCTGAGGTCCTCTGCTGTCCGTTTAGGATCAGTACAGACCATAGCAAACCTCAGCGGCTGCTTGGGCTTGGCAGATAAAATGCTGTATGAGTTTGGATCTGAATTTCAGTGTTTTAGAAATGAACTAAATCTTAGATTTGGGCATCCCTGGTTTCCCAAAGCCTGGCTCCACTACTTAACTTCAGGACTCTTTCAGCCTCCTTCCCTCCTGTGAGCCAAAGGGAACTTTTTCGCCTAACGGAGACCAAGCATTTGTCCCTTGAACCAAGATGCTTGGCCTTCTTTTCTCACTTTGGATAAGGACAAGAAGCTTTTGGGAGGTGCGTGATGTCTTATTCTACCAAAATCACAAACCTCATCTCACCTTCTTACTAAGGACCAAAAGAGCTGCTTTTGGGTGAAAGAACATCCAAGTGAAACATGGTTATTACAACTGTTGTACTTACAGGAGATAATTCTTACTATGCTGCTTGGTGGTCCCTAAGAAAATACAAAGTAGGGTCATGCCAGCGCTGTGCAGTCCAGGCACAAAGGAGCTTGCTAGGACACCTCTTGGCGATGGGCCATTGGGCAGGTCTTGCTCTCTTTGCTCAAGGTGGAGCAGAAGCTCCTTGGCTGGGTGGCTAGAAGGAGAGCTTGCGTGGGGAAAGGGAGGGAGTCATGTCTGCAGTAGTTATTGGTGGTTTTGGCAATAGGTTGGGTGCCTCATGCCCTAGGACTTAAGGTCAGAGCAAGTGCTTTGTTGCACACAACCAAGATTCCTGTTGCTGCTTTTCCAGTGGCAGCTACCAAGTATGGAATAAAAAATTCCTGCATCTTGGATATAGTGTGTAGTTCCTTGCTAAGTACATGGTGGTGAAGTTTTGTCTATCCTATCTATCCTAGCTAAAGGGGCTGCAGCTCTCTCCTCTCCTCCTTCTTGGGAAGAGACCTCCGTGCCCTCGCTCCATCACCCACTGTTTTCTGGTGAGCAAAGCCTTATGCTGCTGCCTTGACTGAGCAAGCAGGTGTGATAGTGTCCTTGAAAAACTGGCCATTGTTTGGCCTCTGCAAGAGGAAACAATGCAGAGGATTTCAGATTTTTCCATTGCTATGGGAGGGCAATAAATACACCCTCCAGCATGGCATCAATAGCGCTCTGCCAAGTGAGATGACACCTCCGATGATTGACCTGGTTATTTGAACAGCAGTGCCTCTGATATTAAATATCTAATCCCCAATGGAAAATTCCCTGTGTCCTTAGTGGGATTTATCCAGCCTGGTTTACATGATGGACTGCAGGGGGGCAAGAAAGGGCTATGGGTTTGTGTCTTGCTGCTCCAAACAAGTGAGCTTAGATGTTGGGATTTCCTTTATAGTTTCAGACTCACGGGTGCCAGGATTTCCCTACTACTTGCTAGTAAGGAGGCTGTACCTGAAGTGCCGTTGTACTCCCCGATTCGCAGCTTGTACAGGCTCCGGGAGTCGCCGATGGAGAACTTGTCATAGTAGGCGTACGCTGCTTCTTGGCCATCCCTCATGTCTATTCGCAACTCGTAGCGCCCCTGGGACGTGATCTTGTGGATGTTGTCCAAGCCTGGTGAGACAAGCAGCAAGACACCCGGTGAGACCCAGTGCCTGGATCCACTCCGTGAGCAAACAAAAAGAGCTTTAGGTGAATAACATGGCTGTGGGAAATGAGGGCGAGAACCGAAAAGCAACAGCGCTTCTGGCTAAGTCTTTGTGTCTCCTGGCAGTGGAGGGGTCTGAGCTCTGTTTGCACTTGAGCTTCACCTCCCCGTGGCTATGAGAGGTGGGCTCAAGGCCCAGGCTCAGCTTTCTCCACGCTGCTGCTGAAGCTGGGGGCGTTCGGCTGCAGAGCCTTGGTGCTTCTCCTGTTGCTGCTAAGCTTCCACACGAGCCAGAGCGTGTTCACGCTGGAGGGCTGGCCTTGGCTTGTGTTCAGGTTTCGGGGGAGCACGCTCCATTTCAGAGCCGTGCTGGGTCTCCTCCCACTTGCCCCTTTCCTACTTTCTTCGGGCAACTGGCTTGCTGGCCAAGGCCAGGCGAGGTCCGTGAGCCGTAGATGCTACTGATGCAACCTGTAGTCATCCAAAGGGGGATGATGCTTTTTGGTCCATGAAAACTCCCAGCTTAGCCCCTTCTCTCCTAGGAGGAGCAAACTGGGGACCTGCTGGCCTTCACAGTGTGCTTTTATGTTGTGTGCCCCTGGGTGACTTTCTAATGTGAAGGGCTGGGAATGAGTGGAAGGAAAACTGTCCGAGGGAGAGCGTAGAGGAGTGGAGTGAAAGGCAAGGAGCCAACAGCTGGCATGGGTGAGCAGCACGGTGTGTAGGGGGCTCAGGTTTGATGTGTCATTGACAGACAACTGATGAGGGTCATACCCAGCCAAAACTCGTCCTCCAGGTTTCCAAAGCCAACCCGGTAATCTGCCCATTTCCGGAAGAAATCTGTCAGCCCGTTCTGCCGCCTCTGGAAGACCTGTAGTGGAGGATGACCAGGGGAGGATCAGTGTGAAGTAAAGACAATACTTTTTCTTTCCATTGCCCCTTTCAGAGGCACAAATTGCAGTGCCCATCCAGTTAGTGTTAATTGTAGCCATGCAATTAATTCATGTGTGGATGGAGAAACTGAAGAGCTGTTAGATGATGTCCAAGGCAAATCAATGCTCTAATAGGAAGGAGTGAGCCTTCAGGTTTCTGCTCTACCCAAGTGCATGGTTACTGTTCTTCTAGCCTGTGATTCTGCTTTCAGCTGGCTTTTTCTGTGGCATCCAAGGGGATGGTCTGAAGCAGAGTGATATGGAGGTAAATTTCCTAGCTAAAATAATACCCATGCTAGAAATCAGCATTTGGGCAAGTCCTCTTTTTTTTGTTTTTTTTTTTGTTTTTTGTTTTAACTATACATCTAGCAGGGTTTTGTGTAATGCGTGTAAGCAAGCATTTGACACGAATAAAATCAAAGCACCAGAGCATTATTTACTTAAGCTGTCAGTCCATCTACATCAAGACAAGCAGTGTTTGTGCAATTCAAAAGCCAAACAGGCATTTGCTTCTAAAGTGCTCCGGTGCAGGCTCAACTGGGGTGATGCCTGACACCCTCCTACTGCAGGCAGTGTGAATCATTCCCTGTGAAAGCTACCCACCATTAATTTCATTTCTAGAACAATAAATCAGCTTCACTCTCAGATTTTGCTCTCCAGAAGCACTGCAAACATGTCAAATAAATCAAAGGGCATTTCTCCAAGTGTAACTATTATTACTGGAGCGTGGGCCATTCCCCATGGCGTGGGAAATGAAGCATGCGATATTAAGCCTGCTGTCGCTCCCGTGCAGTGTGGTGCTTGGCTTTGCTGGTAGCGTGAGGCTCGGTTACTTTGTGATGGTGACAACACAGGGGACAGCCGCACAGCTACTCACAATCCAGCCGCCTCCGTCCGTGGTCATGTCGCAGTACACCTGCACCCGCTGGCTGAGGTCCCCGTTGATGGAGATGGTGTAGATGCCGCTCAGCGTGTCTCCGTTCATCAGGTGCTGGGCACAATCCTGAGGGTTAGCAAAGACACGGCCACCTGCAAGATTTAAAAACAACAACAACAACAACAACAAAAACAAACAAAAAAAAACCAAGAAAAACTTAAGCAGAGCAACACCCTTTCCACGAGCCTCAGGTCCCGCTGGTTGTGATCCAGGAAAAGTCTAATTTGGCTTCTGCGTCTCAAGTTACTCTGCGAAGTGGTGGACTTTACATCTGCCAACAACACTGGAGGGTTTAATGGAAAAAAGTGTGTGCATGTTGGAAAGGTGCATTGTAACCTCGCTATGAGTGATGAGGGATGTCACTTCTTGCATCATCTTTCTGCGCTGTGTCTGTAACCCTGGGGTTTGAGCTGTCACTGGCACATTTAGACAGCTGTGACAATACCAGAACCTGTCCTCCTCTCAGGATTTCCAGCTCCAAGCAGGTTTTATGACTTTACTGATTCCAGAGGGATTCTCCTGATCCATGCCCTTAGAAACAATGGTGGACTTATGCCAGGCTGACTGTCACTTGCAAACTGAGCAGGAATTAGGCTGTGCGAGATGTTAGAGATGGGCAGACAGCAAGGGCTCTGTGGCTGTGCTCCAGGTGTCCTCTAAGGAAGAAACTTCTCATTTGGGGGTCAGAGTTTAAAAAAGTCTGAACTACAAGACCCCAGCAGTATTGGGATGTCAACTCTGAGATTGATTTTTTTCTCCTTTAATGCAAAAGGTGGAACTACATCTTTCTCTTTGCCGTTGGTGCATATGGATGCTGGGGTAAATGAGTGCAGAGCTGGAAATACGGATGCGGCTTTGGAGGGTGCCTTGGTTACTCATTGAGAAGGTGCGAAGGGTGGGCTGTCCATCACGAGTGCGTGATACCCCATAAGACCAGGGTACAGACCCTTGTCTGTTATTTCCCACTTGGGTGTATTCCCCTGCATTCATGCCACCTGAAGGCTTTGGAGGTTGTTACTTTGTCCAGATGTTGAAGACCCCCTATTTTTTCCCATCTCCGTGCTCTGTAATGCAAGGTCTGGTGAGACAGTGTTTGCATTGTAGAGCATCCAACAATGAAAACTGCTTCAAAGACAATGACTTCAGGCTCCCCTGAGCTCTGCAGAGATTACTCGTTTCTTAATTTATATTCATATCTTTAGGAGCCAAGGAGACCTTGAAAGACATTTCAAACCACTATAAATTATAAATACTGTATCTGTTTCTTCCTTTTGTCCCATCTGTATACAATTCCCTAAGAACCTTATGCAAACATGAAACAAAGAGGCTGAGCTATTAATATGTCAGAGGCAATGGCAGAACCCCAGGATGTGTACCGTGAGCAGAAGGAAGCAAAACAATTTAAATTAAGCCTGGCTGGTTTTTTTGTTTTCTTTTTCTTTTTTTTTCTTTTTTTTTTTTTTTTTTTGTCTCCTTAAAGACAAGCCCTTATTCTCCGCAATGTGCCCTGATGCACTGCCACAGTAAATGAAATAATTGAATCCCAGACCCCGATTCTTTGCTGAGGGATGCTGCCCATGGATCGCGTTACCTCAGCGGTCATTCCTGAGTGTTTCTGCCTCATCGATACGTGGGGTAAGTGGGGAGAATCTGGTGTCTAGTTGATGCCTGTCTTCATCTTAAAAGCAATTAAACATGTGTTTGGATGCTGCATCAGCTGGCAATGGTGTCTCTAATACTGCCGAGGTCTGACATTTGTGTTTAATGGAAACTGTGCTCTCCTTGACTGACATGAGTGGATTTCTGCTGCTTTATCCCAGCGGAGAAGCCAGCCCCCTGCAGTTTTGTCCCTGACTCCCAAAGAACCTCAAAGATGACATGCATTTTTCCATCACCTGCCTGAATTGTGCTGGCTTTATATGCCTGCATAAGAGGTGAGAATAACGGGAAAACCTGATCCACAGATGCATTAGAGAAAAGCCTTTTCTGTTTTTTGGTAATGTAAATAGTTTCTATTATCTCTTAAAAACAGGTGAAGGAACCTTTGCATGTAACTGAGATGGGGAAGTATATCTGCAGCAAATGCAAAGAAAACTTTCCTAATTGAACTGGCAGCACAGATAGGAGGAATTTTGGTGGACATCACCTTCAGGCTTAGTGCTTTTGAAGCCCAGGAGAAATGTAATTGGATTCAGCCCTGAATCTATCTGTTAAGTGCCCAGGCCTAGGGAGGCTTTCAAAGAGGAGGAGGGACAACATGCTTTGCACAGTTTCTAAGGTAAATGGTTGCAAAAGGTGGGGGCAATGGTGATGTTTTTATACAAGTGTCACTCTTGCAATCACAAGCACTCTGTATGTGAGGGTTGGATGTGGATGCCCACCCTTTGATTTGGAAAGGGAATCACCGTTACCTCAGTGGATCGTGACTTCTGTAGGGAGGGAGGAATAATGCCATTGGGTAAGATCTGTGGGATCACGGTCCTGTGGGCACGCTGGCTCTGCTTTCTGTGACTCCACTGATGGTAGTGGAGATGCACCTGCTTGATATTTCCAGAGATGCCCCATCCCTGGGAGCACTTGAGGTCTGGTTGGACAAGGCTCTGAGCAACCTGACCTAGTTGAAGATGTCCCTGCTTATGGCAGGGGGGTTGGACTAGATGACCTTTAAAGGCCCCTTCCCACCCAAACCATTCTATGATTCTATGATTCTATGATATATCTGAGAAGTTGGACCATGTTTACAGCATGGAGAGACCAGCTGAGTCTCTCCCTGCTCACTCCAAGAGCATACCTCTTGATAAATGTTGTTAACTTCTGGGTTTTTTTTCCTCTATTTATGCATTTGAGGAGGGGCAAGGGCAAGGTGAAGGGTTTGGTAGATGGTTCCTGGTCTGAAGCTCGAAACCTCTTGCCCTGGACTGGGTCTGGTGTTGTATTATAGATATAGGTATAGCCATGGCCATTAGCTTGGCATAGCAAACCAGCACTGTAGGTCATGGCAATGAAGAAACCTCTCTGCGGATCATGGTGAAATGCTGCCTGAGGAGGGAGAGCCCACAAAAGCAGTCCATGTCTGCCAGCATGGTGAGTGGACTAAGCCCCACCTGGCCAAGCCAATGCGGTGCAAGTCCTCACCTGTGGTGAAGGTGGTGGAGATGAAGCCGCTCCGCATGGTGTTTTGGGCAGCTTGCAGGCGCACGGTATACTCTGTGGTCTCAGAAAGCCCTTCCAGGCGGATCCACGTATCCTCAGCATCCACAATCAGCTCCTGTACATGGGTCCCAGAAGGAGGTAGACACCAAGAGCAACAGATGAGAAAAGCGATGGGGAGCCTAAAGAGCAAGCGAGGAGGGAAGGGAAGCTACAAACTACTGCAGCCCTTGGTGCCTGGCCGAGGAGCGTTGCATGGCTGCTTACACCCCTGGACTAAGTCAAGGTGGTGTCAATGAATATATTCAACCTTTTGGGGTGGTTTGGGCAGGAGAAAGCTAGCTGGTTTGGTTTAGACACAGGAGATGTAAATGTTTGCCGTCTGTGTGCTCTGTTTACTGACTCTGTCGGGCTCTGCGTGCCCTCAGTCCAGGGCAGGACTGATTGCCCAAGCATTGCAAGGAGCAGAGCTGGCCAAAACCTGGTTATCAGCCAGTTTTGGCTCCACCAGTTCCTGTCCTGTTAATTATTCTGGTCGTCAGCCAATGCCACTTAGCATTATATCGAACCCCTTCGCAAAGCTGTTATCCCCTGGCTGCAGTAAGCCAGTCGCACCGGCAAAGGGAAAGAGACTTTGCAGTGGCGTATTCCTGGTGGTGTTTGTAGCAGCCTCCAGACAGGCAGATATGGATGTACTCATTAAATAATCAAATATATTGTATTGCGGGATTAATTAGCTGTCTGTACCTATCTTCCTTTCGCAAGAAGGGCAAATGGCATTTTCAGCATCTCTGTTTGCGGGGTAATTTTCTCCTGCCTCAGCTTGCTTGTGTTTCCCAAAGCTGGGAATTTCCCCAGTTCCTTCAGATTCCCCAGGTGTGCCATCTTTGCCCAGACCTGCAGATGTACATGAACATTTTGCCCTAGGCAATCTTTTCCTGTGTTTTCTAACTTTTTGTCTAAAGTATTGCTTATGTAGAAAGTAGTGTCTGCCCTTCTGGTCTCTCCCTGACCTAGTGAGTGTCATTCTTTTACTTTGTTTGGTTTCTCCTGCTCATTTCTCCACAGTCATGTTATTCCCTGACTTAATGAACCTCTTTCTTTGTGAGGACTCGCTCACCTTCCGGCTGCCGTCGGTGGATCTGTAGGTCATGACATAGTTCTCGATCTCTCCCACGGGAGGCACCCAGGAGAGCAGGGCGCTCCGCCGAGTGACTTCACTGGCAGTCAGATTTGTTGGAGGATCCAAAACTGCAAGGGTGGATTGGGACCAAGGGAAGCGCAAGTTCTCACAGACAACCAACGTCCCCAGCCCCACTTCTCAACCCAGTGCACTGGGATTTGACCTTGCAACCCTGAGCTACAGCCCAAAGTCCATCCTCAGCCTCAGTTTCCAGACCCCACCACCCATCTCCAACCTTGATCAGAGCTCTGTAAACCCTTTAAATGTCCTTCTCTACTTGCATGTTCTCTGAAGGGTAACGGATCTGAAATTCATGTGTTATGGGGCCTGCCGAGCTTCCTGTAAGCAAAATGGGTTGTGGGGCTTTTCTGGATTATAGCCTTGGGCAAGAAGAAGACCTGGTCAAGGGTCTTCTTGAGGAACCACATCCAGGGGAAATCAAAGAAAGAGGTGGATGGAGGTTGTAAGAGTGAAAATGATGGCTGACGCTTGTTGTGATTAAAATACTGTTCTTGTATTGTGCCCAGCACTGGTATTTGGGTGGCCTTTTGGCACATGGCTACTTCTACTCCCACGTTTATGTGACAAGAGCTTTGGCTGAGCCTTGCTGGCCGCCTTTCCTGGGGTGGATGTGTGGGTAAGGGCGCGTAGCAGGCAGTGGGGGAGGTGTTTGTACGTACGAGTTGTGAAGTTGGTGCTGATGGTCTGGCTGGTGAGAGGCCCATTGGTGGCATACATAGAGACTGTGTAGGTGGTACTGGGCAGGAGGTTGGTCAGCTGGTACTCCTGGTTGACTCCATCCACCAGAATTGTTTCTCCTGCAACTGTAAGCCAAAAGAGATGAGTTAAGGTAGATGTTCAAGGTGGTTCTCCAAAATGTGTCTATGGGTATGACACACCATGGCTGAAACACCATGAGCTCCAGTGCAGCAGGCGAGCTGTCGTGGTGGTGGTTGGTCTGAAGGATGGTCTTATTTTTCCCACTGTCCCTATATTTGCCTGATACTTTCTTACCCTTCAGTGGTGGGTTTCATTAATGTTGCCACACACTGAGTTTCTGTGTGATGGGTACTTGCTTGCCCCTGGGCTGCTGCTGGTGGGCCAGTTAGCTCACTGGGAGGATCCCAGTCCTTTCCTGTGTGGACTGCGGTGCTCTGAGGCTTGGTGGGGGCAGTGCAAGGTGCATGCCATGGGACCTGCGTGGGAGGAGCTGGTATCTGGCGATGGGGTACAGCCATGCCATCCACCAGCTGCTG
The DNA here is from genome assembly GCA_035590215.1 of Microhierax caerulescens. Lineage (NCBI taxonomy): Eukaryota > Metazoa > Chordata > Aves > Falconiformes > Falconidae > Microhierax > Microhierax caerulescens. The sequence goes on from JAVJGJ010000030.1 coordinate 5,515,542, forward strand.
CCCTCCTGAAGCAAGGGCTCCTTCTGTGGAGGACACCTACTGAGCCCTGGGCTTTGGGGTTGGGGAGAGGTGGAGGTGAGGTGAAATGGAGCCCCAGCATACCTGCGCGGCAGGTGAGGACGAGGACATAGCTCTCCACCTCCGACAGCGGTGGGTTCCACTGCAGCAGCGCCTCGGTAGGGGTGATGTTGGTGGCTGTGACCCCCAAGGGGACATCCATGGCTGCACAGAAGACAGACTGAGAGTCAGAAGTGTTATAAAAGATGAGAATATGAACTGGAAAGGCTTCTTGTAGCCCATCACTCATGGTCCTGACTTGCTACCCAGACACATGTGCCTGCAGAAGAGTTACTGCTGCCCTCGCGGAGAGCAGAGATGTCA